>CM060654.1:8648936-9163531 GCA_030686955.1 Odontamblyopus rebecca
GCTATTACTACTACTACTGCACTACTGCTACTACTACAACTACTACTGCTGCTGCTACTACTACTACCACTGCTATTACTATTACTACTCCTACTTTTACTACTACTGCTGCTACTACTACTACTGCTACTACTACTGCTACTACTACTACTGCTACTACTACTGCTACTACTACTCCTACCACTGCTATTACTATTACTACTACTACTTTTACTACTACTACTACTTTATATGGTCCAACTATGACAAATTGTGTGAAATTTACCTGCATATTGAGGCTTAAAGATGCATTCTGTACTTTTTTCTGGTCAATCTGGTCTCCGTGGAGATATTATTTTACCATAAACATTCCCCCTTATGGCATTAAACACGTCGTGCATGTATTGAATTACATGCATGTGCGTTGTTTTAAAAAAACACCTGAAAAAACATGCAGTCTGGGATCGCCTTTTCACAGATCTGACCTGTAACCACCTCCTTGTGCCTGTGGTTATCAATACATTTGGATTTTAAGCTAATTTAATGTGTTATAATGTTGTTTCCTCATCAAAAACAGACCTGGACGTATGTTTTGTTTCATTCACACGTTTGACACGCAAACCCTCTTCTCTCCGTTCCACCTTGTGATGTCACGCGGCATTACAGGAAGTGCTCCACTGTGTTTTTAAACTCCGTACGCCTTCAATTCACACGGGAAAAAAACAAAATATCTAGGTAAGTTCAAATGACTTAAATTAAGAACATTTCACTTTATTTGAGTCGATTCATCTTGACGTGTGAAATTTCCTGCCAGTGGAATTGCCAGTATTTTTTTTCTTTTTTCAACAACATTTGATTTTATTTCATATTTTAAGTGCATAAAGTTGTTGTTTTTCTTATTTTAAGTACAAAAAGTCTTGTTCCACTGGCAGATCATTTTACTTGTCAAGTGAAATTTACTCAAATCATGGTAAAACTTTCTTAATTCACGTCATTTTAGCTTGACTGGATTTTGTTTTTTGCAGTGCCGTCATCATTCATTTTGATTTCAGGCCTGGAATTGCAAATCTTTACTGAACAAAAGTTAAAAAGTAAAAGGTTAACGTGAAATCCACTGCTTCATGACATCACAAGGTGGAACGGAGCATTTTGAGCTTAGATGTAAACAGACGCAACTCCAGGTAAGTTAAAATGACTTAAATTAAGAACATTTTACTTTATTTGAGTTAATTAATCTTGACAAGTAAAATGATCTGCCAGTGAAATAAGTGTTTTTTTTTTCCTTAATTCAAGCAACATTTGATTTTGTTTCTTATTTTAAGTGCAAAAAGTTGTTGTTTTTCTTATTTTAAGTGTAGCAAGATGTATTTTCCTATTTTAAGTACAAAAATCTTACGCACTGGCAGATCATTTTACTTGTCAAGTGAAATGTACTCAAATCCTGGTAAAACTTTCTTAATCCAAGTCATTTTAGCTTGACTAGATTTTGTTTTTTGCAGTGTAAACAGCTCACTGCAAAAAAGGCCTATCAAACAATAATAAGAAAAAAAAAAAACAGTTTTGAGGTAAAAAATGCCCTATTTTAAGTGAAATTATCTGCCAGTGCAGTAAGAAATTTTCACTTACCAAGTTTTCTTAAAACAAGACAAAATATGAATCTTGTTCTAAGCAGAAAACACGAGTTTCAAGTATTTATGGCAAGATTTTTCACCTTATTGGTTTGAGAAGGAAGTTAAAGAGGCTTAACCTGGCTTAATTTAATATAAAAAGTGCTTAGAATAAGTTGTAATATCTAAATAAGATTTATCAGGATAGAATATCTTGAAACAAGTAAAAAAATCTCACCTTATTAAGTAAAAAAAAAATCTTAAAATTGATCTGCTTAATTCAAGTCAGTTTAACTGTGCTAGAAAATCCTTTTTTGCAGTGCACAAGAGTAAATTCTGCGTAATATCGGACTCGTAATGCCACACTACGCAACATTTAATCACAGAGACGCCAGAAGAGTTACGTAATGCATCTTTAAAAACAGGTTGTATTATCGCAGCTTAGTTTGAGGAGCTTCGTTTTGAGCCGGTGACGTTTTTTGACCGAGGACAGAACCCAAGGACGCGCCGTCACTGATCACAGCATAGTTCTTCCATTATCAAAGCCCCTGAACCACCTGAATGGCTTTAGTGCTGTCCCGAGGCACCGCCGGGTCTTTGTTTGTCCAGCTCCGGTTCCGCTCCGATGGGGACGACTCCAGAGAAAAAGAGACACGGGGTCAGGGCCGGTTTAAAGGTCATGTGACGGGTTTTTGTGTTATTTTTTATAATTGTGACGTGGTTTGGTTGGGATAGTATCAGTGAAGTGTCTCAAATGGAAGATCTCTGCTTAAATGTGCACTGTGGAACCTTTTTGGTCAGGGGTTCATCCTCATCCTTCATCGCCTGCTTGTTTCTATGGATATGTTACTCCTCTGCCTGGAATGTTCCGCAGTACGACATTAAACTATTCAATTACAGGTGGTTTTAAGGCTCAAAAATACCTCGAAAAAACAGCCGTTCTGAACTCTGAACAAAGGAGAGTTTATCGCTGTTTCTCGTCGTGGAGTTCAAGAATTACTTTATAAAACGCAAAAGTAAATGGGAATTGAAATAGATAAATAGATAAACTTTAATTAAAATTGGAAATAAAGGTCGAAATCTGTTTTGTTTTGTTTTTTTACACTAAAATGAAATAATGAAATAACAAACTGTTTTCCCATTTTATAGTTTTTCATTCTTAATTTAAATTCAAAAGAACGAAGACATGGACCATGTTTCTATGGAGATGTCATTTCTTTACCTGGAATGTTCCACAGTACGACTTTAAACAGCTCTGACTTGCGTTTAGTAAATTACAGGAGGTTTTATAGCGCAAAAATACGTTGTAAAACAGACATTCTGAGTGTGAGCGGGCTCGCCTCTCCACAGATCTGACCTGTAACTTGGTCTGGTTTGGTCTCCATGATGATAGAAAGGTTTAATGCCGTACAGTGGAACATTCCAGACAACATCTGCATGGAGAAAACGCGTTTGACGAACCCTCCACCAGAAAACAAAATGCTGGGATAATTTATGATGGAAGGAAGACATTTTTCTGCAAGTTTAAACATTAATTTAATAAAAATAAAGTCGTTGTTGTTATTTTTACCATTATGGTTGCTAGGTAACAGGTAGGGAATTATTATCTACGTTTGTCATATCTGCTGCCCATGTCCACAGGAAATAAAATGATAAAATTCACAACAAAAAAAGAAACCTTAATGTAATAGTAATAATATAAATACTACTACTACTACTACTACTGCTACTACTGCTACTACTACTACTACTACTACTGCTACTGCTACTGCTGCTGCTGCTGCTGCTGCTGCTGCTGCTACTACTACTACTACTACTACTACTACTACTACTAATAATAATAATAGGCAAGGCAAGTTTATTTGTATAGCACAATTTGTACACAAAGTAATTCAAAGTGCTTTACAGAATAAGAAATACATTAAAATCACAATTCAAACAAATGAAAACATAAATAATCATATCATAAAAAGTAAAAATAGAGACATTAAATGAGATAGAATCAGAGAGAAGAGAGAATGAGAAATGAAAACCTTTCGGTCACTCGCAGCTAAACAGAACCTTTTTTAGCCTGGAGTCAAAGCAGAGTCTGTCTCACATGTTCATAATAATAATAATAATAATAATAATAATACATTATATTTATTAGGCACCTTTCTGGAGAGTCATCTTACAACAACAGAAACAAATTAAATATGAAAAAACATACAGTTAAAGTGGGACAGTATTTAATAGATTGACTGTATTTAGTGTGTGATTTCATTAGTATTTAGAAATGTAATGATGTTCACTATGTTTTAGTGAAACAGAAGTAAAACCTCTCCTGTGCTATTTTAAGACAAGACACTACACAAAAAGTGGCCTAATTTGACTTTTCATTGAGATTTTGTTTTCTACTTTGACAGTGTTTAAATCCAGGCTCAAAACAGTTCAGTTTTTATGACTAAACGGTTTTTAATCTGCACTCTTCTTTCTGATTTAATGCTTCTCTTTTTAATTTTACGATGATTAGTTATGCTTTGATTTGTTTGTATTGTGATTTTATTGTATTTCTTTTTCTGTAAAGCAATTTGAATTACTTTGTGTACGAATTGTGCTGTACAAATAAACTTGCCCTGCCTCGCCTCACTCAAAAACTACATAAATTATCCAAAAATCCTCTCTGTAGATAATTGTTTTCTATCTAAACCGAGTTCTATCATTTTTTCTGCTTTATATGTCAAAAAATATGCGAGTTTTTGGTCATTTCTACACGTTATTCCTCATTTACCTCATGCATTCCAAACATATTATTCACCGAGATGAGATTATAAGCACTTTTCACAGCTTGCTTCCAAAAACTAGTAGGCAAACCGTGCATTTCCTGATTCACGGACATAAACATTTTATAATTAGATGCAGACAGAACGCGGCGAGACTTATTTTGACCTCAAGAGCTACAATGTGCTGCACTGGGGCCATTTGGTTTCGCTCAAATACATAAAAAAATAAATAAAAAACAAATAAAAAATGGTGTACCGGCCCTTTAAGACGATTTCCCATTTCCCCCGCGGTGCCTCGGCTTAACATTTGCGGCAAAAAGAACAGAAAAGCTTTTAGCAAACGACGGGACACATGCCATACGCCTTGACAGCGCGCGCTAAATAAAAAATAAAATAAACAAAACGAGAAAAAAAAAAACGCATTATGGAAATACTACAAAAAGGTAAACGCGAGCAGATCTGTCACAAAGATTTGTCTGCGAAACGGCGTTATCAGGCATTCAACCCAGCGTTCTGAAACACATGTACTCCTGTTTGTTTACCTGTGACACCGCTCGTGCAATCTTCCAGCTTTCCATATTCACGAGGATGTAAAACACGCGCTTCTAATGTATTATTTAGCCATTTTCGCCCCCAAATCAAACGCGCTGGTGTGATCCTGACATTGTATTTCCATTATTTTCTCTTTAAACATTAACCACGGGCTCATTGTGGATGCGTTCGGAGCTCTGCCCACGGATTCAAATGGCCTGCGCGCAGGTTTGGGACTCCGCGCGAGCCGGAAGAAGTGATTTGAGAGAAATTTGCTGAAAGTAGTTTTTTTCTTTTTAGCAGATTTGTTGCCCCGGTTACAGCGGAGTAAAGTGGGCGAGATGCTGACTACAGGGTTTGGAGGAATAATGCGTTGACTGTGTGCAAACAAAGTGAAAACAGTGGGTAGGTCATTGCCGTAGGTTAAAGGGTTTTCTGATCTATGTTGTAATGTTGTTGCCTCATCAAAAACATACCTGGAGACTTGGTCAGGACTACCTTAGCTGAAACTCCACACAGAAAAGCCAAAAGAACAAATATACAACATTAGGCCCACACAAAAAGCCTGAATAATGCCTAAAAGTGGGAGCTTAAAGGGACAGTTCGAAATTTTGGACATAGGGCCTCATTTCCTCGTGAGTGTTGGAGACGTGTGGAGACACTTTTTTAAATCTTCCATCCAGTCCTTGTATTTGCAGAGGTTGCTGGTGCTAGGCTAGTGCATAGTTGTCCTGCCACTAAAAACAGTCTTAAGGCCGCCACACACTACAGGAGAATTTGCCCGATTTTGGCCGCGATTTCTTCTTCCAGAGTTCGGGGAAGCGAGACAAACTCGAGATATAGCGAAAATAAGGACTTAAATACTCACCTCCCATAAAGTGGTAAATTTAAAGTGCAGCGTCTGATCCACATTATCCATAGAAATTGTCCTCCGCAAATAATCACATCCAGACCACAAAACTGTGCTATTAATCCAGTTTGTGGTGTTCTTTGAAAGCAAAAAGACAGTGTTTCCTCGTGTGTTTGTTTACACTCACACAGCGTGCTGTGAAGCTGCAGATTAGCGATACTGACACTACTTCCTGTGGACTTTATCGCCTCTTTTGTGTTTAAATATGCTGTATCTGAAGTATTGCACCACATTTCACAAATAATAATAACAGTTTTGACTTGTATCTAAACTAGAAGTGCAGAGCTCTGATCTTTGAACACTTGAGTCTCAGAGCGACTGGTTTTACTGTAGACAGGAAACAGCTGACTGTGGTTCGCAGACAGATCCTGCTGCAGTCTTTGCAATTGGAGATTTTTAGTCTCATAAGTTTCTCCTCATGTCTGTGCTGTGCGCATTTTGTCGCACATTTAAAAATCATTTAAGACTGAAAAATCCTGTAGTGTATAGCGGCCTTTACCCACTCCACAGAGCACCCGAAGCAAAACGATTGTAGAGCTGCAACTATCGAATATTTTTGGAATCGAGTATTCTGTCGATTATATCATCGATTAATCGAGTAATCGGATAAATCACACTTTTTTGTTTTTATACAACTATATCAATAGTGTGTAACGCAACATGAAAGGCCTCTTAAAATGAGCAAGCAATTGCTGTTATTCCTCACAAAAAGGTTTTTATTTAAAGTCAACATTTTTTTAAACAAGTGTAAAACCTTTGGCTTATTGGCTTATAAGACAGGAGTTTTCTAAGTGACAACGTTAATCCTTTAACTAGCCTAATTAATAAGCTAAATATAGAACTAGCGAACACATAGGTGTTCGTAAACGTCGGTAAAATATTTCCTTTCTCTGATATTGGAATTATTGATGCCAGCGGTTCTAGATTAAATCAGATTTTTGGTAAAAGTAGAACAACGAACTAGACGTTTCTGATGTGGGAAACACCGAGTGTGTGCGTGTGTCTGTGTATACGTGAGGAAGGGAGCGATTTGAGTGAGATCATTTGCTCTCTTGCTGCTCATTATGCCTCGTTACTATCGACTCATAACACAGGTTACAAATAATTACAAATACTGTACATTCTAATAGGCGTTACTTTTCATTTCAGTTAGCAATCGTAAAAGTATATTACCTCCTAGATTCTCCGACTCCGCTTAGAGAAGTACAGTTCACATGAGGATGCTTTCGCTTTAAGTGCTGCAGCATTGAAGACGTACTGTTGTGGTACATCAGGTTGGCTTTGCCAGTGCACACTGGCAGCGGCCACATCATTATCTGCCATTTCCACACCGTGGAATAAATCGCGCCGCTTCAAATCTTTGACATGTACGTCATTGATAACTGTCCGTGTGAAACAGTGATCCCAGACTGGCGCAGCAGTCTACAAAGGAGGAGTGATACGATAGCAGAGACATTTTAAATAAATTGACTTTGGTGACATGAATTAAACGAAGCCTCGAGGCAAAGAATTTGCCCCGAATATTTTTGTAATCGAATTATCCGAGTTACTCGAGTAATCGTTTCAGCCCTAAACGATTGTAACTCCAAACTGTCCATGTGAATGTGACGTTTGTGTCAAAGCTTAACAGCTGCATATTAGAATAATGTTAACCTTACATCACATGTTGAGGAACTATTTTCTCATATATCAGTCCGCCGCTGCCGAGCTTTCTATCAGGAAGGACAACTCACTGCTGCTGCTCACATATAAAAATGTTGATTTTACTTCTTGACACACACATCACATTCACACGGACAGTCTGGAGTTATAATAGTTTTTCCTCGGGTCTGTGGAGTGAGTAAGACTGTTTTTAGTGGCAGGACGACTATGGCCATTGACATGCACTAGTCTAGCACCAGCAACCTCTGCTAATACAAGGACTGGATGGAATATTTAAAAAAAGTGTCTCCACACGTCTCCAACACTCTGGCTCATGAGGAAATGAGGCCCTATGTCCAAAAGTCCAAACTGTCCCTTTAAATACAGTACGTCTCCTATTAAGACCAACCGATTTCTTTCATGAAATAAGGTTGATTTTGTCCAGGTACCTTGCAGACGTTAACGATATATTGTGTAACTTTTCTGGTGGAGGGTCTGTCAGATGCTTTTCTCTGTGAAGATGTGTCTGGAATGTTTCATAGTATGGCATTAAACCTTGCTATCTTCATGGAGGCTGAACCAGACCAAGTTACGGGTCAGACATTCTGATCTGTGCCCGTCGCCTCGGCACAGATCAGAATGCCCTTATTTCTAAGTATTTTTGAGCTATAAAACCACCTGTAATTGAGTAAATGTACAGTAGAGCTGTTTAATGTCACACTAGAGCAATGACACATCCATAGAAACACACAAGTAACAGACCACCAACCAAAAGGTTACACAGTGCACCTCTGCATTTAATTATAAAGCCGAACTGTGATGCCAAAACTGCACTTTGGCCTCTGAAAGTTGTGAAAAGTGATTATAAATGCATCCTGCCGAGTATTCTAGGAATGTGCTGAGAAAGTGAGGAATAACTCTGGAATATTGCAAATTGTTTACAATGAACGATTTCTGTTTTTTACGTTTTTAAGACAAAAAACATCGGCTACAGCGCCTTGAAACGTTCAGCAGTAATGAGGTTAAAGGGAGTTACTGGAACATGCGCATTTGAGTTTCAAACTGGTGCAAATATAATACACTTTCATTAAGGATTGTTTTGAAATATGTTTTTGTACATTTATGGAGAACTGTTGCGTGGGAGCGTGGGTGATGTAGGCCTGTGGGCGGAGCCTTGTACAGAATCTTACATCTAACCATAAGTATCTATAATATAGAATAGAAATGTAAAGTATCAGATGTAATATGTGCTTACATGTACATATAACATCTGTGTGAGCCTTTCATGCGATGCCTCGTGCTTCGAGTGGGAACAAACAGGAAGCAGCTCCTGAAGGATGACGGGACTTCAGGGTTAAAGCCGTTCGTCGCTCACTGAGGCGGTAGCGAGGATGAGACAGTATTTTCTGGGTAGTTGGTCCATTTATTTGCCTCTTTTAACAGTAGTACCCAACCTAAACCTAACAAAAAGTGGTAGCTTCATGCGACCGGTAAAAATCCAACTCTCTCTCCCTAAAAGTCAAAACAACTCTAAAAAGCCCCACAGCACGCTCGCCCTCTAGAGGAATGGTGGTGTAACTACAACACACCCGCAACATCTGATACTTAAGTTGATATTTTTATTCTATTTTGATTTACTTACATTATATATTGTATATACAGTCATTCCTCACTATAACACAGTTCACCTTTCGTGGCTTTGCTGCTTCGCAGATTTTTTGTGTGCAATTTTGCATACTTTTTTTATGTGTATGAATGCGCATTGTGTTCTGCGTTCTGCTTGGCTATGGGAAAACCCGCCCATTGTTTTCTGCGTAATCGAAGGTGGCATGTCTGCTTATAAGAACAAACAACAGCGGCAACAACTCCCCATAACTGTTTTTCACCCCCTGCTCCTCAGTTTAGATCACAGGATGATTTGTGTGGAGCGATCCCCCTCCTCGCCCAGATTATGGAGTTTTACAGCCTTAAAACAAATGTAATAATTGTAAAAATAAAGTTGACTACTTCACGGATTTCGCCCATTGCGGGTTATTTTTAGAACATAACCCCCACAATAAACGAGGGTCCACTATACTCCACATTCTGCATATACTTGCTGCTCCTTGCACTGATTAGATGCTAAAACACATTTCCTCACCTTATATTTATAAAAGTGTAATGACAATTAAGTTGTATCCGACTCTGAAGGAGGGTTTGAATATGGCCCGGAGAGGTCGCTAAATTACTCAGACATGCATGGAGGACATGTAAAACCTCTCCAGGCATGTTTTTAATGAGGAAACAACGTTATAACATGTCAGAAAGCTCCAACATAGTCGATTTTGCATGATACCCCCTCTTTTAAAGGTGCATTGTGGTACTTTTCTGGTGGAGAGTCCACCAAACGCTTTATTGGTTTGTTTGGAATTTCATAGTATCGTATTAAACCTTTCTATCTTCATGGAGACTAAACCAGTTACATGTCAGATCTGTGGAGAGGCGACCCGCTCAGTCAGATTGCCTGTTTTTCTCGGTACTTTTGAGCTATAAAACGCTATAAAAATGCCAGATAGAGCTGTTTAATGTCATACTGTGGGACATTCCAGGCAGAGCAATGACACCTGCACCTTTAGATATCACCAAAAATATTCGCTTCTTTATTTTATGTACCTGAAATGAGAGCGGAAACATTTTTAACTGAAGTTGCAATGCCCCTATAGACTCCAGCCTGACTCGCGTAACATTTTGTGAGTGAGTTTGTGTGTAGTTTCCGTATTTTCTTCCCATTCTAAACATTTAGTGTAAAACGTGATGCGGCGTACATGCTGACATTTGTGGGACCGGCCTGTTAGCGGCACAGCGCAGCTACAGCAGGGTGAAGCAGACTGTGAACTCTATGGGAGCTCTGGGATACGCTCGGTGCCAGTGTTTAGGGCCTGGCACAGACCCGGGCAGAGAAAGTATGTTTTTAAAGAGTGGAGAAGGAAAACCAGGAAACCCACCACAGCTAAACATGGAAACTCCCACATATATCCTCTTACTGTGAGAACATTTAAAAGCCCTACAGTCCGCTGAACTGGCGTGGAGCTTCTAACCAACGTTCTATAATCATTAACTTAAAAGTTCCTGTACCTGATTTTTTTTTCTTTTCTATGTATCTCAGCAAAGTTGTTTTGCCAATGTACAGATGTATGGTGAGCAGCTCTTGAGGTCAAAATAAGTCCGCTGTGTGCCGTCTACCAATTAGAAAGCATTTTATCATCCGATACTCAGGAAGTGTGCGTTTGCCTGCTAGTTGTGGTGCAGAGCAAAAGTTCTCCACTGGTCTCTGAGAATAGTGAAACATGCTTATATAACTATAAGCATGTATAACTAATATAACTTTATTACACACTTAGTCCAACTCACACGCAATAAAAGGAAAGTATAAAAAGAGTCCAGATACAAAATGTTGCCAAGAGATACTTTTATTTATTTATTCATTTATTTATTCATTTATTTATGTAATAAGGACAGTGCGTATTAATGAACATCTACAATGTTGCAGTGTAAATATGCCAGATTATAGCAAAATAGCTAATTTCCATCTGTAGTCCCTCAGCAGGTGACATCAGATTTAACAGCAAAATAAAAACAAGTTACAATAACAACAATTGTACACTAAAAATGTTCACAAGTCTGGTTTTCCTTTAGCCGCCGTTTCAAGTGTGATTTGAAAGAGGCCAGTGTTGGAGTGTCTCTTATAAATAATAGGAGAATGTTCCAGATCTTAGTGCCTCTGACTGAGAGCACAGTTTGTCCAAATGTTGTGCGTCTGTGTGGAGCTCACAGTTCCCCCGGGCTGTGGACCTAGTTCCCATCCCGTCTTTGCTTAAAAAGAAAATCCTGTAACGGAGGGGGAGCAAGTCTATGCAAAAGTTTGTGTACAAAACATCCATAGTTAAAATGAACAAAATTATTCAAATTTAGCAAATTGTACTTTAAAATAGTGCAGTGGTGAACTGAGAATGGTTCTTGTCCAGTATTTTTACAGCTTTTTAAAAAAGTGATTCAAACTATCACCACTGGCGTCTCAGTTTGTACCATAGAGCGTATATATAAGTGGACTAAGTGAGTGTAGCATCACCACAGCGTCGCTAAAAATGAGGCTCCTGATGCCACGGTTACAGGAGCGAATTTGGACCCAGGCTCCATATTTGGAAATCCGACCGCGAGTATCACTTAAATTATCTTTCACTAGCAAGGACCACACTTACAACACATGTGCGAAGCCAACAGCGTTAATTGTATTGAAACGAGGCAGGTTGGCTGGGTTGAGACTCAGGGTGGGGGTACAGTCTCAATCTTCACATGGCCCAGTAGGAACGGGACCCTCCTCGTAGGCGTCTTATGTCAGGAAGTGAACAGATATGGGATGGGAGGGTGGGGTCGGGTTGTTCGGGACAAACTGGGTTGCCGGGTTAGGATGCTATAAATAGGCTTCTGGGAAATTGAGGTGTGACAGAAGTGAGCTGTGATTCGCTGGAGAGGAGTCGAGGGCAGTTGAGGCGTGGTCCTGCTCCTGAACCTACGTTAATCATATTAACTACATTTAATGTGAAAGTATTTTGTGCCGTTTATAGTCAATCTGTGGAACACCCTCCAGACAGACCAATGACGTATCCATAGATACAAGCGGTTGGCGAACCCTCCACCAGAAAAGTTACACAGTGCACCTTTAATGTCACAATTTATCATGCCAGAGAGATCACCAAAAATATTAACTTCTTCACCTGTGCCATCGCCTAAGCGTGTTATTTCCTGATGCTCTGATGTCGGAGGTGGAGCGCCAGCACCACCCTGCAGGGGCACGAACAAGGCCTTGTTAGCCCCAAGTCCCCCCATTCCGCCGGGGTGATTATGAGCCCTGTCTCCCCGTGAGAGCCTGGAGGTCCGGGGTCTGATTGGCGAGCGCTTCAGCCCACGAGCCGCTTGTCTCCTCGCCGTCCGTGAATGGACCTGATTACCGCTCGCTGTGGACGGAGCGCGCTGCGGTGGGAGCGCGTGGTCACCTCTTCAAATTGGCCCTGCTTTTTTTTTATTATACATTGAAATGATCTTGTGTGTCAGGCCCTTACGAGCGGGGACGGTGGGAACTACAGGTGTCGGAGCCAAGGTCCCGCTGGCTTCCTCCCAATTTGAACGCTGCTGGTGGGAGCGCTGGGATTGCACAAAGAGGAAACCAGGGCTATTATGGGAGAATTTTGATGTACTTGCACCAGACTTTGACTCAAGCGGCGACTGGAAAATCATTTGCATGTTTTTTTTTTTGTTTTTTTTAGTCCAAGCTTTAATTTGTATTTCTAGGGATGTGTCATATGTGATTGACCAATTCGTACTTATTTACTGAGCTAGGAGGTGAGCCGTGGTGGAAGAAGGACTCAGTTGTGTTATTTAAAGGTGTAACTTTTCTGGTGGAGGGTCCGTCAAAGTCTTGTCTTCCTGGAGATGCTATTGTTTTTTTCTAGAACAGGGGTCTCCAACCAGCAGCTACCAAACAACCAAAGGATTTTTGAACTATATGTATTGCACTGAATAGCTCAAATTTAATTAACTGTCACTGTAAATGTGTTATTTTGAACTTTGTGCTCTAATAAACGGATAAGGGTTTAAAGTTTTATATGCATCTAATTGTACATTTAAAGCTTTGCCGTCTTATATCCATTAACCTTTTTGCATCCGCTAAAATGAGGTAGTTTACCGGACGCAAAAGATTGGAAATCCCTGGTCTAGAAGGTTCCAAAGTAGAGATTAAATCTATGTATCAAGGGAGGCAACTACAGGCAACGTTAGAGGTCAGATCTGTGGAGAGGTGGCCTCACAGAGAGAATTATTGTATTTTTGAGTGATAGAAACACCCACGATTAATAAATGCTAAAGAGATGTGTTTAAGGTCATAACATGGAACATTCCAGGCCAATCAATAATATAATATTTCCATGGAGCCATAAAAAATCAATTCAAGTAAAAGTATTAAAATATCCAGAAAAATTTTAACAATACAATGATAAAAATAATTTAAAAAAAAAAAAAACATGTTGTGAATTTTGTATCTTGACAATATCTACACACAAAAGACCCCAAAAAATTAGAGATTTCCTGACACCTATTTGCCAGTCCCATCAACGTCTAGACCAGGGGTGGGCAATTGTTTTTCCATGGGGCCACATGAGAAACAGAAAATATTGCGGAAGGTTGGGCCAAAATGTTTAACTCAATTCTGTATAATATCAGAAAATAGTATTTCTTTATAAAAAGATGTAAATATATCATTGTTATGACGCGCTGGTCAGACTGGTAAGTTTATGTTATGACTAAGCAATGAAAAAGTGAGGCTGCCTTACAAAAAAATGCCATTAAAACACCTCTAAAACAAAAGCGATGCAGCTTTAGGTCATGCATGAGGTAAAATGATAAAATCTGTTTATTTTGTTATTCCAAATGAGCTTAAACAGGCCAGTAGAGCTGGATGATTTTCCCCCACAAAAACTCTTACATTTTAAATAAAAAACTCGATTCACGACCAATTCAATTCGATTGTATAGCAGCATCCAAAACTTTCACCAGGTTGTGAAAACCTCTCATCTCCTCCAAATAAACTGGAAGCATTTCATATGGTCCACAGTAGGGATGGGTGTTTGATTACATTTTCTTAATTGATCACCGGAACAATTAACAATCAATTATCAATTAATCATTAATATTTTTATATTAAAATTATCATCATTATTATTACTATTACTAATCTGCATAAATAAACTCTACAACATATAAACCATCACCACTATAGAGCCACATCAGCCCGTGTGAGATTAGAATGTGTTTAATGCAGCTTTGACACATTTGTTTACGTTTTACAGAAACAAAACTTAAAACCGCATGGCTCGTTTGCATAAACGCTGGAAAAAAGCAGCTCTTTCCTTGTGCTGATGCGGTTCAGCTTCTGTCGGACTAAAGGACACGACTCAGTGGATTATCTGAGCGTTTCTTTCTGTGCAGAGATTTGTTTGTGCCTGTGCCGTTCTCGGGGGAAAGTGAGAGACGCACTGCAGGAAGTGACTACAGAAAACCTAGAGGAAGCCTTAGCTCATGCAAAATGTATGCACTATAAAATAAATATCGATTTTCTGAAAAAAAAAAAAAAAAAAAATCAATTTGACTTGCCAACTTGATTTTTATTTCAAATCGATTTTGCCCAGGTCTGAACTTGACAATTGGATTGCAGTGTTTACTCTTATTACCTGCCTGAGTCAAAACACCAAAGATTATCCATACCGCAAACACACTACCTCACTCTTTGGTCTGCTTTCATCTCTGCTATTGAAAAAAAAAAGTCATTTCTCTGCCTGGAATGTTCCACAGTACGACATTAAACAGCTCTATTTTACATTTATTCAATTACATGTGGTTTTATAGCTCAAAAATACCTAGAAAAGAGGCATTCTGACTGTGAGCGGGGTCACCTCACCACAGACCTGACGTTTGAATGTTTCACAATACGGCATTAATCTTTTAATTTCTATCTTCATGAAGCCCAAACCAGACCAAGTTACAGGTCAGATCTGTGGAGAGGCGACCCTGCTCACAGTCAGAATTCCTGTTTAAGTATTTATAATTGAATCAATGTAAGGTAGAGTTGTTTAACGTCGCACTGTGGAACATTCCAAGCGGAGCAGTGACGTATCCATAGAAACGAGCAGGTGACGGAGGCCCAACCAAAAAGTTACACAGTGCGCCTTCTTTTATTACCTACTTGACACACCACCTCACTCTTTTGTCTGCTTTCGTCTCTCCAGAATCATTATTGGAACAAAAAAAAACATACATTGCATTTTTTTCTCCACTCTCCGAAGGTGAAGCGAACCATGGGGGCAGATGAAAAGTAATAGACAACATTAGTATTTGATAGACCTAATGAGATCATGGATTTACGCAGCGCCGTTGGATAATTCACCGGAGAACGGAGAGATCGTTTGGAGGAGGAAGAGAGACGACTACATCAATTGACAACCCGCGGCGGGGCATCGGGAGCAAAGATATGATCAATAATTCCTCTATTACGGTCCGGCGAAGGGGATCATTTGGCTTCCGTAAGTGCACTCGGCGGAAAGCGTGTGCTCGCGTTGACATATTCACATAAACAAAGCGCCGCATCTCTCCCCCGAGGACCCCGCGGATGATGGGATCGGCGGCCGTCTTGGAGTAATAGGGGTAATAACGCAGTGTTGTGACGAGGGGGGGGCATTTGTCAGGGTTAAATTGAAATGTCAGCGAGCGGTGTCATTGGCGAGGCGCGGATGAGAGCGGGAGAGTTATGGCGGTTTTGGCGGGTGATCAGGGCGCGCCGAGGGAGCGTTACGCCAAATTAACTCAGAATAGAGACATTACTGCTGTCGGCGAGATAGAGGGATGGGAGGATAACGGGGAAGTGGCCCATCTCTCCGTTCGGGTGATGCCGCGTACACTGGGGAGCCCGTGAGACGTACGTTAGGGCCTTGGCAATTTGGTTGAGGGTCCGTCACCTGCTCGTTTCTATGGATATGTCATTTCTCGACGTTAAACAGCTCTACTTTACATTTATTCAATTACAAGTGGTTTTATAGCTCAAAAATACCTAGAAAAACAGGCAGTGGCTATGTTCAGACTGCAGGGCTAAAAGCAGACATGTCCAAACTATGGCCCGGGGTCCAAATGTGGCCCTCAGACCAATTGTTTTGGCCCTCAGGCTTCCAGGTGACTTTGCCCATACTACCGCAAGTCGTACTTTTTACTGCACGTTTTTGAAATCTACGTCAAATTTAGTGTGTGTGACTGTGAGTGGGTTTGTTTCTCCACAGATCTGACCTGTTTTGTCTGATTTGTCTCTATGAAGATAGAAAGGTTTAATACCATACTGTGAAACATCATCCTGACCGACACCCCCATCACCACTGTGGACTCACTCCGCTTTCTGGGGACCACCATCACCCAGGACCTCAAATGGGAGCCACCATCACCTCCGTCATAAAGAAGGCCCAGCAGAGGATGTACTTCCTGAGGCAGCTGAAGAGATTCAACCTGCAGCACAGACACTGGTGCAGTTCTACACGGCCATCATCGAGTCCATCCTCACCTCCTCCATCACCGTGTGGTGCTGGGGCCTCCATCAGGGACAAACAGAGACTGCAGCATGTGGTGCTCTGCTCAGAAGGTGATTGGTTGCAGCCTCCATCTCTACAGGACCTGTTCACCTCCAGGACTCGGAGATGTGCAGGTCGGATCTGACCCTTCTCACCCTGGTCACCCCACCTACTCCCCTCAGGCACGAGGCTACAGAAGCTCTCGCCATAAAAAAACAAAACTCTGCTGTTGGACTCATGAGCAAAAACACTCAGACTGTTCCCACCCCCCACTCAGTCACATGACCCTGTGCTGTATCATTGCACCTGTTTGCACTGATCATTACCTGCACTGTAATCTTCTTGTTAATGTGTAAACGTGTGCGTTACATTATAGAGTTTATTGTTTTCTACTTTATTTTATTCTATTTTATTTAATGCACGTTTAGTGTTTGTCTACATTCTGCTCCAAGTACCGAGGCAATTTCCAAATGTTGTGAACCTGTTCACTCATGGCAATAAAACCTTTCTGATTCCAGACAAAGTTACTTTCCATGGAGAAAAGCATCTGTCGGACCCTCCACCAGAAAAAGTTACACGATGCACCTTTAAATAAAATGTTTTTAATCGAAAATATACGCACCAAAAGTCGTGTGATCAGGAGTCGTTCAAGTTGGATTCTCGTCAGTTGAAAAACGCAGACATATAGCAACAATCACCCAGCAGCCAAGATTAATGTCCCTCAATGTGGCTTTAAACTCCATGGAGACAAACAGGTAATGCCACTAGACTGATTACAAGTCAGATCTTTGAAGAGGTGCCATATTCTTTGAAAGGGGCCCATATTCTCCTATTCTGATCCGTTATTAAAAAAATATACCTGGAGTTGTGTTTTGTTTCATTCACACATGTTTTACACACAAACGCTACAGATTTAAGCCGAGTTCTGAACACACTCCACCTTGTGATGTCACTTGGTAATACAGGAAGTGCTCCACTGTGTTTTTAGACTCCACACACTTTCCCTAGAATCATTTGGACAGGTGGAACAGAGCATTTTGAGCTTTGGAAATGCAGACAAACTAATAATAAAGGATTACTCAAACATAAAACAATAAATTAATGAAACAAAACACAACTCCAGGTATGTTTTTGTCGAGGCAACAGCATTATAACGTAGCTAAACGCTCACAAGAATCCATTTTGCGTACTAGAGGAGCTTTAACATCCCCCCTCTGTCCACTGTGGCCCGTGCAGTGGTGCGTGCTACGTGGAGCCGCTTGTGTATGCTAAATGACAGCCCCCGTCCGGCCTAAGCGAAAGTGAAGAATTGTTTGAACGTTTTTGCACATTCTGTATATCCCCGATCACATGCAATCCACGTCGGAGGTGCGGAGCTGGTTGCAGACGCCCGGTGCTCCGCTTTGGCACTCACGCTGGCCTTATGTAAACAACATCAATGCACCGAGCGGGACAAGGAGCGCTAACGTGAGCCAAACCTATTCACGGACAATGTCAAATCAACACGGGTCTGCGTAATGTAATGTACGGAATTCATAAAGCACTTAACGGTCCTGTACGACGCAGGATTGACTGTTTTGAGCTTTTAGCCGTGTTAGAATGTTTGACGTACCTCGAGTTGTGTTTTGTTTCATTCGCACATTTGAGTGATCTTTTATTATTAGTCTGTCTAGATTTCCAAAGCTCAAAATGCTCTGTTCCACCTTGTGATGTCATGTAGTGGTAGTTTAAGTCAACAGCTCCTTTTATGTGGCCAAGCAGAATGACAGGCTTTGACAAAACTGTGATTTGTGCAGTTTGAATGCTACATGTTCACACAAATTTATCTATCTATGCCAGTGATACTCTTTTTTTTTTTTTCACAAGAGCCACACTGAAAGAGCAAAATGAAGAGGAGAACCACTTATACCCTATTTATTAAATTTTCTTAATCGTCAGGAGAATTAACAATCAATTATCAATTAATCATTAAGGTTTTGATATAAAATTACCATCATTATGATTGATTACTAATCTGCATAAATAAACTCAACTTTACAACATATAAACCAGAGCCACTATAGAGCCACATCAGCCCGTGTGAGATTAGAATGTGTTTAATGCAGCTTTGGCACATTTGTTTATGAAACGCAATTTAAAACTGCATGGCTCATTTGCATAATCTGTAAATGCTGGAAAAAAGCAGCTCTGTCCTTGTGCTGATGCTTCAGCTTCTGTCGGACTAAAGAACACGACTCAGTGGAATATGAGTGTTCTCCCTGTGACAGAGGGATGTGCTGCTGATGTCGAGTCTGTTCTGTGCATATGTTGCATTGGAGATGGTTCATGTTTTCAGAGGTCGTACGTGTGCAGGTTTAGCGCAGCTTTTTATTTAACAGTCATTTCACTCACTTTATTTTGGATACTGTTGTGACGAAAAGACTGAAAAGTGGTTTGGACCAATGCGCACTCAACTGTTGCGGTGGCACGGTGGCTGAGTGACTACCACTCACGCCTCACAGCAAGAAGGTTACTGGTTTGATCTTCCTGTGTGGAGTTTGCATGTTCTCCCCGTGACTGGATGGGTTTCCTCCGGGCACTCTGGTTTCCCCCATCAACCCAAAACATGCACTGTAGGTGTGAAAGTGAAGTGTGCGTGAGTGTTGG
This sequence comes from Odontamblyopus rebecca, assembly GCA_030686955.1. Lineage (NCBI taxonomy): Eukaryota > Metazoa > Chordata > Actinopteri > Gobiiformes > Gobiidae > Odontamblyopus > Odontamblyopus rebecca. The sequence continues at coordinate 8,668,153 of CM060654.1, forward strand.
TGGTATCTTGGAGTGAATGAGGACATGTGTCTGTGAAAAAGCCCTATAGCTGTTGTAAGGCGACCTTGGGAGTCCAGAAATGCGCCAAAAAAATGCGTATACATGCACCATGCCCAAACCAGGATACTCAAAAATCTCATCATCCAGTCTGTCCACAACCCGCGAGTCTTTCCTCTTTTCGGTCTATATCTCCACCCAACTCCCATCACCACATCCTGCAATATCTGCAATAAACCTCTTTAACAACTGCCTCTGTCTCTGCTTTGGGGTCCTCTTCATACACTTAAAACATGACAGGTACCTTACCTTACGCTACGCACAGCAACCTACATTCGGTTTGTCATTTAAAAATGATCGATGAAACTATTAAAAATCAATTATCGATTAATCGACTAAACATGCCCATCCCTATTACTTAGTGCAATGCAGGTGTTTGTTTTACAATCTTCACTATATGTAGCACATTTGACAAAAATATATCGGCTGTGTTACGGTTTTTGGTATATGCTTGCGAGCCAAAGCCGTGCAATGAGTATCACTGATATCTACATCATGAAATCTATTTTAATTTTAATTCAGTCTTAGTGCATAGGTGTACCTTAGACTGTCCACAATAAAAGGCCACTCTGAAATGTGCAGTTGTTGCTTTATTGGGGGTCTGGGGATTCAGAACCAGTCAGTATCTGGTGTGACCACCATTTGCCTCATGCAGTGCAACACATCATCTTCGCATAGAGTTTATCAGATTGTCAATTGTGGCCTGTGGAATGTTGGTCCACTCCTCTTCAATGGCTGTGCGAAGTTGCTGGATGTTAGTGGGAACTGGTACGCGCTGTCGTATACGCCGGTCAAGCACATCCCAAACATGCTCAATGGGTGACAAGTTGTTTTATTCATGACCCTAACATTAGTATTGCTCAGGAGTAGTTCACTAACATAGTACTTATGCATATTCTGTATATTTTGGGATGCCTCCTGTTTTTTTTAGAGCTTCCAGAGCAATTTGAAGGTCTGACACATGGAAATGATCCGACATGTTTGTTTCTGTGTACTGTCTGTATGTGACGTAAACGTGGATGCGACGTGAGCAGATCTGACCAGAGTTTTGCGTCTTGAGCAGTTTAGACGAAAACGCTACTGCGGAACGTATTCAACTTTTCCACTCTGGAGGGTGGTTTCAGATTTTTACGTTTTTAATCCCCAAAACCGCCGCCGCCGTCTAAAAGAAGGGCACTTCCGATAAAATATTTTGCCGTTTTTACCCGCAAGTGTTCTCATGTAAACAGGCTCTCAAACAAAACACAACTCCAGGACATGTCAATTTTACATAATACTGGACATTTAACGGGAGGAATAACGTTGGACCATTGCGAACCCTTCAAAATTCTGTTGTTTTTCACGTTTTTGACTCAGGTACAGTGCCTTTTAACTTATTGTTTCTGTAATCCTTCAAAATGTGCATTCAATTTGCCCACGACCAATGCGCTCTCCTCTCCAGCCCCCACCTCCTCGGCCTGCCTCTCCTCTGCTTAAATATTTATCAAGATTCCTGTTATTGTATTAACTATTTATTGATTTATAATTTAAAAGATTTATACGGGCTCTGTGGATCTGCAGGCTGGAGCGTACGTTGGGGGATATTTATGGTCTTATAATGTTGGATCTTTGTGGGTTTTGCTCTCGGCGTTCTCTGAAAAATTACGGATGGAAAGATACGTAGGGCTAAAGATGAAAAAACGCACGGGTAAAGGACAAGCTGGTTCGATATGGCTGCCGGTTAGATTCTGCTGAGACGTGCTTGATTAAATAGTATAAAGCTGCAGAACGGGAGCCTGCGACATAAGGACTGTACTCAGATGACCGCAGTGAAGGCTTAGTGAGTATTAAAGGTCCTATATTACGCAAAATTGACGCTTGTGAGCTTTAAACCATGTGATAATCTTGTTACCCCCTCAAAAACAGACCTGGAGTTGTTTTATTTCATTTACACATGTTTGAGTAACACTTTATTATTATTCTGTCTACATCTGCAAAGCTCAGAATGCTCTTGTGAGGTCATGAAACAGCTGCCTATTACCTGTAGTTCAGTAGAGATGGTCAATTATTGGACTGAAGTTATCCAAATGGTTCTAGTGAAGGTGGGTGGTTTAAAAACACAGTGGAACACTGTTTCCATATAATTATTCTTTTTCATGCCTTAATAATTCAATTAATTCAAACCTTAAACTCAAATCATTATTAGTCTTTGTTTGTGTATGAAGCTACCGTAATTTCACGACCATACGGCGCACCGTACGAAAAGGCGCAGTCTCAGTTTTGTGTGCCATTACTGTATTTAACACACACATAAAGCGCACCGTACGAAAAGGCGCACAAACAAGCATGCAAATGTGCGTATTGAAAAATATATAGGAGCAAAACTGAGTTTGGTTGTGCTTTATTTAAGTATTAATTACAACAATATTAAACAATAGTCATTATTCAAATCCGTCAAAGTCCTCATCCTCTGTTTCGAATCGAACAGCTGCGCAAAATCCATAGCAGGTCCACTTCGCTCCTCGCTGTCGGAGTCACTGTCCGTGCGGCTCCTCAGAAATTATACCGGCTTTTGCGAAAGCTCGTTTAACAGTACCAGCAGACACGTTAGCCCAAGCATCTACAATCCATTGGCAAACTGTAGCGTAACTCGCCCGGCGCTGCCTTCCACCCTTCGTGAAGCTGTGGTCTCCTTCGGTCATCCATCGCTCCCATGCCGCTCGCATCCTTACTTTGAACGGCCGGTTCACGCCGATGTCCAGCGGTTGGACTTCTTTCGTCAGCCCTCCCGGAATCACAGCAAGCGTAGCGTTCATTTGCTTCACTTGTTTTTTCACGTCAGCGGTGAGATGAGCACGCATAGAGTCATAAATTAGAAGCGATGGTGATGCGTGGAAAAAAGGTGTCTCTTTGCCATTTCAGGGTTGTTAAAACAGCAATGTTGTGCATAAAGCACATACCTGTTCTTTTATACACAAGCCACGCCCACACTTCCCCCTTTAACGTTCTCATGCTTTTTCTAACACGTCCGCCTCACATAGAGCGCACCCCTTTTTCTATCACGTCCGCCTCACACAAGGCGCACTGCACGAAAGGGCGCGTGGCTCATTTTGAAGAAAATCTAAGACGTTTATATGCGCCTTATGGTCGTGAAATTACGGTAATTAAGATGTTATTATAAAGTGTTTCCGCATTATGTTTTCAGTTTTTGAAATGAGTACAGTTTTAAAAAGCAACAAACAAAATGTAACTCCTAACGCGCCTTTGACGAGGTACCAAATTAAAGGGAATATTCACAAATCTTTTTTTTTTTTCTTTTTCTATCAATTATTAAGTTGTAGCCAGGCTGGCGCCACCTAGTGCCTCTGCTCAATTTCATTTCTCCCCAGCGTCAGGAATCAGAATACACTCATTTATACACAGATTTTTGCAAGAACCCCGGAAGTTGTAGTTGGGGCATCGACCAATCAGCGAAGAGCTGTGTTGGCCAGAACCAACCAGAGGCGACAGCAGACTGCAGACACTATCCTCCTTCGGACTTCCTGTGTAAAATAATAACTTTGCATATTTTATCGTCTCTTTAATTCGCAAGTTCACCTCACAGAAACGACAATGTTCGTCGACAGACATGTTCACTCTCTGCTTTGTTTGCTGTTGTGCGCTAATTACTTGGACACCACTGAGGGTTCCAGCGCATTACATACGTCACCTCCAAACAGCAGTGATTGGTTAAATAAAAAAAGTACCCGCCTACGTCAAGCGAACAAATCCTAATGCTGCGAGGTCAGACATCTCCATGAAGTGACACCGGCTTATGAATCAGACGAATAAAGTTGTTCCCTCATCAAAAACTTGCCTGAAGTGGTTTTGAATGTCATCCATGCACGTTTGAGCAACTTGGCGATCTCTCTTGAACCCTACTGCAAACCTTCCTTACGTTTAGCTGTAAGATTCTGTACGAGGCTCTGTCCACAAGCCCACGTCACCCATGCTCCTACAAGACGATTCTCTGTAAATACACAAAAACATGATAGAAAACTGTACACAACAACTTCACAAACCTGATGCAATGTGGAGTTTCATTAGCAGAATGGACGCTGATTGTGTTGTGACAGCGCTCTGAGAGGGGAGTGACTTATCATGGGGAAGACGAAAGTGAAATATATGTTAATATGTTCTGAATAGAGCATTTTCAAATCAATGAAAGGTAACATCTAAACATGATCTAAATATGTTATGCGTCAACAGTTAATACCCCAAAGTAGTAAAATATCATCTCTTTAAAAGCTTTTCGCATAAAATCGGGCATTTACAGACACCTGAATTCAAAAGTCAAAGCTTGTTTGGTCCGTGTACCATTCGTTCTTTTGAATTTCAATTAAGAATGAAAAACATTAAAATGAGAAAACAGTTTAAGTTTATTACAAATTACACCAATCAAAAAGAGTCATCTTGCCTTTTTCAATGCCGATATTTTATTCTCTCTGGTTCATTTGCCCCAAAAGTTCTGCTGCTGAACAAAGGAGAGTTTATCGCTATTTCTCGTCATGGAGTTCAAGAATTTCTTCCTAAGATGCAAAAGTTTTTTTTATTATTATTACTTGAAATAAACTTTAAATTAAATATTGGAAGTAGAGGTCGAAATCTTTTTGTTTGTTTGACACTAAAACGGAATAATAAAATAAACTATTTTCCCATTTAATTGTTTTTCGTTCTTAAATTCACAAGAACGAATGGTACACGGACCTTGTTTCTATGAAGATGCCAGTTCTTTATCTGGAATGTCCCACAGTATGACATTAACAGCTCCATTTTACATTTATAAAATTACAAGAGGTTTTATAGCTCAAAACTACTTAGAAAAACAGGCGGTCTGATTGTGAGCGGGGTTGCCTCGCCGTAGATCTGACCTGTAACTTGGTCTAGTTTGGTCTCTGTGAAGATAGAAAGCTTTAATGCCATACTGTGAGACATTCCAGACAAAGCAATAACATCTTAAATGGTGAAAAGCGTTGGACAGACCCTCCACCAGAAAAGTTACACAATGCACCTTTAACACTACCACTACACGGGTTCAATTTGGCAGTGGCTCAAATTCATCAAAATTCAGGAGCTCAAACAGTGGATCCGGAGGGGGCGAGAGCCGGGATGCTATCGCCGTGGAGACTGCCGTGAAAGAGAAAGGTGTGCGTGCTGAAAAGCCCTATTGCGGCTTTTTCATCCAGCGCCCGGTGAGTGACAAGGAAACCATTAAGGCACCGGAGCTGGCCGAGGGGATTAGGTCCACACATGCACCGCCATTATTCAGCCTAATTAAATGGAGGCCAGGTTTACCCCCGCCACAAAGACACGAGAGAAAGAGGGAGGAAATGATGGCGAGCCAGCGAATCTGAAGCATGCGCCAACACGGGGGGCGGGGGGTAGAAAAGGGTCTTTGCGAAAGGTTAGGAATCAAAGCAAAGGGTGAGGGGCTGTAAAAGGTGTGTGTAACAGGCACTCCTGCTGGTTGGAAATGGGTACTGCAATCACCACATTCAAAGGGACGATATTACGCTGAACTGACTCTTGTGAGCTTTAAGACATGTTATAATGTTGTGAAATCTAGGGGTAATAATGGACTCTGACTTGTTCTTAAGCAGCCACATCAAAACGATAACATCTGCAGCCTTTTACCATCTAAAAAACGGAAAAAAAAGCAGACTTGGAGAGACTTATCCATGCGTTTGTCTCCAGTAGGTTAGATACTGTAACGGCCTCTCACTGGCCTCTCCAAACGAGCTGTGAGAGCTGCAGAACATCCAGAACATCAAGAACGCTGCAACTCGGGTCCTGACTCCAACCAGGAAGTACGAGCACATAAGTCCTGGTCTCAGGTCTCTGCACTGCCCCCAGTGGCTCAGAGACTTTAAAGCGGCTCTGCTTGTGCACAAGTCTCTCCATGGCCGAGCACCAAAGTGCAAGTGTAAGTCAATTAAATACAATCAATTCAAATACCGTCTAATACATTACTAAATATTAATAAAATACAACACTAAATACAATACTAAACACAATCAATTAAATATTTTCCCACTTTAACTGTAGTTTTAATCGTACTTAATTTGTTTATGCTGTTGTAAGGTGATTTTGGGTGTCCAGAAAGGTGCCTAATAAATAAAATGTATTTATGCAATGTAATGTATAAAATCCAATACCTTCACTAGAATCATATGGCGAATTTCAGCTCTAGAATTGTCAGTCCAGACAATTCCAGAGTGTGAAAACTGTCTGACCTCACAGCATTAGGATTCGTTCACTCGATGGTAGGCAGGTACTTTTTTGATTTAACCAGTTGCTGCTATTTGGGAACGCTCAGTGCTGTCCAAGTAATTGATGCAAATCCCGTAGGAAGAAGGGCAATAACGTCTTTCCCCTTGATAAAATTCACCAAACATTCTCTTTGTTCCGCCTTTAAGTCCTCAATGTCGGAAATCTTTGCCAACACAAAATATACGGCTTCATCGACATCCATCTCGACCGCTTTGGTTACTGTTGTGCTGCACTACAAAAGGACCCAGAAGTGCTTCAGTTTGACGTCACTTCACAGCTCTTCGCTGATTGGCCCGTGCACCGACTACAACTTCTGGGATTCTTGCAAACCGCTGAGTGTTTTCTGATTCCTGACTAGTCACTGGAGAGAAATAAAATTGAGCAGAGGCACTAGGTGCTGCCAGTCTGGCTTTCAAAACGTAGCTGTTTACTTGAAAACTACTACTGCGTGACATCACAAGGTGGAACAGAGCATTTTCAGTTTTAGAGATGTAAACAGACTAACAACAAAGGATTATTCAAACATGAGGAAACAACTTTATAACTTGGCTTAATGGTGCATTGTGTAGTTTTTCTGGTGGAGGGTCCGTCTAATGCTTTTCTCCATTGAGATGTTATTGGTTTGTCTAAAATGTTTCACAGTATGGCATTAAAACTTTCTATCATCACGGAAACCAAACCAGACCAAGCTACAGGCCAGATCTGTGGAGAGGCGACCCCGCTCACAGTCAGAATCCCTGTTTTTCTAGGTATTTTTGAGCGATAAAATCACCTGTAATTGAATAAATGTAGAGCTGTTTATTTATGTCATACTGTGGAACATTCCAGGCAGAGAAATTGCATATCCATAGAAACAAGGAGGTGAAGGACCCCCAACCAAAAAGTTACATAGTGCACCTTTAATTTTATGGTAATATAGGACCTTTAATTTATAAACGGACGCAACAAAACTATTTTAAACTTGCAACCGGTGCTTTGCCTGTTGGAGCAGCTGACACTGGGTCCCTGGTGGCTCTTAACGCCTGCCAAGTATCTCCACTTCGCTGGGGGGTACTTCATCCTAACAGCTCCTTGGAGACCGCGGAGTCTTCACCAAAGCAGACGAGCCGGATCTGCGAAGGAGGGGGGCCCCCGGAGGGAGAGAGAAGAGAAAACCAGGAACGGGAGGGGTAGACGTTAGTGGATTTCACGCCCACGCACCTGCCACTTCGGATCACTCAGCCGGGATTGCACCTGACACTGACATGCAGCCGACAAAGCGGAGGAGATGAGGGGCAGATGAGAGGAGCGCGTCCGGGGGGTGAGTGTGGATGTTCGGGGCGGTGAGTGACGGGCGGCAGGCTGAGTGGGGCCGGCGGGGGTAATGGGCTGTGAATGGGCAGGGACCGGGCGCCTGTCATGAGAGAAGCGGGAGTCTTATCTCAGCCACGGAGAGCCCCGTCCCGCCTGTCCTGCTCCAGCTCACGTGCCACTCACTGGGCTCTAGTCGCACTTACGTCACAAACCAGGAAGACGTTTGGAAACATGGGACTTCCGGTGTAAGTTCCCGACACTGGGCTCAACCGACTGTGATCAAACCCACTGAAGTAAATGTGATGGTTGGTAAAATGAAGACTGCAGACGGATGTGCTGTTTGGAATCATCTTGAATTCGCCGCCCTCGTCTCTTCTAATCGCTCGGAGTTGTGCGTCAATGGGGAAATGATGAAAACTGAGGCATGGTTGATTAGCCGAACACAACAGAACGCTACAATGACATGGAGATGAAGAAAACTGGGACATTTTTTCTGAGGCTACATTTACACGGAAATGGTCTGAAGCAAAAGCGCAAAAGTGCGTTTTCGTTAATGGTAAGTGGTCACATCTTTATACAGGGCTTTTCCACCTTCAAGGCTCTCAAAGTGCTTTACAACAAGGAACCACTCACCCATTCACACACGCCGACGCTGGGGGCGAGGTGGGTTAAGTGTCTTGCCCATGGACACAACAACAGCATTTTTCTGTGGGAGCTGGAATCACACCACTAACCTGTGGGTCAGTGGATCTGGCCGCTCAAACAATGTTTATGTCGAGAGCGGGATTTGAACCGCCTTGTGATCGCTGGACAAACACTCTAGCTACTGTTGCCCCTCATTCTCACCCTTATTTGTTGTGTTTTGGGTGGAGAATTCTGCTGCACATGGAGATACAGTAGTATTTTGCATGCCCAGTGCGTAGGTGGCAGCACCACCAAGACAAACGGCTGTGTATAACCCTTCTGTTTCTCTACTTCCTTTTCTCCAGGGCGACAGTTCAAAACAACACAGCGAAGCATAATAACACCACCAATTTGGACGGATGAGGCTCTGAATGACTCTGTGATCAGTGGAGTCACTTTCTAACACGTCTTGTGGCATTTGCAGCTGCTCGGGCGAGTTGAAGCTCTGCCATGTTTGTGTTTTTTTCCTAAACCGACTTGTACTTGTGACATAATCTCTACGCCACATAGACAGAAAGATTTGTGCAGTTCAAATGTTATAGATGTTCACAGATTACATGTTTCGCACAAATCTGTCTGTCTATGCTAATATCGACATCACAAAATCGATTTTTAATTTTAATTTTAGAATCAGTCCAAGTTAACAAGATACTCGTTTTATTCATGACCATAACATTAGTTGTGCTCTGCATTTCACTAATGTTAGTCACCAACAGTAAAGAGGAGCATAAATTGTTTTGCCAAAATAGACAAAACCGTGTTTACAAATGACCATAAAGCAAAAAAAACTGCAACAACAGAAGCCCCTCAGATTATGACTGACACAAGAATCCACAATGTTTCACGCCCTTTCCACCATTTTATTTATACCAACCATCCCAACCCCGGTGTGGCCCAGTGTGGAATTTTGAACATTTAGACAGAGCTCGCTGTTGTGGCTCGAGCTTATATTTGGTCTGTATGTCCATCTCTGGCCTGACAGAAAACAGTAACGCACAAGTTCCCGACCAAACTACGTTCTAATTTCCCCTGACAGGCTGCTTTAAACAGGCTGGCCCCAAATCCACACCATAATTGAAAGCACATTCCTATTCCAAACAAATTAAGCACAATTAAGGCCCCTGAGTTATGAGTATCTATCACTGTGAGATGTTTTGGTAAAAATCACAGCGCTCCGGTTCAAAGTCTGGAGACCCCTTCTGCTTAATTGCCTCATTACGAGCTCCCTTCTTTGTGCCACAGGCTTCATAAATATAGACCCGGGCCGTTTCATTTGGGAATTACACTTTTGAGACGCCCCCTTAAACTAATCACTTCCACCTTTTCAATAAAACTTCATCTGTTTTCAGGCAGCCAGCCCAAACAGGCTCATTTATGGAAGCCAATTTGCTCCAGTGTGATGTATCACCGCATCTGTGACGAGGCTCGGGTCCTGGTGCTGTCGCTATCACTGCGAATGTTAGCGTTTACGCCCCCATCGTTCACTGCAAATTTCTCTGATCTGGCCAGGATTTTAAAACTTATATCAGGTTTTTCATCTTTTTTCAGATTTATTGTCCACTTCCTAGTTCTGAATTGGTTGTATATGCTTAAAAATTGCCCCATGTGTTTCTTCCATGACTCAACTAGTCAGAAAATCTTAAATTGAGGCAATAAATGTTTAAAAGAAGCTACAATCCATTTAACATCGTTTTCCCCTGCAACACTTCACTGCAAAAAAGGCCTATCAAAAATAAGAAAAAAATACAAATTTTGAGGTAAAAATGCCCTATTTTAAGTGAAATTATCTGCCAGTGCAGTAGGAAATTTTCACTTACCAAGTTTTCTTAAAACAAGACGAAATACAAATCTTGTTCTAAGCAGAAAACACAAGTTTCAAGTATTTATGGCAAGATTTTTCACCTTATTGGTTTGAGAAGGAAGTTAAAGAGGCTTAACCTGGCTTAATTTAATATAAAAGTACTTAGAATAAGTTGTAATATCTAAATAAGATATATCAGGATGGAATATCTTGAAACAAGTAAAAGAAATCTCATTTTATTAAGTACAAAAAATCTTAAAATTGATCTTTTAAGCTGAATCTGCTTAATTCAAGTCAGTTCAACTATGCTAGAAAATCCTTTTTTTGCTGTTGTTTTTAGATCCACTGATACAGATTTGCTTGATACAAAACTGATTACAAACTACAATCATGTCAGACTGATTTCAAGTACTTCTATCTAGAATTTAGCATCTTTGAATTTATTATCAGGCCATTCATACTAATTATAAAACTTGTTTTAAGTATGTTTATCCAGAATTTAGCGGAATTTAAAGCCTTTTATCTTGATTTTGGCATTGGAGAACTCATTAAGCCTTGAACACCGATCATAAACTGGTTTTAAGTCTGTGTATCTAAAACTTAGCATCTATAAACTTAATTCCAGCCCGTGAACATTTACAGAGACACTTCATTCTAGTCTAGTATATAAGGTAAAGTCAAGTAAAATGATCTTGCTGCACGAACAGATAATTTCACTACTTTTAAGTAATTTCCTGGTAGATTTATGCGTTTATACTGTATCTTAAATTAGAATAGTGTATATACTGTATCTCAAGCTTTTTTGCAGTGTTTCAACACCGCTTTTTTGGAGATCCTATACTGATACTTGGCCATACCGGCTCGTCAAAGCCTGAACCCGTCAGATCTCAGAAGCTAAGCAGGGCCGGGCCTGGTTAGTACTTGGATGGGAGACCACAAGGAATTCCAGGTGTCACAGTGGGGCGCCAGTTGCAAAAAACTGTCGTTGTGTCCTTAGGGCAAGGCACATCACCCACATTGCCTAGTATGAAAGTGGTGTGTGCGTGAGTGTTGGTGGTGGTCGGAGTGGCTGATGGTGCAGATTGGCAGCCTCGCTTCCGTCAGTCAGCCCCAGGGCAGCTGTAGCTACAATAGTAGTTTACCACCACTGGGTATGGAGTGAATGAATAATGCTCTGTAAAGTGTCTTTGAGTGTCCAGAAAAGCGCTATATAAAACTGATGCAATATTATTATTATTATTATTATTATTATTATTATTATTATTATTATTATTATTATTATTATTATAATTATAGTGTACTCGCCAATACCGATACTAGTCCAATACCATAGTGTGAAGAAGTAAACTAATTTTACTTTTGTTACAGTACAAGACCAATAAATAAATCTGCTAAAAGAATCTCTATAGAAAGTCTAGAAGAATAAATTTGAGTGTTTTAAGTGTAAAGAGTCAAATATATAATGATTTTGACCATAAGTAGTGCCGATTTAAAGGGCCACTAAACACCAAAATCACTTTTTTCTCCTGATTAGCTGTGTAAATGGGTCTAAAATAGAAATGCATGCCTATCTCGGGCCTTATTTTTGGCATTTTAGTGCATATTTGTTAAAAATATGGACTTTTGGGTCCAAACCTGTGTCTGCAACGGCCTCTTTAGGATCAACTACGGCCAGAACATTTGAATTTTCAGGTTGGACTAATGGACGACAATGAGTCACATACAGGTTATTACGGGATGAGTACAGACACCGGAGTCTACGGGGGGTATGTGAGGAGCCCCTCTCAGCCTCGCCCCGACCTGGGACCACCGGGCACCGTGATGTCCCGACGTGTCTGGAAAAAAGGGAAACGTTGTGATCCGAGCATAAATGTCCGCGCTGTTCCAAATTCGGGAGTGTACCCGTCTGCACCGTGTTGGATTGTTGTGGCTGTCGGTCGGCTGTCAATCATCACTCAACAACCCGCCCCCCAACCCGCCGGGCACCACCCACTCTGGAGGATTTTTCAGGTTTTGCTTCAGGGCAGAGTAAAGCTTCTGGGCAGAGTAAAGCTTCTGGAAGGTGTGTAACACTCGAAGACCTACGACATTGTATACGATTCCAAGGAATATGTTTTCTATAACCGTGCATAACTTTCTAACCGTAAAAGATAGAAACTTACTTTTTTCCCTCTGAAAGTGCAGACATAGAGGTTTCCGTACATTTCTGCGGCTTTATCCTACGTCACACTCACACAAAACGAGTGTCCAATAGGAACTTTGTTTTCTGCCAAACTCATGCGCTCCGTCCATTTTGATCGGACAAAACTTTGCCAAAGAGTGAAGTGAGTCAAGATGGTCGATTCCTCTCGTGTATGTTTATAACAATTGAAAAAGGCGCTCAAGTGCAGTTTTTTCTCAAATAAATGGCAAATTACGCATCTTGGTGTGTGTAATTGCACATCCCTTGCTATTTTTATTTGAAAGGTTTATTTCACTCAAAATGAACAAATACAGATGTAATAAACACCCTGGAAATGCAGAAGTGCTGTGGCTCTGGCCCTGGACCTGACAGGAGCCGTTTCCATCACTGGCACCAGAAAAGTCATGGGGCGATTGCACTTTTTTTTGTTTTTAGGGCAATAAGGATATTTTTAGTTTACTTACAGACTTGATATTTTTATTAAGCTTTTTTTTATGTCCAAAAAGTTGTTTATACATGTTTGCTGTGTGTTTTGTATAAAAGAGTGTGAATTTAATTTTCTGTTTTTTTTTTTTTCATCTCTATTTCTGGTCCTGTACCTTTTATCACAGCCTCATGACACAACTACAGCAGCAGATTGTGAAATAACAGGTTGTACTCAACAAAAGGATGTATAACACTTCATTATAGGGTAAAAGGGGACGTTTTAAAAGCAAAATTAAGAAAAAAATCCAGGCGAGGAGAAATGTACTAAAATTGCCCTTAGGTCTTAGCTCTTTAAACATGTACTATACATACACTTTTCAAATTTGTTACTTTCTACCCCAGCGCATGGATAAAAGTGAACAGCTCCTTTTCCTTTAGTTCAGTAGAAATGGGCAATTCCAACGCTGGAATTATCAAATGATCCTAGTGAAGGTGTGTGGAGATTAGAAACACAGTGGAGCACTTCCTGTATTACCACATGACATCAGAAGGTGGAACGATTGTTTTCCGTTAGAGAGAAGAACTCGGCGTAAATATGCAGGGTTGTGAAACAAAACATAACTCAAGGTATGTTTGGAAAATGGAAAACAGCGTAACATAAGATATTTAAAGACGTCTGACAATAGAAACAGTTTTATTCACTTTTATTCAGTGACATGTTAGAATAATTGGACTATAGCCTCACAGCAAAAAGGGCAGAGGTTTGATTCCTGGATTTGAAGCACATTTCTGAGTATTTTAGTTGTTTTGTTTGGGAATTTATTCTTCTGGATGCCATAGTTAGTACACCACAAAAAAGCGTGGCCACAATTTAAGATATAAACACTTAAATCTATCAGAAAATGACTTAAAAGTAGTGAAATTATCTGTCCAAGCAGCAAGATCATTTTACTTGACAAGTCATCTTAAAATAAACGACCTCGAGACTAGAACGACGCAGTCTCAGAACTAGTAAGTCGATAATAAACCTGAAAACAAGATAAATAACCTGATAGTTTTAAAATCTTAGCCAGATCAGAGAAATTTGCAGTGTAACTAAGGTCATATAATTTAGATCATTCGATTTTTCACAAGATGTTGGTTGAAAACAGTTACAAAATACAAAAACGTTAGCAATAAAAGGAGAGAAATACATAGATTCACATAAAAACATGGAATTTCGTGGGACCATTTTGTAATTTTTCCTTGGGTTTTTGGACTAAAAATCTTTAAAACATGTATTGGCAGTGTTTGTTAATGTGCGAGTTGTGTCACCGTGGTAACTGCTGAACATTGCACCATAGTGATGCACGTAGAACACACAAATATCAATAACTACGAGTTTACCGCGTTTAACATGATACTACTTTGACTACGACTACACTGTAAATTTCTCTGATCCGGCCAAGATTTTAAAACTTACATCAGGTTATTCATCTTGTTTTCGGATTTATTTTCTATCGTAAATTACGTGAGAGGTTCCAATTACCATATTGTTTGGACTATAAGTTGTTTTTCGGACTATAAGTAGTTTTTTCATGGTTTGGGTGGTCCTGCGACTTATATTCAGGTGACATATATTAAAATATATCAGTTCATATATATAACAGTCAATCATATTCCGCACATTGTAAGTAGTGAAAGATGCAGCTGAAAACGGAAATCGAGCAGCAGAAAGAAAGTTTGGAGCGAGCGAGAAACTTGTGTTTGACTGGAGAAAAGCGCAGGAAACTCGAACTGAAATGAAGAAAACAAACAAAGCTCATTGGGGCTAAAAACTAGTAAATCTAGTTTTTAGATTTACTTTTGGATTTAGCTAGTGTTTCTCAGAAGTGACACAGAGGATGAAGAATTCAGTGGATTTAGTGATTTGGAGTGAGATGGAGAGTTTGGTAAACTTATGTTCTGTTGTGTCTGCTCTAGTTTTCTGAATAACTGTTCATATGTGACGTGAACACACCAGACACATGTTCAGCCTGTTGTTCTCTGTTCTATTGTTATTACTATAACTCACTTTTCAAGATGAAATGTCTGTTCCTGGTGTATGATTTTATAAAATAAATCTCCCCCAAAATGTGACTTATCGTCCAGTGCGTCTTATATGGGTCATTTTTTTTTCTTCATGATGCATTTTTTGGCTGGTGTGACTTATACTCTGGAGCAACTTAATTCCAGAAAATATGTGTAGCAACTGCGTCACAGAAAAGTGGACAGTTAGTGAGCAATGTACAAATGATGTAATGTATAATATTGTAATGGACTGGAAGTTGGGTGAGTTGAATTGTTGGAACAGTTCAGTGGGCGATGGGGTGAGCGTAGTGGGGTGTGAGTTTTAAGTGGGCACTAAGAGCCCCCTACCGGCCCGGCGGAAGGATGCGGCTCTTCGACACTACGTAGCTCTGTAGATTCAGGTTTCCGGGTTCTAGGTCGCCATCCTGGATCTGGCCTGGATAAGAGGGCCATAGTCTCAATAGGTCCAATGTTAACATTAACCCCATAGCTGGTAAGCTAATGTCATATATCATTTTCAGTGTGCATAGAAATTATTACAATATAAACAAATATTCACAATTCCATTAAGTGCAAAAACATTAGCTATGCTAGCTTGTTAGCTTATTCATTGTCATCCAAAACAGTTTAGTTTTGACTAAACCAGGCATAAAGTTTACTGCACAGGTGAGATAACCGCGCCCATGATAATGAATGGCGGCGGCTACATTAGCATAACAATGCACTGACTCACCTAATTCCGCCAATAACACGTGCTACACCCACAATCACGATGGGCTTCTGGACCGGATAAAGGGCTCCTACAACATAACATGTGCTACAATACAAATCCAGCGGAATTACACAATTGAATGACAAAAATATCTTAAACAGACCTGCGCCTCGTCACTCAGCTTGCTTCCCCACCGCGTCTAACACTACTGAATCACAACGCCATAATGGATGTACGCGATTGGCCGCGCCGTGTCACATGATGCCGTGACGTCACGAAAAGGAGGACCGTGATTGGCCGATCGCCCCACGTGACTAAATGACGTCACCGCAGCGGGAAACAAGGTGACCAGCAATGCGAAAAACACAAAGGGCAAGGCAGGCAAAACAAAACCAGCATTTTCCACCTGGGTTACATATGGTAACCGCCGGGTCCCCTTTAAACTCCGGGCGCAGGTGTAGATTTCAATAAATAAACGCCGGTTCCAAATAAACGGCGAGTCTAATGTACGAGCTGGAAGACAGAAGTCAAGCTGCAACAACAGGACGCAGGACTGATGCTCGCGTCGTCTCTACACAAACCAAACTAAAAACCACATTGTCCATTTGCATAAACTATAAGAGCTGAAAAAAACAGCTCACTCCTTGTGCCCTGATGCGGTAGATGAACGTTCTCACTCTGCTGCTCCACACTCGCTGCGTCTGTCGTTTGTTTTAACTCACTAAAGAAATGTCTGCATGTTGTAGGAGGATTTTAATGACTTTCTGTAATTCAGGAGTCGCTTTCAAATGTGGGAAACTCTTCGCTCCGTAGATATTTTGTTGTAACATTTCAAAATAACTTGCCTACATTTATATAGAGTCGCCTGAATTATACAGTGCAAAAAACAAAATCTAGCCAAGTTAAGATGACTTGAATTAAGAAAGTTTTATCATGATTTGAGTAAATTTCACTTGCAAAGTATAATTATCTCAGAATCAGAAAGGTTTTATTGCCATATGACTGAACAGGTTCACCACATTAGGAAATTGCTGCGGTACTTGGAGCGAAACAGACAAATACTACTAACCAAGCAATAAATAAAATAGAATAAAATAAAGTAGAAAACAATAAAGCCTATAATATAACACAGAAAATTTACAAAATTACAAGAATATAACAGTGCAGGTAATGATCAGTGCAAAAGTACAGCACAGGCCAGGGGAATAAGACTTTTTGTACTTAAAATATGAAAATACATCTTACTACACAACAAAACAACAGCTTTTTGCACTTAAAATAAGAAACAAAATCAAAAGTGGCTTGAATTAAGAAAAAAAACACTTATTCCACTGGTAGATAATTGTACTTGTCAAGTTGAATCCACTCAAATAAAGTGAAATGTTCTCAATCTAAGTCATTATATACTTATACTTATATATTGTTTTTTTTCCCCAGTGTAATCGTACTAGTTAAAAGAATTTGAGTAACATATTTTCCCAGTTTTGCAAGATTTTTGTGAGGAAGGGATTAATCGCCTGGTCTCAAATAAAAGCCTGGTCTGTTAAGTGATTGAAACAAATAAACTCTTATTTGGTATTTTACGGTACTTATTAGTTCTGACACTGTTTAATTCTGTCCATGCAGCAAGATTAGGGTAAAAAAATAAATAAATAAATAAAAATCGGGAAACCACAGATTTTGGAGAAATTGGTAAGTGTAAAATTGTGAATCGAGTGCATAATTAAGGAAAACTGTTCTGCACTCTACCCATTCCTGACTAACAAGTGTCAGTATAGTCACATTTTCTTTGTGTTTTGGTCGTTTTTAAGCAGCTTTTCTGTATTTTCCTTAAACAAATGACAGTGTATGCCTCTCTTTACTGTTGGCAGGGATCAGATTGGTCCAAAATAGGGACATGCGGGAGGTTTCCTGTATAAAACTGGGACAAATCACTGGTTTTGGGTAAATCTGCTGGGCCAGGGGACACCGGGCTCAAAACTGGGACTGTCCCGGGTAAATAGGGACGTCTGGTCACTCTAAGCAAAATAATTTCACTACTTTTAAGTCATTTTCTGACAGATATAAGTGTTAATAGCTTGAGCTTTTTTTTGCTACTTCTACTACTATTATAAAAAAAAAAATTTCTGCCCGTACACAAACCATCCGAGACCATCATTACCGCAAATACTGAAGGACTCCGCTCCTTCGCCACCTCTCATCACAGCCGTAGCTTCATTAGCGTTAAGTTAGCTTAGGTGCCGCAACTGACACATCGGTGCCAGGTGACAGGAAGTAGGTGCCACCGCTCGCCGTCGACCAATCGCGCGTCGGCTGGGTGATTGTGTGCAGCTGAAAACCTCCCGGCCGCCGTCGCAAAACTCCGCCCGAGCGAGACGGCGGTTTTTAATTTAATCGTATAAATGAGGTGCGCGCTCCCAGACAACATGCTGTTCCAATTTGAGACGCCGGGGCTTTATTGGGGGGACAGCTCGCGGGAGAGGGGAGCGCGAGCGGCCGCGGAGCATTTGTTAGTAATCCAATTCCACGTTCCAGATGGCTTCATTACCATCGCGCGGCCGAGGAGATGGTCGGAAAATAAAGAGCCACTTAGCTGCGCCGGAGTTTAGCCCCAGTGCGAGCGCCGGCCTCGGGGTGACGGTGCTGGTGTTACGGCCCGCGCTGGAGGGTGTGTGTCTGCGGTTTGGGGGTCGGATGGAGATGTAAACGTGCACGGTTACGACGCGCGTGTGTGTGCGTGGGTGCGTGTGTGTGTGTGTGTGTGTGTGTGTGTTTATATGTGTGTGTGTGTGCGTGTGTGTTTATGTGTGTGTGTGCGTGTGTGTGTATATATGTGTGTGCGCGTGTGTGTGTGTAGCTACTTCAGTGTACACAAGGCGTAAGTTTGGATACAACATCTCATTCAGTGTTTTTCTTTTTTGTCTTTAGTTTTATTTTCTTTCTACATTTTATAAACACAGAATAAATCAAGAATACAGCAAATATATGAAGCAAAATACACACAGAAAAGAAAAGAAGTTAACACTACAATTTTGTATAATATAGATAGATAGATCCTCACATGGATGAGCACAGTGTGTGTGTGTGGTGTGTCTCTGTGGGTGTGTGCGGTGTATGTATGTCTGTGCGTGTGTTTAGGTGTGTGTGCCTATGTGTGGCTGTATGTTCATGTGTATATGTTTGTGTGTGTCTGTGCATGTGTATAGGACGTCTGTGTTTGTGTGTGTGGGCGGTTTATGTATGTCTATGTGTGTGTGTCTGTGCGTGTATGTGTGTGTGTGCACCTGTGTATATTTGTGTGTGTGTGTGTGTGTGTGTGCACCTGTGTATATGTGTGTGTGTCTGTGTGTGTGTGTGCACCTGTGTATATGTGTGTGTGTGTGTGTGTGTGTGTGTGTGCACCTGTGTATGTGTGTGTGTGTGTGTGTGTGTGTGTGAAGGTCGGGCAGTTTCTTCAGTGACTGATTATCACGGAAGAGAGTCCTTAGTCAAACTCTAGAAAAGAAAAGAATACAGGAAGTGAAAGAGAGAAACACGGGGTGAGAGTGGTGAGAGAAAAGAGAGAAGGATGGAGAAGAGAGAGAAGAATATAGGTGAAGAGAGTGAAAAACAGCAAAAGGGAAGAAGATAGAGAGACAAAAGTTAGAGAAGGAGGATTATAGGGAGAGAAAGAGAAAGAAGCAGGGGAGATAGAAGGGAATAAAAAAGAGCGAGAGAGAAATGAATGAGAAAAAGATGAAGAGATATTAGAGAGAGGGGTTAGAAAAAGAGTATCAAAGCGAGAGAGAGTAAGAGAAAGAAGGAGGGATAGAAGGTAAGAAAACAGAGGGAAACAAAAGAGAAAGAGATTTAGAAAATAATACAGGAAGATGGAAGAAGATAAAGGAGTGAAGTGAGAGAGAGAGAAAGAAGACAAAGAGAAGAACAGAGAGAGAGTGAAGGAGCGAGATATGGGGACAAGAAGATGAGAGGGAGAACAATGAAAGAGAGAAGAGAGGGAGAGAGAGGAGAAAGTAGAAACATGAGGGAAGATAATGGGAAATAAAGAGAGAAAAATAGACAAAGGGGGAGGAAGAGAGAGAGAGAAAAAGGGAAGGTGAGAGAGAAAGAGAGAGAGAAGAAAGTAGAAAAATGAGGGAACATCATAAGGAATAAAGACAGAATAATAGATACTGGAGGTAGATAGAGAGGGAGAGTAGAAAAATGGGGGAGATGGTAAGAAATAAAGAATAGACAGAGAGGGAGGTAGAGAAAGAGAGGAAAGGGAAAAAATAGGGGAGGGAGATGGTAAGAAATAGAGAAAGAGAAGTAAGTAGAAAAATTAGGGAAAATTGCAAGAAATAAAGAGAATTCTCTCAGAGAGAGGGGGTAGAGAGAGAGACAAAGGGGGGAAGTAGAAAAAGGAGAGATGATAAGAAAGAGAGAATAATAGATGCTGGAGGTTGGAGGCAGAGAGCGAGAAAAAGAGAGAGAGAGAAAGAAGGGAAAGCAGAAAAATGAGGGAAATTGGAAGAAATAAAGAGAGAATAATAGACAGAGGGGGTAGAGAGAGAAAAGTAAAAATGAGGGGAGATATAAATGAAAATAGAATAATAGATGCTGGAGGGAGAGAGAGAGAGAAGAAAGTAGAAAAACGAGGGAAGATAGTAAGAAAAGAAAGAATGATAGATGAGAGAGGGAGAGAAAGAAAGAGAGAGGTAGGTAGAGAGTGAGAGAAAGAGAGACAGAAGTAAAAATGAAGGGAGATATAGATAAAAGAAAATGACAGACAAAGGGGCAAGAGAGAGAATGAAGAAAGTAGAAAAATTTGAGAAAATTGCAAGAAATAAAGAGAGAATAATAGTGAGGGGGAGGAAGAGAGAGAAAGAGAGTGAGAGAAATAGGGGAAAGTAGAAAAATGAGGGAAAATAGTAAGAAATAAAGAGAGAATAATAGACAGGGATGAGGTAGAGAATGAGAGAGAGAGAAAGAAAGAGGGGAAGTAGAAAAAATAGGGAAAAATTAAAGAATTAAAGAGAGAGTAACAGACAGAGGACGGAGATAGAGAGAGAAGAAAGTAGAAAAATTAGGGAAGATAGTAAGAAATAAAGAGAATAATAGACAGATGGAGGTAGAGAGAGTGAGAGAAAGAGAGAGATAGAAAAGTAAAAATGAGGAGAGAAAAGTAGAAAAATAGGGGGAGATGTTAAGAAATAAAGAGATAGGTAGAGAGAGAGAAAGAGGGAGTGAGCGTGAGAGAAAGAGGGAGAGAAGAAAGTAGAAAAACGAGGGGAGATGGTAAGAAATAAAGAGATAATAGGAGGGGAGAGGTAAAGAGAGAGAAAGAGGGAGTGAGCGTGAGAGAAAGAGGGAGAGAAGAAAGTAGAAAAACGAGGGGAGATGGTAAGAAATAAAGAGATAATAGGAGGGGAGAGGTAGAGAGAGAGAAAGAGGGAGTGAGCGTGAGAGAAAGAGGGAGAGAAGAAAGTAGAAAAACGAGGGGAGATGGTAAGAAATAAAGAGATAATAGGAGGGGAGAGGTAGAGAGAGAGAAAGGGAGTGAGCGTGAGAGAAAGAGGGAGAGAAGAAAGTAGAAAAACGAGGGGAGATGGTCAGAAATAAAGAGATCATAGGAGGGAGAGGTAGAGAGAGAGAAAGAGGGAGTGAGCGTGAGAGAAAGAGGGAGAGAAGAAAGTAGAAAAACAAAGGGAGATGGTAAGAAATAAAGAGATAATAGGAGGGGAGAGGTAGAGAGAGAGAAAGAGGGAGTGAGCGTGAGCGAAAGAGGGAGAGAAGAAAGTAGAAAACGAGGTGAGATGGTAAGAAATAAAGAGATAATAGGAGGGAGAGGTAGAGAGAGAGAAAGAGGGAGTGAGCGTGAGAGAAAGAGGGAGAGAAGAAAGTAGAAAAACGAGGTGAGATGGTAAGAAATAAAGAGATAATAGGAGGGGAGAGGTAAAGAGAGAGAAAGAGGGAGTGAGCGTGAGAGAAAGAGGGAGAGAAGAAAGTAGAAAAACAAGGGGAGATGGTAAGAAATAAAGAGATAATAGGAGGGAGAGGTAGAGAGAGAGAAAGAGGGAGTGAGCGTGAGCGAAAGAGGGAGAGAAGAAAGTAGAAAAACGAGGGAGATGGTAAGAAATAAAGAGATAATAGGAGGGGAGAGGTAAAGAGAGAGAAAGAGGGAGTGAGCGTGAGAGAAAGAGGGAGAGAAGAAAGTAGAAAAACGAGGGGAGATGGTAAGAAATAAAGAGATAATAGGAGGGGAGAGGTAGAGAGAGAGAAAGAGGGAGTGAGCGTGAGAGAAAGAGGGAGAGAAGAAGGTAGAAAAACGAGGGGAGATGGTAAGAAATAAAGAGATAATAGGAGGGGAGAGGTAGAGAGAGAGAAAGGGAGTGAGCATGAGAGAAAGAGGGAGAGAAGAAAGTAGAAAAACGAGGGGAGATGGTAAGAAATAAAGAGATAGTAGTGGTGGAGAGGTAGAGAGAGAGAAATAGGGAGTGAGCTTGAGAGAAAGAGGGAGAGAAGAAAGTAGAAAAACGAGGGGAGATGGTAAGAAATAAAGAGATAATAGGAGGGGAGAGGTAAAGAGAGAGAAAGAGGGAGTGAGCGTGAGAGAAAGAGGGAGAGAAGAAGGTAGAAAAACGAGGGGAGATGGTAAGAAATAGAGATAATAGGAGGGGAGAGGTAGAGAGAGAGAAAGAGGGAGTGAGCGTGAGAGAAAGAGGGAGAGAAGAAAGTAGAAAAATGAGGGAGATGGTAATAAATAGAGATAATAGGAGGGGAGAGGTAGAGAGAGAGAAAGAGGGAGTGAGCGTGAGAGAAAGAGGGAGAGAAGAAAGTAGAAAAACGAGGGGAGATGGTGAGAAATAAAGAGATAATAGGAGGGGAGAGGTAGAGAGAGAGAAAGAGGGAGTGAGCGTGAGAGAAAGAGGGAGAGAAGAAGGTAGAAAAACGAGGGGAGATGGTAAGAAATAGAGATAATAGGAGGGGAGAGGTAAAGAGAGAGAAAGAGGGAGTGAGCGTGAGAGAAAGAGGGAGAGAAGAAGGTAGAAAAACGAGGGGAGATGGTAAGAAATAAAGAGATAATTGGAGGGGAGAGGTAAAGAGAGAGAGAAAGAGGGAGTGATCGTGAGAGAAAGAGGGAGAGAAGAAAGTAGAAAAACGAGGGGAGATGGTAAGAAATAGAGATAATAGGAGGGGAGAGGTAGAGAGAGAGAAAGAGGGAGTGAGCGTGAGCGAAAGAGGGAGAGAAGAAAGTAGAAAAACGAGGGGAGATGGTAAGAAATAAAGAGATAATTGGAGGGGAGAGGTAAAGAGAGAGAGAAAGAGGGAGTGAGCGTGAGAGAAAGAGGGAGAGAAGAAGGTAGAAAAACGAGGGGAGATGGTAAGAAATAAAGAGATAATTGGAGGGGAGAGGTAAAGAGAGAGAGAAAGAGGGAGTGATCGTGAGAGAAAGAGGGAGAGAAGAAAGTAGAAAAACGAGGGGAGATGGTAAGAAATAAAGAGATAATAGGAGGGGAGAGGTAAAGAGAGAGAAAGAGGGAGAGAAGAAAGTAGAAAAACGAGGGGAGATGGTAAGAAATAAAGAGAGAATAACAGACAGAGGCTGAAGGTAGAGAGAGAGAGAAAAAAGAGGAGGGGGGGTTGGGGTGGCCGTAACACAGCTCCACTCGGATGTGAAGATGAGTGATAATGCGCCGGGGCCCCTCGCTGCGCTCATTGGCCCCTGAGTGCTCCCTCACCCGGCCCCTTATCTTCCCCTGACAGCCGTAATAGAATATGCATAGCACTATTAGCATACAAGCTAATGGTACCCTAGGGGGGGAGGGCACCCACATAAAACTTTAAGTAGAAATCAAAACACTGGAGGAAGGCGGCGGTGGCGGCGGGTGGGGAAGGGGGGTAAAGAAAGACTCTCATCGTCACCCAGCGCTGCAGAGGGAGCCCAAGGGTGCAGGGAGCGGCGGCGGGTGCTCTGGAGGTGCGTTAGGCCAGCTGCTGTAACGCTCCCGTGCACATCTGTCTGAGCCTTAATAAAGTACAAACGTGGAGGTAAACAACTCGTTTTGTCACCAAGGACAAATGAGGCACAAGGACGTCAGAGTAGAGGGAAGGAGATTTGACGTCGTCCAATCGCAGAGGAAAAAGTCCAATCCACTTTATTTATAACGCACTTTCATAAACAGTTTCCAAAGTGCTGCACAAATACATACAATAATAATACAATGATAAAATAAATGCTCAGATTTATTCATACTAGTCTTAAAACAATAAAACCAGAAAAAATAAAATAAGAGCAGAACCACAGAATAGCAATAAATAAAACCAATAAAATAAATAGTCCAATGAGGTTGATTTCGTCTTCCAATTATCCATCTTTCCATCCGTTTTCTTCCGCTTATCCGGGGGGCCAGGTCACAGGGGCAGCAGTCTAAGCAGGAGCTCTCAGATTTCCTTCACCCCAGACACTTCCTCCAGCTCCTCCAGGGATTTTCCAAGGCGTTCCCAGGTCAGCGCAGAGACACAGTCCCTCCAGCGTGTCCTGGGTCTCCCCCCGGGGCCTCCTTCAGGTGGGACATGCCCGGAACACTTCCCGAGGGAGGCGTCCAGGAGGCATCCGGACCAGATGCCCGAGCCACCTCAGCTCCTCCCGACGTGGATGAGCAGCGACTCTACTCCGAGCTCCTCACCCTATCTCTAAGGGAGCGCCCGGCCACTCTGCGGAGGAAACTCATCTCGGCCGCTTGTATCCGCGATCTCGTCCTTTCGGTCATTACCCAGAGCTCATGACCAGGGGTGAGGGGAGGAACGTAGACTGAGGAAAATCAAGAGCTTCACCTTTCAGCTCCGATTATTATCCGGTTATTAGGTTCTTTTTTCAGGCCAAGAGTTTGTTTTCATACCTGACATTTTCGATTGCTCCCTGCGGTCTTCCTCAGAGTGGTCACGTGTTGTGTTGTGTCCGGTGACGTAGCCGATTTCAACAGGTTTTGATGCTGTTTTCCTTCCGGTGGAGGCAGGACGACAGCTCCACCTTCAGCCCGACAGTATCCCAAGCTCTGTTTATGGAACAGATGACAACAAACGTCGTCACTGGATTAAAGAGGCAATCGAAATATGGAAACGTGACGATAAACCGGGACAAGGGGGCTTTTTTACTTCCACACACCTGGGATATTGTCCTGAGGAAGTCGGACTGCAGATGGCGCCGTCGTCCTGCCTCCACGAGCAGGAGGACAGCGACCGCTCTGAGGAAGACCGCGAGTGAGCTGTCAGGTATGAAAACAAACACTTGGTCTGACAAAAAAACCTAATAACACACAATAAAATTAATTTAAAATAAAAAAAAAGACACATAAAAGCAAAATGGTGGATGAATGGATCAGTTCAATCATATAATGTTAAAAATAAATCTAAAAGCTAGTGTTTTTGAGATGAATATTAAAAATAAAAAAGAATTTAACTGGATACTATAAGATACACTAAATTAGAAGTGTTGACAAAAGGGGTCTAATAATACGTTTTTAAGAGCAATATGATGTGTATCGACATGTACGGCCAAATTATATGATTACAAAACAATTTACCTGGATTGTTACGTCACAGATAAAAATCCAGGCTTTTCCCGTGCAGGTTTTTAGCCTATAAACCATCACCAGACCATGCCTCTGTTAGCCTTAGCGTTCACGTTTCCAAAGGACTTCATTTGGTTATTTTCTCATTGTTCATTCGCGTTGCTGACAGCAGAGGGAGCTCTAACGCTTGAATGCCTCATTGGAAACAGACGTGTAGTTTATAAAGTTTTTATTTTATTTTTTTATTACGATTATTATGCATATTATATTATTATTATAGGTTAGAAAATGAAGTACTTATCCCAAGGTGTCCAAACTGTTGTAGTAAACAACAACAACAACAACAACAACAACAACGGTCTTTCAACTACTTTTCTCTGTGCAGATGTTATTGTTTTGTCTGGAATGTTCCACAGTTTGGCATTAAACCTTTCTATCGTCATGGAGACCAAACCAGACCAAGTTACAGGCCAGATCTTCGCAGAGGCGACCCCGCTCACAGTCAGAATGTCACTTTTTCTCGGTATTTTTAAGCTGTAACACCGCATTTAATTGGTGTTACAGCTAATTTAATGACGGTAGAACTGTTTTAAGTCATACTGTGGAACATTCCAGGCAGAGCAATGACATCTCCTTAGAAACAAGCAGGTGACGGACCCTAAATCGAAAAGTTACACTCTTAAAGGGGAATTAAAGCCACAAGAATGCACAATACGCGTTCTTTTAAAAGCACATGCACTTCCACTTTCCCTCGGCCCCTGCGAGCCTTTGGTTAGTGTACAAACCCAAATGTGGCGTAATAAGCCAATAACATCAGTAATTGCGTCGTCAATTGTAATTATGGTGATTAGGCAGTGCCCTTTGATATGCGCAGTGTAGATATGAGCCATATGTGAACAAGGCACAATTATGCTAATCATCGCACATGTGGGAGGGTGGCTGCAGTGTGAAGTACAGTTCACCACCGTCGCTCTGAAAAACGGCCAATTTATGTTTAATATTGTGACCAGGTGCCAGTTAGGTTGCGCTTTAATACACACTCAATAATGTTCACTCAAATTGGGTATACAAGAGGAGAATACGGTTTTCAAGGTCTTTGTTATAGCGATAAATGCACCTGTGACTGAACAAAAGCAAGATCTGTTAGTTTAAAGGTCTCAAATTACGTTATTTTTTCATCTTTCTTATATTGTCTCTACTGAACTAATGGTAAAAGGTAGATGCTAATTTGAAAACTACAGCTTCATGACATCACAGGGTGGAACAGAGCATTTTGAGCTTTGGAGATGTAGACAGACTAATAATGCAGGATTATATTAGATATGTGAATGAAACAAAACGTAACTCCGGGTATGTTTTTGATGAGGTAACAACATTCTAAAAAGAGTCAATTTCGCGTAATATAGGACTTTAATACTGTGGAGCATTTCTGGTAAAGCAATAAAGTCTCCAAGACAAACCCGGGCTCACCTGCGCAGACAAATCCACATCAGCTTTATTTCTATTGCACATTTTATAAACAAAACAAGTAGTGCACATGTAAAGATTACATTAAAAACAGCAGGTATTTAAGAGACATTAAAAGGTATAAATGCTTAATTTAACCCGGCCAGTCCAACTAGACTCACCTGCAGACAGACCCAGACTCACCTGCGCAGACAGACCCAGACTCACCTGCAGACAGACCCAGACTCACCTGCGCAGACAGACCCAGACTCACCTGCGCAGACAGACCCAGACTCAATTGGAGACAGACCCAGACTCACCTGCGCAGACAGACCCAGATTTACATGCGCAGATTAACCCAGACTCACCTGCAGACAGACCCAGACTCACCTGTGCAGACAGACCCAGATTAGGCTGCACAGACAGACCCAGACTCACCTGTGCAGACAGACCCAGATTAAGATGTGCAGACAGACGCAGACTCACCTGTGCAGACAGACCCAGATTAGGCTGCGCAGACAGACCCAGACTCACCTGTGCAGAGACATTGATTCACTTGCAGACAGATCCAGATTCACATACGCAGATGAACCCAGATTCACCTGCGCAGACAGACCCATACTCACATACGCGGACAGACCCAGACTCACCTGCGCAGACAGACCCAGACTCACCTGTGCAGAGACATGGATTCACTTGCAGACAGATCCAGATTCACATACGCAGATGAACCCAGATTCACCTGCGCAGACAGACCCATACTTTCATATGCAGACAGACCCAGACTCATCTGCGCAGACAGACCCAGAGTCACCACCAAACGCTTTCAGATGACCACACTCGAACTAGTGGTGGTGTGAAAACCACTGTAATCTGACTGGATTATTTTGAGACATTTTGGTAGAGCAAGGCGTTCTAAACTAAAAACAAGAGCAAGACCAAAAACAGTCTACATCAGGACTGGGCTCACACCAGGACCAAACCAGGACAAATGTGAGCGCTCCCACCGTCTGTAACACCACCTTACCGATGACCAATCTCGTCTGATTTCATAAAGGAACGGTAAATCTATTCTTTGGTGGTGCTTGGTGTGAAAAGTCTGAGAGCTGCTGCATTAGACCACGACTTTCTTTTAGCCGTCATTATCGTATTAAAGCGCCTATGTTACGCAAAGTTACGAAGTTGTGTTTTATTTCATCTAACCATTCACTAATTTGGCCACCCTTTATTGAAGCCGTGTCATAAGAAACTACCCAAGCTAACATTATGGTTCTTTACTGTGGGTCTCTGAATGCCATAGAGCTAATTACGATGAGTGTGTGTGCCAGCGATCCGTCCAGCTCTGACACCTCCCCAAACAGTGATTACAGGAGCCGCGCATAATTAGACTTGGCTGGTCTTTTATGGCCCAGTTTGCCCCTTCTAATTGGCCAGTGCTCGGACAGACCCATAAAGACCTCCACTCTGCACTGTCTACTCAACGTTATTAAAACCGCCAGATGCTATTAAAGGCCCTGTGCCCTGATTACTTTACCCCATGTATGCGAGCGAAATTTGTCTTCCGCCTTGGACTATCACAATCATTTTTGAAGCGCGATAAATTGCTAAAGAGAAATACTGCGATAAAAAATAATATTGAAACCTCAACTTTATGCTACTGACACAAACCAGTATAATTCCAGCAAACTTGTTTTTAAATACACGGTATCATTAAAATGATTAAATTCAATAAATACATAGCAGAATGAACTCATAATTACCCAAATAAGTTATTTATTCTACTTTCTACAGTTTAAATCTTATTGTATTAAATACAAATGGCAAAAAATCTCTCCACTAGTGCAAAGAAGATGTACATTTTTTAATTTTTAAGACAGACAATGTCGAAATTCATGCCGTCACAACCGGAAAGTGTCCATTCTGATCCATTTATTTAAACAGTGCTGCAGTGAGTCTAAGCTTTGAGTAAAGTTGCATCTAACACACGAGCATAATGAAACTAGCTGCAGTGTTTCATCTGTGGTTAACAAGAAAAACCCTGCTCTTATTTCAACTCCATCAGCCGTCATCTCCGCCAGATTTCAGGCCTGACAGAGTTAACCAGTCGCTGCCATTTCGTGGTCTAAGTTTTGTTTAATATATTCTGTCTGTCTGACAGAGTTGACAATAATTGAGTGGTATAACGAAATATCACGTTTTGGGGAAAAATAAAAGAATAAAATGTTATTGTTTACAGCTCCCATGAATGTAGAAGGTTTTTGAAAAAAGTCATTTTCAAAACATGTTTTGTCCCGACGTTCAAGAATCACTGACATAATGTACAGTTTATATGGTATGAACGTCATCCTGTATCTGTCACTGTTGGAGCGGAGCTATAGGAGCCTGTAGGGAGTATTATATGTCCCTCCATAGCCTTGTGAGTTGTTGTACAGTTGTAGGGAGTATTATCTGTCCCTCTAAAGTCTGATGCAGGGGGTGAGTTGCTGTACATTTGTCAGTTGTAGGGAGTATTATCTGTCACTATGGTCTGGTGCAGCGGGGGAGTTGTTGTAGGGAGTATTATCTGTCCTCTATAGTCTCATGCAGTGGGTGAGCTGTTGTACAGTTGTAGGGAGTATTATCTGTTACATAAAGGTGAGTTGTTATACAGTTGTCGGGAGTATTATCTGTCCTTCTATACTCTCGTACAGTAGGTGAGTTGTTGTGCAGTTGTCAGTTGTAGGGAGCATTATCTGTCCTCTATAGTCTCGGGCAAAGGGCGAGCTGTTGTACAGTTGTAGGGAGTATTATCTGTCACTCTATAGTCTGGTGCAGCGGGTGAGTTGTTGTAGGGAGTATTATCGGTCCCTCTATAGTCTCTGGCAGTGGGTGAGTTGTTGTACATTTGTCAGTTGTAGGGAGTATTGTCTGTCCTCTATAGTCTGGTGCAGCGGGTGAGCAGGAGTGTCCTCCCGTCCTTCACTGTGACAAATGTCTCCGTTATTGTATAGAACGATTAGCGACCCCAAAACATTCGCCAAACATGTGATTTTGATCATGTGGTGAAATTGTTTTGTTTGGTCTATCCTCTATCAACTTTAACGGATCAAAAACAAACTTCCTTATTTCTAAACAGCAGTAAATCATTAAATTATCTTCAAAAGTCATCTCTTTAGGATCAACCATTTCGTCTTTCGAGACAGAAAAAACAAACTCACGTACGTTTCATTATTAGTTTAACAAAGGCTACGTATAGATTAGATTTCAGACATTAAAGGGGACCTGACTGAAGGAAATCGGCAGCAGATTGTCGTCTTGTAAACATACGTCTCCTAACTGAAACAGATTCATTTTAAAATAAAACCTATCGGATGTCTTTATACTTCAGTGTCACAAAATGTCAAACTACGCAACTTTTTGTACTTATTAAAAACATGCATGGAGTAGTGTTGCGTTTAAAGGTTCACTATGTAACTTTTTGGGGCTCCATCGCCGGCTTGTTTCGATGGATATGTCATTGCATCGCCTGGAATGTTCCACAGTATGATATTAAACAGGATCTGCAAGATTAGCGGTGGTTTTATAGCTCAAAAAATACCTAGAAAAACAGGGATACTGATTGTGACGTGAGCGGGGTCGCCTCTCCACGGATCTGACCTGGATCTTGGTCTGGTTTGGTCTGTATGAAGATATTCCAGACAAAACAATGACAGTTCTGTGGAATAAGGTATCCAGATCTTGATACCGTTAAACCATTTTACCGGGGTATATGGTATTACGGTGACTAAGAATTATTTTGTAGCATTCAGAAAGAGAAGAGCAGCATTTTATTTGAAGATGAGGCACAAGTTCTGATCAAACCAAACTTTGTCAGTGCGTTCGATCGCATCAGCATCAGCGCACGAGTTGTTTTTATCAGCGCTTATACTGTATGCAAATGAGCCATGCGGTTATAAGTTTAATTTCTGTAAAACGTAAACAAATGTGCGCAAAACTACATTAAACACTTTATTATTCAAAGTCTATAATGAGCGGAGTACCAGAAATGTAGAGCGGTGGTTGAGAGGACCAATCACAGCCCTTATTGTCTGCGTTGCTTCCCTTTGCTGTCTGCATCGTTTTCACGCGTAATTAGAAAGTTTTGAAGGTACACGGCTGTCGACGCGGACGTTGTGTGTAGGGGGCGCATGTCGACGCAAATATATTTTGATGCAGAACCATAAATTGGGCTTTACCGTCTGAAAGTCTGACTTCGCCCTCAAGCGAGAACTTTCCTCTCTTCAGCGCCTCGTCCCCTCTTGACTCTCAGCGTTCAGTTAAACGTCTCCATCGCAAACTTTTCGGCTCAACATCGCACAGGAAGCGTCAGTCAGGTTTTTTTTTTCTTCTTCCTCGCTGTGTGTGGATGGAAATCTCCGAGCGTAACGATGTTTGAAGAGGAAAGAGAGCGGAGGGGAGAAAGTTCACGCTGTGGTTTTAGGTCCTTATGTTTTTAGTGGCAGGACAACTATGCCCATTGACATGCACTAGCCTAGCACCAGCACCCTCTCCAAATACAAGGACTGGATGGAAGATTTACAAAAGCGTCTCCACACATCTCCAACACTCTGGCTCATGAGGAAACAAGGCCCTATGTCCAAAATTCCGAACTGTCCCTTTAATATTAACATTTGAAAACCAAAATGTCGAGGCTCACTGCAGAAGTTACAAAGAGACGGGTGACAGTTTTCCAATACAAAGTCAATTAGAGGCGGAGTCGATGGATTATTAATATAATTTGTAACATGTCCTCTGTAAAAGATGCCGGGGACATTTTGGTGTTAAATTCATGTGAAGTTTACAACCTAACAAAACAACTTTTCTGATGATTATCTCTGACAAGCTTCTGCAGTCGCCTTTAGACTTTCTTTTAATTTCTTCTTCTTCTTTTTGCATAAACTAACTCCTATTGAGTTTATTTTTTATTCTGATGATAGTACCCTATAATATAGTACCCCAACCCTGTTTAGGCAGAGGAACCCATCAAGAGTATTTCAAAACATGTAAAAGATAGACTGGTTAACTCAATGTCCACTATAAAGGACACACATGAATAGGCTGGGTCTCAGGAGGATTATATATACAGTATACAATCCATGGCTATACTCCATACCTGTCCATTCGTAGTCTTGACACCTTCACTGAGAATCTACAACGCAAATATCCTTGAACAGAAAGTAGGAAGGGTTAGCTGCTTTAGTTCTTGATACGCGAATGAAGTAAACTGCGTGAACGCTCAAACATGCGTGAATGAACCAAAACACAACTCCAGGAATGTTTTTTCTTTTTATTTCAGGGGACAACATTGTAACATGGCAAGTCAATACAGCTTCCAGTCCAAAAATCAGCTCTTGGTATTGGATTGTGCAGGTGTCCGATGGGGACTGTGCACAGCGTCGCCACGGCTCACTTAACCATGAGATCGAGTGAACTACGCGTCCACTCAAGACGAACTATTCTGATTACCTATTACTTAACCTGTAATGTATTCTGCCCCCTTTTTTTTTTTAAATCCGAGTGCCGTTCTTCCCCCTTTACTTTCTCTTTCCGCCCCCCCACCCTCATGCTTCCCCCCGCCTCCTCCCCCCAAATAAATGGAAAAATATTCAGTGCCCCGAGCTACCGCTGAACTTCTCACTGGCTGCATCCAATTTGAGGCGCGCTGCCGTGATGTCACCCGAGAGAGGGGGAAAAAACAACAAAATCAGACCTCCTACAGACACTTTCGAACACACGGGTGCAATACAAATTTTAAAAAATGAAACAAAATAAAAAAGATTATCACTAAAAATAAATGAATTGGGTTTTTACAAATGTTTACACGTCGGAAGTCATTAAAAAGCCCATATTCAGGTATTTTTTAATCTGTCATAATGTTGTTTCCTGATCACAAACATACCTGGAGTTGTGTTTTGTTTCGTTCACACGTTTGACACAGAAACCCTGAGTATTTAGTTCTTCTCTCAAACAGAAAACGCTCACCTTCAAAAACACCTTCACTAGAATCATATGGATCATTTCAGCGTTGGAATTGAAAAAATCTACTGAACTAAAGGTAAAAGGAGCTGTCGACTTGAAAACTACCTCTTCATGACATCACAAGGGGGAACAGAGCATTTTGAGCTTTAGAGATGTAGACAGATTAATAATAAAGTATTACGCAAACATGTGAATGAAACAAAACACAACTCCAGGTATGTTTGTGCGTAATATAGTCCCCTCAAAGGTCTTTTATCTTGTTAGAAGGACAGGATGTACATTTCTGGAGGTTGTATTAATCCATGGAAAGAGAAACTAGGACCACGCCAGCAACAACATTGAGTGAAGAAGAAGTGCATTGATGAGTGTACAAGGTGCGACGGAGATGTCTGAGTTGAGACTCGTGGGTGGGGGCTCCGTCTCAATCTTCATTTTGCCCAACCGGAACCTGTATCCACACTGGAAGTCAAGGCCATATACGGCACAACAGTACACAAGTAAAAGTAAACGTACAGTAAATAATAATACCAGTGGATAAAATTAGCAACCTTTAAAGGTCAAAGTGAAATTGCTAAATACTATACTAAGAAAACTATAAAAACAAACTTACTAAAAATACAACTTCTAGTTATGTTACTCCTGTCACCTATGCTCTACTACTATTACTGCCACTGGTATAAAGTAAATACTTATATTTTACTCTCTGAGACCCCCCTTGTAGGCGTCTTATGTCTGGAAGACAAACAAGATAGGGGTCAGGAGGGTGGGGTCAAGTTAGCCGAGACAAACTGGGATGATGGAATAGGCTGCTATAAATAGGTTTCTGGGAAATTGAGGCGTGGTAGAAGTGAGCTGTGAGTTGCTGGTGAGGAGGAGAGGACGGTTAAGGTGTAGTCCTGCTCCTGAACCTAAGTCAGTCATATTAACTACATATTGTATCATACATGTTTAATGCCATAGTGTGGATTGTTAGACAAAGGAACAACATTTCCAGTCCCGCTCCAGCCCAAATTAGAGCCTAAAGTTTGTGGAGATGCAAGCCCATTTAGAGTAAGGAGTAAGGTTTTCTCTGCAACAAATACAGTCGTTTTATCCTTTTTTTATTGGTCGATTCATATACAATTGTGTGATTTGGATGGAACTAGAAATATCTCTATATATGTCCTATTTCCGGCCTATGTCAAACAGAAAGGAAAACTGGAACAGAATTTTAAAAACTAGGCAAAAAATTCTGTTGAAATCGCTGCATTTACGAGAAATGTGCTTTTCTGTTTACAACGTATATGATTATTGTTTCTCTCTTGGCACAAACTAGAAATAAAAATGAGTCAAATCAAGACCCTTCATTATTATTAGTCTGTTTACACGCTAAAATGCTCTGTTCCACCTTGTGATGTCATGTAGTAGCAGCGTTCAAATTAATATTGCAGATATTGGTAATTCCAGTGCTGAAATGATCCAAATGATTCCAGTGAGGGTGTACGGAGTTTAAAAACACAGTGGAGCATTTCTTGTATTACTCTTGAACATAGATCAGAAAATAGCGTAATCTGGGCCCTTTAAACACACAAATTAAGCCATTATCACATGCGTAAAAGTTGTTAAAAGTTGAGGAAAGTCAATTCAGCATAATGTCTCTTTTGCAGCCCAGCATCTGTTTCCAAGTGTATACAAATGAGCGGCCGTCCGGACTCACTTTCCCATGCACCCTCTCTTCAGCCCTCGGGGTACAACAGGTTACCCCCATAGGACCGGTGAGTTCCTCCGTCCTAAACTCCTCAACTTTTGTTCTGACCAAATGCATATTTAAAACGGCCGTTCAAGGTTAAACTCGTGGTCACTGTTTTTAAAGTAGATGTAAAATGACTACTTACTGAACTCTGAAAAGCGTCTCCAAAGTTGCCTCTTCCTTTGCCTTGTTTCACCTGTGCAGTGAAAAAGCAGACATTTTGTGGTACACAACCCTTTTACAATGAATATTTTCTTTGTGTTGCCTTGAACAAACGTGTTTCATTGTAGTTTGGACTCATGCGTACGTCTTCAGAGGTGGTTCATGTTTAAACGGCCTGGATTACACTATTTTCTGAACTATATTGTAATGTTTCCTCATCAAAAACATTACCTGGAGTTGTGTTTTGTTTCATTCACACATGTATATTTAGTTTTTCTCTCACACTTATCACGTCATATAATAATCTGCTCCCTCAGGGTATTCAAGAGATGTTCCAACATAGTGCAAAGTGTTACCTGTAAATATTCAAAGACAGTTTGAGATGAGAACAAGATTGGGTTGGGCGGTAATTCGGTAATACGGTATGCCGCGATATCAAAAAGTAGCAACGGTTTCAGTTTCATTACCGTCATGAAAAGAAATCTGCATAAGGACCTAAAACCTCTTTCCTCTTCAAACGTCGTTCCGCTCGGAGATTTCCATCCACACGCAGCGAGGAAGAAGAAAAAAACCTGACTGACGCTTCGTGTGTGACGTTGAGCCGAAAAGTTTGCGATGGAGACGTTTTATTGAACGCCGAGAGTCGAGAGGGGACGAGGCTGAAGAGGAGAAAGTTCCCGCTCGAGGGCGAAGTCAGACTTTCACGGAGGAGACGGGAACTACACGTCAAAATGATACAGACAGCGAGGGGAAGCGACACCAACAATAAGGGCTGTGATTAGTCCTACATTTCCGGTACTCTGCTGAATATATACTTTACCGCATGGCTTATTTGCATACAGTATGAACGCTGATAAAAAACAGCTTGTGCGTTGATGCAGACGCACTGCAAAGTTTGGTTTGATCAGAACTTGTGCTTCATCTTCAAATATAAAGCTGCTATTCTGTTTCTGAATGGTTTCGGTGCAGCTACAAAATAATTCTTAATTAATCACAGTAATACCGTATACCCCGATAAAATGCTGAGACGGTTTGACGGTATCAAAATTTGGATACTGCCCAACCCTAGAACAAGACACTACAATTTAAAAGGAACCTACGTGTTAAAAAAAACTAAGGTTACGGAACTAAGGTTACGGAGCAAAGTGTCATTGTAAAAGGAGTTAAATTATGGAAGAGTCTTGAAAAAGAAATCAAAGAATCAAGTACAATGACGGTATTTAAAAAACACATTAAATCCAGTGCAGTGTGTATGTATGAAGAAGAAAACTAAGTTGCTGTGCATAAAAGTGAAGATTTCTGTTTGCAGTTGATTAATAATTGCGACTGAAATGAAATGTACTGATTTGAAATGTTTCACAAATGTTTGCACATGGATCTCTGTGTGTGTGTTTGTGTGTTTGTGTGTGTTTGTGTATGTACATCGACATGTATTGGTTTGTGTGTCTGCAGTGTGTATGTGTATATCCCAAAGAACTAAGTACGTATTCTTTCCTACACTCATAAAAGATGAGTTTTATTATTTTTTTCTGTAAATAGTTCTGCCATCTTGTGTCCTATTCTATGTGTTAACTGGTTTTGGCGAAATAAACTTAAAACTTCAGCCTCAACCCTTTCGGTCTGTAGAAAAACTTTGTGTTATGCAGAATTTCTGTGCGATACCACTGTAATATGTTTAATAATTATAACTGACCGAAGAAAATAAATGAACTAGCTAAAAAAACTAACGTGGTAATACAGACACCTTCACTAGAATCATTTGGGTCATTTAAACCAAGAAATTGACCATCTTTACTGAA
Source organism: Odontamblyopus rebecca (assembly GCA_030686955.1). Taxonomy (NCBI): domain Eukaryota; kingdom Metazoa; phylum Chordata; class Actinopteri; order Gobiiformes; family Gobiidae; genus Odontamblyopus; species Odontamblyopus rebecca. The sequence goes on from CM060654.1 coordinate 8,704,332, forward strand.
AAAAAAAGGTTAAAAGGAGCTGTTAACATGAAAACTTCCACGTCATGACATCACAAGGTGGAACAGAGCATTTGGAGCGTTGAAGATGTAAACAGACTAATCATTTAAGGCTATTCAAACCTGCGTGAATGAAACAAAACACAACTCCAGGTATGTTTTTAAGAAGAAAACAACATTTTGACAAAGCTCACAAGAGTCAATTTCGCATCATATTAACACCTTTAACATTTTTTACTTGTCTTCAGATTTGTGTTGAGACAAAAGGAGACAAACGTGTTGGGGATTACTGCCTGAGCGAAGCAGGCTGGCACTCCACTGTTGTATGGAACAGGGGAAAATAAAGTCTTTTGCAACCGACCGTGACACAACGCAGCCCCAGCCACTCCACACAAATAAATCCACTTCAGTAGAAAAGCGCGGCGCATTACGGAAAGAATACGACGTTTGTGTGAAGCGCGCCGCGTTGGTCAAATCCGCTCGGCAGTTTAAATAAGCCGACGAGGTGCTGTGCCCTGGTATTTACCCCACAGAGAGTGAAGGGCGGCTGGGGAGGGGACCAGGGGGACGGAGGGGAATAGTTGTCGCGGTAGCCATGATGATGATGAAGTGTCTACAAATATGACTCCAAAGAAGGGGTCGCCTTGATTTGGCGGCGAGCGCAGAGGCAGGTCCGTTAACTCCCGACCTTTACGGAGTGACCCGGGGGGAGAGGGTGGGTTGAGTGGGGTAGGGTGGGGTAGGGAGAGGTAGGGTGGTGGGTGGGTAGTTTTTTTTTTTTTTCAGATCAAGAGTTTAGTTTGTTTTCATACCTGACTGTTTCAAACGCTCACTGGCGGTCTTCCTCAGCGTGGTCACTTGATTTATACTTTTTTTTTTTAGGAAAAACGAAATCCAGTCACTGCAGGAAAGTAAAAGTCGCACAAGGAAAAGTATAGTTAAAAGGCCTTTATTTAATTAGACGTAGCCAACATGTTTCAGCCAAGACCGGTCTTCATTAGCCAGCCTGGCGCCACCTAGTGCCTCGGCTCAGTTTCATTAGGTCAGGAATCAGAATACACTCTGCGGTTTGAAAGTAGGGCTGAATCGATTTGCATATTAATTCCTTAAGATCGATTAATACGTCCAAAGATCGATTTAATTTTTAATACATTTTCCCCTGGTGAACTTTAACCCCACTCGCCGCATCACTGAATTTGCGCAGGCGCAGGTCTGACTATATCAAAACAATGAACACGGCGTCGGACACGAGTGGCAACGCGAGCCAAGTCCCGGCTTTGAAGACGCCAGAAACACTGAAAGCTCCGTCTGGCACCATTTCGGGTTCAGAAATGATAAAGACAAAGGCAAAGACAAAGACAGAAGCAAAGCGATGTGCAAAGGCCAAATGGAGGTGAAGTACAGCAGAAATACAACCAACCTCAGGAACCACTTGGAACACCTCAGGTAACAGCACAAAAATGGTTCTAATAAAACTAACCTGAATCAAGAGTGAATCGAATCGAATCGTGAAAATCAATTCTGAATCTTGAGAATTGTAATCAAATTGATTGTTGGAAGTTGAATTGACACCCACTCCTATTTGCAAAAACCCCGGAAGTTGTAGTCGGTCCATCGACCAATCAGCTGTGAGCTGTGAACTCATGACGTCAAACTCAAGCGCCTCTGGGTCCTTTTGTGGTTTAGCACAACAGGAAACAAAACGGTCCAGATGGATGTAGACGAAGCCAAACATTTTGTGTCGGCAACGATTCCCGACATCGAGGATTTAAAGCCGGAACAAAGAGAATGTTTGATGAATTTTATCAAGGGGAAAGACGTTATCGCCCTTCTTCCTACGGGATTTACTGTTGTGCTGCAATTATTTGGACATCACTGAGCATTCCGGCGCATTACATACGTCACCACCAAACAGCAACGATTGGTTAAATCAAAAAAGTACCCGCCTACCGTCGAGTAAACAAATCCTAATGCTGCGAGGTCAGACGGTTTCCATGAAGTGAAACCGGCTCATGAATCAGGCTTGGTCTTTATCAGGACTTAGTTAAAATCATAAAAATGTAAGCAGGGCTTAAAAAATCACCAGCTAGTGGTAAGGACAGATGTTAATTAGAGGCAGACATGGCAAAGGTAAAAAAAATATATAAATAAATGATGACAAAAAACATATTACATTCATTAAAAAAAAAAAAAAGACAAATCAAAATCCTCATTCGGGCCAGGATGTTCACATGCTCTTAATTTATGAATCCAGAAAGCTTCTCTTTGAATTCATTTTTGAAGTCTATCGCCAACTCTTGCCAGTGCTTTCACATGTTCAATACCCTCAATGTGAAGCAAAGTGTCACTGCTATTATACTGTCACAAAAAAAAGTTGATTTATGCAGGTTTTGGCCGGGACGAGGGAGCTCTTTTACTCTCACGCACCTGAGATAATGTCTTGAAGAAGTCGGACAGCAACTAAATCCTATTTAAAAACATAAATATAAAAAAAATTGTTACACAGTTTATGTAAAATTATATGTTTACATTCCAGTATTTGCACTTTATGAACTGCATTGATGCTGTTTTATTGGCCACGGTGCTGTTTAAATGCTCTAAATGTCATTTCGTTGTTACTTGTGACAATGAGAAAAATCCTCGAATCTGCAATCTTTTGGATCTGATCGTTTCAAAGAGTCGTTCAAAAGATCGGCTCTGTTAATACTTAGTTGCATGACAGAATGCCAGTGTGTATCTACAATCTAATCGCAGAAAGAATTACCAATGCTAAAGTTTGATTAAAAGCCCCGTACCAGATCTTTTTTTTTTTACCACGTGACTGAGCAAAATGTGACTTTTCCCAGTACAGACAGTGTATTAAAGGCGCTCTTGAGGTCTTCATACGTCTGCTGTGTACTCTCTGCATCTGATTATAAAGCATTGCATTGTCTGATTAACAGGAAGTGCATGTTAGAATTCTAGTTATTGCTGCAGCTTCACCAGGACGTCAAAACTCCATGAAGCCGGCTGCATAGGCGAGATAGGGGGTAGGTGCAAACAGAAACAGAAGCGCTTTGTGTTGCTTTATTGTATGAAAAGCGCTCTATTAATAAAGTTTAATTGATTGATTGAGAAATTTTCTGATCACTCGAGAGCAAATGCAGAACATTTGAGGATTACAAACAAGCATGACTCAATTAAACTACAGCTTCGATTAAGCTAATGATGATGGAACCCCTGTTGAGAGGAGCCAGCTGAGGTGGCTCGGACATCTGGTCCGGATGCCTCCTGGACGCCTCCCTCGGGAGGTGTTCCGGGCATGTCCCACCAGGAGGAGGCCCCGGGGAAGACCCAGGGCACGCTGGAGGGACTATGTCTCTCGGCTGGCCTGGGAACGCCTCGGGGTCCGTCCGGAGGAGCTGGAGGAAGTGGCTGGGGAGAAGGAAGCTTGGGAGCCCCTGCTTAGACTGCTGCCCCGCGACCCGGCCCCGGATAAGCGGAAGAAGATGGATGGATGGATGATGGAACCCCTGTTATAACAAAAGTTTGCTAGATACGTGTAAATGTCCCCTATGTCATACTAGTTACAGCCTTAATAAAGCACGAACAATGAATTTAATCACGATATAATGTTGTTTCCTCATCAAAAACATACCTGGAGTTTCGTTTCATTTCCACAAATCCTGAATTTTTAGGTTCTTCTTTTAAACGGAAAATAATCTCTTCCATTTTCCGATGTCATGTGTTAATACAGGAGGTGCTCCACTCTCTTTTTAAACACCACACACCTTCACTACAATCATTTTACATGGTTTCAGCCCTGGAATTGCCAATTTCTACTTAAAAACTTTCACTTCATGACATCACAGGGTTACTTCAGCATGTGTGAAGGAAACAAATCACAACTTCAGGTATGTTTTTGGGGAGATAACGGCATCACCGTATATTTCGGACTATACAGCGCACCGGATTATAAGGCTTATTAAGTGAGACTGATCCCTTAGCTCAGACATCCACGATCCAATGGCAGCTCGTGACGTAACTCGTCTGGCGTTGCCTCCCTGTTTTGGTGAATGTGTGTTCACCCTCTGTCGTCCAACGCTCCGACGCAGCTCACAATTTAACTTTGAACAACCTGTTGACACCAATATCTAGCGGTTGGAGTTCTTTGGTTAATCCACCCGGGATGATGGCAAACACCGAATTAGTTTGCTTCACTTGGTAAATCAGCATGTCTCTTATCCGGGGCCAGTTTGAGCTCCTTATACACACAGTAATATGACGTTGAAGCACAGTATGTATTACTCCGCGAGGGTCCTGAAGCCGTAATGCTCCGATAATCCATTCGGCTTCATATCTTACCAAAGTCGTACTAAAGCATTTTGACAGATTTTGAGCGCCATGTACCACATAAAATCGGATCAAGGTCAGTAAACTCAACCAGAATTAATACATAAGGTGCACCGGATTATAAGGAGCACTGCCGATTTTTGAGAAAATTAAGGATTTTAAGTGCGCCTTATAGTCCCTAAAATACGCTATGACATGACCAAAAGCTCAAGAGTTAGTTTTATGTAATATAGGACCTTTAAGAATGATTCAGGCTTAGTAAATAATTAAAGGATTAGTGCATATTGTTAAATACAATATCTTTTAACTTGTGAAGTAGTTTCACCTATATGTAAAGCTGTGCAATCCCATTTTTAGTCCTTTTACATTTTTCTTTTAAAGGTGCTGCTATAGCTACGTTGAGACTGCAGCCTGAAGTGACCAAATCCGTTTTTTCGCTCCTATGCGACCTGTATCTGATCTTTTAATGACCGTCTGAATGACACAGATCCACAATTTTTTTCAGATTGCGTCCCAGGCCACTTGGACATGTGCTCCTAAAACCGATACATATCCGATCCTTTGCCATGCGACTTCAGTCTGAACGGCCAGGTCACATTCATCCGACCTACCGTTCTTTTCTACGGACTTTGCTGCCACTGCCCCACAAAACACCACGGCCAAAAACCTTGTCCCTCTCCTTCTCGATCCCCTCCTTAAAATAAATAATCTGTGCATGTTCTAGCTCCGGTACGACAGCAACACTAAAATCGCCAGGTCCTCAATGCAGCGTCCATGTTTAGCCGACTTCCGTAAAACACGTCGCTTCTGGGACGTCATCGTGTTCTCCAGTGCTCACGCGGGACACTTTTGGGGCGTTTAAAGTTCACACTGGAGATTACAGACAAGGCACATTTAACTGGAAATGTGAATAACCTCGCAAAAAACACAAAAAAAAATCTGAATTGAGCATTAACACTGCAGTCTGAACGTAGCCTATGTCACTTTTTGGCTGCGAGTCCGTCACCTGCCTGGAATGTTTCATGGCTTTATAGCTCAAAAATACCTAAAAAAACAACATTGTGACTGTGAGCGGCGTCGCCTCTCCACAGATCTAACCTGTAACTTGGTCTGGTTTGGTCTCCACGAAGATAGACAGGTTTAATACCACACTGCGAACCATTCCGGACAGCGCAGTCAGAACTCCGCGGAGAAAAGAAAGCGTTTGACGGACGGACCCTCTGCGAGAAAAGTTACACAATGCACCTTTAACTAATCCCGATATCCTTTTTTCTTCTTTTTTTTGCCGTGTCTACAGAAAGGGAGTGGGGCCGTGCAGCGTCAGGCCCATTACGACCCACTCAAAACGGCAGCGCTCCCCAGCCCGGCCGCCCATCCATCATCCCGGGCTCTCTAATCAGCATGTTTGTCACTGTAACTAAACAGAGGGAGACCTGGCCCGCTGCGTCGCGCCATTCGCCACGGAGCTGCGGACCCAAATAAATGTACCGCGGGCAGGGCCAACGAGCCGCCAGCAGCCAGCCGTGACGGGGGAAGGAGGTGACAGACTCTCGGGGTCTCCGGATCGGGGCAGATTAGGAGCGGGACTTGAGGGGGAAGGGGGCGGGAAGGGGAATGTGCGCCGCGGGGCAAGGAAACGGTAGATACTGCGGAGTGGCAAGTCGCGCGAGGTTGGGGAAATGTTAACGTCGTTGCAAAAGGTTGTCAAAAAACGTAAAAAAAAAAAATTATACTTAGCTTCCCGTTGATTAAAGGTCCCATATTACGCAAAACTGACCCTCGTGAGCTTTTATTATCAATGTTATATTGTTGTTACCGCCTCAAAAAACATACCTTGAGTTGTTTTTGTTTCATTCACACATGTTTGAGCAATTTATTATTAGTCTGTCTGCCTCTCCAAAGCTCAAAATGCTGCGTTCCACCTTGTGATGTCATGCAGCGGTAGTTTTCAAGTCAACCCTCGCCTTTTACATTTTGCTTTGTAGAGTTTGACAATTCCAGGGCTGAAATGCAATCCAAATGATTGTAGCGAAGGCGTGTGGCGTGTTTTAAAACACAGTGGAGCACTTCCTGTATCACCGCATGACGTCACAAGGTGGGACAGAGTGTTTTCAGTTTGACAGAAGCTTAAAATATGCATGGTTTGTGTGTTAAACATGTGTGAATGAAACAAAACACAACTTTAGGTCTGTTTGTGGTGAGGAAACATTTTAACACGGATCAGAAAACAGCATAACTCGAACACATATTTGATCATGAGTGGAAAGTAATGAATTACATTTACTCACATTACTGTACTGCATTACGGACTCTTGGTCCATTTTTAAAAACAAACAAGGACAGTGACAATACAAAACAAACATTTATATTTTTAAAAGAGCCACACCAGTGTCTCCACATACTGGACTGATATCGTATTGCGCTGAATCTCAAATTTGTGTGTGACATTATTATTTCATTGTCCGATTTGTTCAGTCTGCAGATAAAACTGTACGTTAAAGTTCTTAGTAGAGCCTGCAGTGTGTTCACTCATGCAGTAACAAACATCTCAGTCACACTTGTTCACCACGGCCTCCTCAAAACCACCCGCGAAGCGTCACTGTAGGCAGTTAACCCAGAGGTGGGCTGTGTACAACGATGTACAATATGATTTAAACAATAACAACTTTACATCATTCGTGCAAGAGCCAAACTTACACATAATGTTTGCCTGAGCGTAGAGCGTCCTACACTGTCTATACATGTCATCGTCATCTGTCATGTCCGCAGTGATGATGTGTCCAAGATTTTTAATTTTTGTTGTAACGGACAACACAACATTTGACAGGCAAAAGTCTGGATACCTCATATGCTTGTCTTCGTTGGTTGAGTGGTAACTTGTAATTTTTAAGTAGTTTCTGAAATAGGTCGTTTTACTTTTACTTGAGTACATTTTGACCCAAGTATTTTACGTCATTACATTGGAACCCGCCCTCGTTACTGAGTAAAATCAGATTGATAGAGAAAAAAATGAAATGAAAAAACTCAAAAAAAAAAAAAATTGCATGGGCCTGTTGCACTCGCGGCATTTTCACTACAGAGATTGTCATGGATGATATATTTTAATTTTGCATACTTTGATTTTGATTTGTCTTTTTTTAATGTAATGAGTGTTGTGAGTTGGACCATATAATTCAGAATTTGTTAAATTGTTAATTTGTTTAATTTGTTCAGTTTATTTTGCAGTTAAAGTTCTAATTTCTATAAATGTAGTTAATATGATTAGCTTAGGTTCAGGAGCAGGACCACGCCTCAGCCGCCCTCACCTCCTCTCCAGCGAATCACAGCTCACTTCTACCACACCTCAATTTCCCAGTAGCCTATTTGTAGTAGCCTATCCCGGCGACCCAATGTGTCCCGAATAACTCGACCCCACCCTCCCAAACCATATCTGTTCACTTCCAGACATAAGACGCTGAAGATGATTTCTGTTCCCCGTTCCTGCTGGGCCATGTGAATTCTGAGACTGAACCCCCACCCTGAGTCTCAACCCAGCGGACCCGCCTCATCTCCTACAATAAACTCTTTCACTTCGCGCATGTGTTGTTGGTGTGGTCCTTGCTAGTGAAAGTTCTATAAAAAAGAAGGAAGAGCTCAGTGTTCGTCAGTTTTAGTGGCTCAGCGTCTTTAAAATGTACAAAGTTTCCACTAAACAAAGTTTGCATGTTTCACCTAAAAGTCGATTAAAACAACTGGATTAGATTTATGACTCGTCCTTTTTTTACATCAAATAACTGAAAGTAACTCAGTCACTTTTACTCCAATTACATTCTAAATGAAGTACTTTTTTACTTTTATCCATTCATCTTCTTCCGCTTTATCTGGCTGGGTCACGGGGGCAGGAAAGCGCTATACAAGTGTTATGTATTATTATTATTATTACTAAGCAGAGGAAAGATATTTTTATTTTATTAATTACAGATTTTCAGTAGTTTTTCCACCTCTGTTTTAAATCACCATGTTTATTGTTTTGAAAATGCCATATTCGCCCCAGAAAAACAACAGCATATTAACATGTTTTATAAATTTCCACTCTCTACTGCACATCGCATCCGGTTTGTCAAGTCGTAGTGTATTGTTTTGTATCATGTTTTGGATGAATAGGCCCCGGGAGAGATCACTAAATTAGTCAGACATGCGTGGATGACATCTAAAATCTCTTTAAGTGTGTTTTTGATGAGGGAAGAGCACTGTAACATGGCAGAAAGCTCACTAAAAGGCGATTTTTGCGTAAAACGTCATCTTTAAGAATGATCTCGATGTACCAAAACTAGTACAGCCACATGTTAATATTAAAGAACTATTATTTTGTGTTGAAAATGGCATTCGGTTGTGGAATAAGGGAATCGTTTGACAATAACTACACTTTTAATCACCTTAATAACGCATGGACAAAGACTTAATCCTTACTGAAGAGACTAGGAGCACGACAGGGGGCGCTGTGGGGCCTGAAGTGTTTGAGTGTTTCTGCTTTTTGACACTCATTTGAAAATTTCAGTAATTTCAGTAGTAGTTGGCGGTGTGATTCCAGTTCCAATAGATGAATGCTGTCATTGTGTCCTTGGGCAAGGCATTTAAACCACCTCAGCCCCAGTGTCTGCGTACGTCGGTGTGTGAATGTGTGTGTGTGTGTGTGTGTGTGTGTGCGAGTGGTTCCTTGATGTCAAGCTCTAACATTTACCAAGCACTGATGATGGATCACATTAAAGATTCACTGTGTAACTTTTTGGCTGGGGGTTCATCACCTTCCTGTTTCTATGGAGATGCCATTGCTCTGCCTGAAATGTTCAACAATATGATATTAAACAGCTCTACCTCACATTTATTCAATTACAAGTGGTTTTAAAGCTCAAAAATACCTCAAACAACAGACACTGTGACTGTGAGCGGGGTGACGGGGTCGCCTCTCCACAGATCTGACCTGTAACTTAGTCGGGTTTGGTCTCCATGCAAATAAAAAAAAAGTTTAAAACAATACAGTGAAAGATTCCGAACAAAGAAATGACATCTCCATGGAGAAAAGGACCTTTAAAAAGCAAAAAATTGGACGTTTCTAGAATATTTTAGGTGATTTTGATCTGTATCTAATCTAGTATAAGGCCACAAGGTAGAAGACACCTCTATTATTTTGTGTTGAAAATGATGTTCTGTTGCATAAAAGAGACTGCGGTAATCACTGTGGTAATGAGATCTGTTTCAAGCCTTTTCATCAGCGTCAAAATGTAGGTTAGGTAAACATTTGGTGAATTAAAAATATGTATTGTTGAATAGCATGATTATATAATATAGGATATAATAATAAAATAATTTATTTCAACTTTGTAAATAGTAAATATTTTAACCCCTGGACAGGGTTTTAGAGGTTTTTGGGTTTTTTTTTTGTTTTAGTTTTTTGTTTTTACATTTATTTGTATATTATAGTTTTATCTATTGAGAGATATTGTTAATAAAGTATATTTTTAATCTATAATATAGGATATAAAGAACTCATGAAAATTGTTTACAAAGTTTCTCAAGTAAACACAGGGCCACATTATGCTAATATGGTGCCCCTGGTCACTATAACTAGGGCCTGACCGATATATTGCTTGGCCGATATGGACACTTGGAAACATATCGGCCTAAATTTTGCCAATATTGCTGAAAAGGCTGAGGGTTTATTTTTGACATGTCCATAGTTTAAGCAAATATACAAATAAAATCAGCAACTGATTTAATTGTTTCTACTGAACAGTATGAATCTTTATCCAAATCAGTACATTTGATGTTTTATTATATCTTAAAATCTGCATAAAATACTTTTACTTTACTGCGACAAACTCTTTGGATCAAGATATATGCCGAGCATTCCTCCAGTGCCGATTAGTTCATGTGCAGGACCTTCCTAAGAACCTTTGGCAAGCACTTGTTTCTAGTTGTCACAAATTTGTAACATACCCACATTTTTTATTTTTTATTTATTTATTTTTTGCTATAGTCAAATTAATAATCTCAACTTAATTTACCATCTACTTAAAGGCAAATATACATTTCAAATATACATCTAAATAACTTCAGGCATTAATGCGTTAAAGTACATTTTTAAACACATTTACTTGTAGACTTTTTCATGTGAAACTGTTACTTGAGGTTTTTGCTCTGGCATCTGTACTTTTACATAACAAAATCGAGTACTTGTTCCACCACTGAAACACAAGTCCTTTTTACTCACAGACTGACACAGATGTATAGGCGTAGGTTTTACTGTGTCAAATTCTGCTGTGCACCTCTGTTCTGGAGCCTCTTGTCTTGTTCGATCGCCTGCAAACTTTCGGTGGCGATCGGCAGCGGTAGTGCATGTAGCCCCGATCGAGTTACACTTTGTGGGTTAGAGCGGTCGCGGTGGCCAGTCCCACACGGAGGGAGAACAAGCAGACGCTCATTTCTGCACAGTAAAACCGCACTATATCAAATCAAGCATTTCCATATGTGGGGCACAGGAGAAGCGAAAAGAGGGTCCATTATCGGAGCTCTGGGGCCCTCTACTGGTGGAAAACATGAACTGCGTCTGTGACTGTGTGGAGGATGTCAGATTAGCAAAACTGCAGATCACGAAAAAGAAAAAAAATCATAAAAATCTTTTTGAAAAAAATCTTTTTTTTTTTTTTTTTAAGTTGTAAGTGCACATTAGAATGGTTCATAAAAATTTTGCCAGATCAATTTTTGTCTTGTTCCAATTGATATCATAAGCATCTGTACTAAAAATTGAGTAAATTGCTGCACATTTAGGGGTGGCGCACTTTTTCACAATTTCATTTCACAATTTTGAGATTGTTAAATGTATCCTGGTCTATCCTGGTCACTAAACTGCCTTTTCCAGTGAGCTCAAGCCTGAAATCATGTCATTTTGGCATGAGAAGCCTCCACACAGTGTAGTTTTACAGGGACAGTTCAGAATTTTGGACATAGGGGCTCATTTCATTGTGAGCCAGAGTGTTGGAGACATGTGGAGACACTTTTTAAAAATCTTCCATCCAGTCCTTGTATTTGCAGAGGTCGCTGGTGCTAGGCTAGTGCATGTCAATGGCCATAGTTGTCCTGCCACTAAAAACAGTCTTACCCACTCCACAGAGCACCCGAAACAAATCAGTTATTATGTCAGACTGTCCATGTGAATGTCTGTGTCGATCTGTATGAAATGAAGACCAAAAACAGTTTTTGCTTCGCGCTGTGCGAGGACACAGAGATAAAGTGTCAAAGAGAACAAAGTCATCAAACATGAATATAGAGTTTGAACTGTTCTAATGTTCTAATATCTGTCACAGACGTACAGGGAGACTGGGAGAGATTATTAATGAGCAGACTTATCTTTGTATTGTTCATCTTTGTATTATTTCAAGTTCTGTTTCTTACATTGAACATTAAAAATTGTGAAAAAAGTGCCACTCTTTACTGGCGTCCTATTGGCTCAGTTTTTGGTACAGATGTTCACAGCGTCACTAGGAACAAGGCAAATTGTGATCTGGCAAAATGTAGAAAACTTTTACTTAAACCATCATGTTGTGAACTACCCTACGAGTGGGTAAGACTGTTTTTAATGGAAGACCAACTTCGGCCATTGACATGCACTAGCCTAGCACCAGCAACCTCTCCAAATACAAGGACTGGATGGAAGATTTAAAAAAAGTGTCTCTACACGTCTCCAAGGAAACGTCTCACGAGGAAATGAGGCCCTAATGAGGCCCATGTGAAAAAGTGCACCACCCCTAAATGTGCAGCAATTGACTCCATTTTTGCTGCTTTTGATGCTTTTAATACCAATTGGAACAAGACAAAAAGCGACCTGGCAAAATTTGGTGAAAGTTAATTTTTATGACCCACCCTAATGTACACGTGTGACTTGTTTGCTCATCTCCGTGGAGATGTTACAGCTTTGGAATATTTCACAGTGCGCCATTTCACTTAAGCATCATTCATCTGTGTAGTGCGTGGCCTGATTGGATCACTTGCTCGTCTCCATGGAGATAGGAATCTTAAATGTCACACTGCGGAATATTCCAGGTGAAGCAATAAGATCTTCCAATCCAGTCCACTTCGTGCCCAAAGTGCTGCATAATATAAATAAAACATATGCAATAGAAATAAAAAATAAAGCTAAAAACAGAAAAAACTAGTCAAATCAAATAAGAGCAAGAATATACATAAAATAAAACAAAGGTAAAATAAAAACATTAAAATAAACAAAAGATACAGAGGACCACGCGACTCACGCCAGAGAGTAAAAGTGGGTCTTAAGACGAGACTTAAAGCACTTTACTGTAGGGGCTGTTTGGGCGTCGGGGGGCAGAGCGTTCCAGAGTTTGGGGCAGGCCACAGAAAAGGCCCTGTCCACCCCTGGTTTTACGTCTTAAGTCTCGTCTTGGGCACCACGAGCTGGAGCTGGAGCCCTCGGACCTCACAGCGTGGCGGGGATGTACATTTGGAAAAGGTCCGAGACGTATTGTGGAGCCAGCGCATTCAAAGCTTTAAAAACAATGACTAAAATCTGAAAATCAAATCGAAAATCTTATGGCGGACCTTCCACTAGCGAAGTTACGCAGTGCACCTTTAGCTGTAACTTCACAGGCTGTGTTCACGCTTACGCTTGGAAACTTCTTGCGGGCTCTGTTCGCGGATGTAAGTCTGACAAAATCTAAGAAAAATGAGGAAATGTCCCAGATTTCTTCATCTCCATGTCATTGTAGCGTTTTGTTACGTTCGGCAAAACAACAATTCCGACCGTCACTCAGAGACAAGGGCGCTGAATTCAAGATGATTCCAAACAAGATGATTCCAAACAGCACATACGTCTGCAGTCTGTATTTTACCAGTGATCACATTTACTTCAGCGGGTTTGATCACAGTCGGTCGAACCCAGTGTCGGGAACTTACACCGAAAGTCGTCATCTCATGTTTCCAAACGTCTTCCTGATTTGCGAAGTAACGTGAATAGAGCCTATACATGGAATCAGTGAGACAAATGGAATTTTATTAGGTATTTTTTATTAAGTACCAACCAAAACGTTGCAAATTCAAATTTCGAAACCATGCAGTATTCCTGTTGTAAAGGGACGAACCACCTAAACTCCTCTCACAACCGCATTTCAAATAAAGAAATATGAATTCTCATGATTTTTTTGCTTTTTGCCAATCGCAGGGCAGCACGGTGGTTTGGGCGGAAGCGAGGGCCAAACGAACCAAACCCAACATCCCGACGCCGACAAATGTTCTTCAGCCTATGAGCAGGAATATAAATACAGAGCATTTTGTGCAGAGGGAAGCAGGTTGGGTATTTGTGGACATTTGAGGCGCCTTTGCTTTTCTCTCGACTGGATTTAACTTGGGCAGCACCCTGAGGTCCAAAGGGGAGAGTGTGGGGAGTGAAGGTTTGGACAAATGAGGAGCAGTGTGATGGGCTGAACAGCCAGGTGTTTGAAACCAGACACATCTGGCTTTGGCTTCGGCCGGGCAGTCCTGTGTGATGTCGCATAGTACTTGAAATCAGCCACACTAGATTTCTGACTGTTTTTGGTCAAACAGAGAATAGCCAACAGTAAGGCAAGGCAGGGCAAGTTTATTTGTATAGCACAATTTGTACACAAAGTAATTCAAAGTGGTTTACAGAATAAGAAATACGTTAAAATCACAATATAAACAAATCAAAACAGAAATAATCAACATAAAATTAAAAAGAAAGACGTTAAAGGGCAGAGAAGAGTGCAGAATGAAAATATTTCAGTCATGCGCAGCTAAACAGAACCGTTTTCAGCCTGGATTTAAACAGTCAAAGTACAGCTCTGGAAAAAAATAAGAGACCACTGCATTGTTTTGTTTTTTTCTGAAATCGGCGTCTCTACATGTGTGACGGCCATTTTATTCCAGCGTGTGTTGAATTCCAACACAAACACACCTCATTCTGCTTCATGAGGCACTGGTGAGGAGATCACCTGAACAAACCTCATTTAAGGAGGAAAAGGAGAAAAACCACTGCTGTGTTCATCATTATTATTATTATCATTCCACTAAATATTGATTTCTGAACTCTTCCTAAGTTAAAGCATTAGTATTGTGTTGTTTTAAAATGAATCTGATCTTGTTTTCCTTGAATTCGGTCTGAAAACATTTACCGTATTTTTCTAACTATAAGTCACACTATTTTTCAGCGTTTGGGTGGTCTTATACTCAGGTGCGATCTATATATTACATTTTCCACACTGACAGTCCATAGACCAAATATATGAATCGTATATATGAATTAAAAAAAAAAATCGTTATCTGTCTTTTTCATTTTGGTTTTAGAGACAAATAATAAAGAAAAGAGTTGAACGATTGATACACAGATTCTTCTCTATTGGGTTGTTTTTATTACTATAACTTCTATAACTTTCAAGATGAAATGTAAAAACAATATGTAAAATAAATTTCCCCCAAAAAGTGCAACTTATAGTCCAGTGCGACTTATACATGTTTTTTATTTTATTTTATTTCTTTTTGCATTTTTTGGCTGGTGCGACTTATACTCCGGTGTGATTTATAGTCCAACAAATATGGCAGTCTTTTTTGTTATTTTCACCATTTGTCATTTTCTGCAAATAAATGCTCTAAATGACAATATTTTTACTTGGAATTTGGGAGAAATTGTATCAATTTATAGAATGAAACAAAAATACTTTACTCAAACACACAAACTGGTCATTTTGCTTTTTTTTTTTCCAGAGCTGTAGAGTCTGTCTCACATGTTCAGACTGTTCCAGGTTTTAGCTGCATGAATCTGACTCCTTGGGTTTAGTCCTGACTCTGGGACCAGCAGGAGGCCGGTCCCTGAGCTCCTCAGAGTGCGAGATAGTTCATGTGGCACTAACTTGTCACAGATGTACTTTAGTGCGTACACACTACTGTAAATACTTCAAACATTGTACACACAGGTCACGTCTCATTTCTCTTTCCTCGTTTTCTTCTCCTTGATTCCTCGATTCTGCAGGAAGTGGTTGAAGAAGTCCCGCCCACAGAGGAGACACAGGGAGGAGAGAGGATCTAAACTCCTCAGTGAGACCAATAAAGTTTGATTCTTTTACCCGACGTCTGCTCCTGAAGCCTCATGTTTACTGATTCCCTCTGTGGTTTTCTTTGGGACACCACTTACTATGACACATTTGATTGACGGCTGAAAAGTGGAGGGTCGAGGAGAGGAATCGAGGAGAAGGAAGCAAAGAAAGAGAAAAGAGACGCGGCCACAGTTCAGCAGCACAAGTTGACTTAGTGTTTAGTTCCACTTTAACGTGATTTAGCAGAAAGCTGTCCAGGTACATCCAGGAACGCATCAGTACAGCTTCAATTGTCCAAGATTTTCCCCCTTCTAGTGACAAGACGTTACTGTTTCTTCAGCCCAGCTACGGCCAAATTAAATTAGCCACTTAGCCACAGTGCGGGTCAACAGCCCTCGTGCCCTCGCCTGTTCCTGGAAGCTCTCTTTTTCCATGGCTGTCTTCACCAGTATAAATGAGCTCAGGAGTGCGCCGCTAAAACATGTCAGGGGAGAAACGAAGATTGAGTGATCAGGTCCTACACGGCACAGCTCCTACCTCTTGTACCCCCCGTGTTTAGAAAAGAAGGGTATCCAGAACATATTGGCACGGGTCTCTGCGCGGTGAAACTTAAAACCATGACATAGCCAAAGTGTGTCATAGCTCTTCTGTCAAAAATGGTTTATTTTCCCAAGCGAAAACCTGCTCTTCGTAATTCTCTTGATTTGTTTAGAGAAAGTGGATGGGACTGGCCTGAATGTTGACAAGAGACCACTGTTACGGGCTTTTTCAAACAAGAACGGCTATTTTCTATTTTCAAAATGTGACAAAATGTTCCATAAAGGATGTGGTACTGCCTGGCTAAAAAAAAAAAATCAATTCAAAAGGGCCTGTGTTTTTTTTTTCATGTATTTGAACAAAATGTATTATTCCCCATTACACATTTGTAACGTAAAAGCAGCTCTTGGGGTCAAAATGAGACTTTATTCTATAGCAGAGGGTTCCAGTTGGTGAGGCCTCCATCCCCTGGGGGGCGCCAAAGAGTCACAGAAGAGGCGTGACACACCCACAAATAAATAAATACAAATAACAGTCCACATCTGTACACATCTGCAGCAGTATTGATGTTGGTAATTGTGCGTGTATTAGCTGTAAAATGCATCGTTTTCTGATTCCATCTCACAGAAATCAGCAGTGAGGGAGGAGACAGAACCCAGCAAAAATGTAGGGAATATGATGCTGATTATTTAAAGTTAGGCTTCACCTGGTCAGGTTCAGAGAATGCACCTCTGCCACAGTGTGAGGTCTGCAAAGAGGTGCTTTCGAATGAGACCATGAGACGGTGCAAACTTCAGCGTCACATTGAGACAAAGCACACGACTTTAGTGAACAAGTCAGTTGAGTTTTTTGAGAGGAAATGTGATGATTTCCAGTCACAGAAAAGTATTATGCAGTCGTTTGGCACTTAACATCAAGGCAACGGAAGCATCTTATCGTGTAGCGTAGGGGTGCCCAGTACGTCGATCGGGATCTAGTCGATTGCCAAGGTAGTGGGTAGTGTGGGTAGATCGTAGTGTCTTGGTCGTCTGGTCTTGGTCTGGAGATGGACTCTGTCTTGTCTTGGGCTTGAGGTCTGACACTCGTGTTATCATATTTCATAATGGCCGCTGCGGTTGGCAAAAAAAGTATACCGGTGTGCGGAAGTGGCACATCACAAACACACACGGCCACAGTGCGGCGCTTTTCTTCAACAGTGTGTACTCTTATGTACCAGCGTGCATCACAGAGGAGGTTCAACTTTTTAAAACATCCTACCTGTGCATCTGCTTCACGTCAGTGCACCGCTCCTCGTCTTTTCACACTCTCACATCGCACGCACACCAGCTTCCTCCTCAATGCACTGATTAGAATAGCAAGATGAAACGTGAAGCAAAAACTAATCCAAAAATATATGTTACAGTGTTGGCACAGAGCAGGCCTACAGCACAGAACAGGCCTACCACAACATAAGGCTGAAGTTTGCCGAAAAAATGCATCTGTATTTATGACAATGTGATTTGGTAAATGTGCAGAGGCTGGGTAAATATCACTGCAAAACCAGTAAGATAATGTAACTTGAAAACTTGTACTTGAAAAATCCTGCCCACTTTCTTAGCAGTTTTCTGTAAAGTACCAGTGGAAGAAAAGACAATATTAAAAACATATGTTATCAGTTGTTATTGAAACATCATTGCAGGAACACAAAAGATGCATTTACTTCACAGGCCTGTGGGGGGCAGGACAGGCAGATGGGATGTTGGGTAATTAAAAGGTGCAATATGTAATAACTTTTCAGGTGGGGGTCCGTCCACTGGAAGGTTTCACACTGAACCTCTAAAAACACATTCACTTCTTTTCATTTTGTCTTGACAGTTTGTTTTCGCTACATCGGTTTGACCCATTTGCTGGATTTTCCACGCTAACTCACAAATATGTGTGAAAAATCAGAAAGAAATCGGGTTTCTCTCATCAGATGTTGCTGTTTACGTATCGCTGTAATAATTTGACAACTGTAGAAATCAGATAATGATCCTATTTTTGTTTTTAGCATTTAAACATGCCTCACACT
Organism: Odontamblyopus rebecca; assembly: GCA_030686955.1. Taxonomy (NCBI): domain Eukaryota; kingdom Metazoa; phylum Chordata; class Actinopteri; order Gobiiformes; family Gobiidae; genus Odontamblyopus; species Odontamblyopus rebecca. The sequence goes on from CM060654.1 coordinate 8,722,350, forward strand.
TTGGCCGCAGGGTCCAGACTGACAAACCGATTCTTTATAGTGGGTGAGTCAACTGTTTACTTAAAATGATACTAATACTGATTTATTTGACTTTTTTTTACACTTAAAGGGCCCACGTTTGGTTATTTTCTGATTTTCTTTATGTTATAATGTTGTTTCCTCATCAAAAACGTACCGGGAGTTGTTCCATTCACATGTTTAAGACACAAATCCTGAATATTTAGGCTGAGTTCTTCTCTCAAACAGAACACACCTTGTTCCACTTTGTTTTTAAACTCCACACACCTTCACTAGAATCATTTGGATTATTTCAGCCCTGGAGTTTAAGGTAAAAGGTCACTGTTAACGTACAAATTACTGCTTTGAGACATGGCATTTTGAGATTTGGAGATGTTATGACTAAAGAAGCGCTCAAACGTGTATCTTTTTGGGGTGTCTTTTTGAAGAGATAACCGCATTCTAACATGGCTAAAAGCTCACAGAAGCCAATTCTGCGTAATGTAGGATCTTTAAAATAAACTATTATAACGTTTGAATGAGCAAAAGTCCTCAAAATGGATGTAACAGAAAGCTGAGGTAATTAAGCAGACGAGGTACATGAATGAAACCGCCGTGAAGCCCCCATCAAACGCAAACCTACACAAAAACTATGTCAATCGTTTGTGCTTCGTTTGTGCTGCAGAAAGTTTCGTTTGCGCGATTCTGGTTCTTAAGATATTTGGAGTTTTATTTTCGGCCGATGACCCAGCCCCTCAAAACAGGCAGAAAATTGTAGAAAACGCTTGTATTTTGTTTGTGCTGTTTTGTGCTGTGATTATTAATTATTATTTCTGCAGTAATTATAGGACGTCATTTCCTCTCAACTGACGGCAACGACTTTAGCAAAACTCCACAAAACTAGTGTTGATAGAGAAGTATGTAACAGTCTTTAGCAATTTGCTTTTGATTCATATTTTATATAATAAAGGCTTTTCCGCAGCCTGAGATCGTTTATTGCCACTAGTTTTGCAGAGTTTGTCGCTGTCACCTGAGCGGAAATGACGTCCTATAATTACCGCAGAAATAATAATTAATAATTTTAGAAATATACTCGCACAAACGAAAATTGTCACAGCACAAAACAGCACAAGCGAAATACAACAGTTTTCTATAATTTTCTGCCTGTTTTGAGCTCTATTTAACATTTGAGGGGCTGGATGACGTCATCAGCCGAAAATAAAACTGCAAATATCTTAAGAACCAGAATTGCACAAACGAAACTTTTTGCAGCACAAAACAGCACAAGTGATTGACTCCATTTTTGGGCGTTTTAGAGCATTTTGAAGCTTCCTGTGGGGCTGACCCCAGTTTGACCTATAAAAGAATTGTTATCCATCCATCCATCCATCCATCTTCTCCCGCTTAATCCGGCTGGGTCGCGGGGGCAGCGTGCTGCCCAATACTCATAGCACCTGACCCCCTATGAACCCCTCTGCAGGTGGTGAGCCCACAGGAGGGTGGACAACATGGTCCTTGATGTTAGTTCATAGGGGTGCGGGCATGTTTTGGGTTGATGGGGAAACCGGAGCACCCGGAGGAAACCCATCCAGACACGGGGAGGAACATGCAAACTCCACACAGAAAGGCCCGGGCGACCCGGGATCGAACCCGCAACCTTCTTGCTGTGAGGCCTGAGTGTTGCCACTCAGCCACCGTGCCGCCAAAAGAATTGTTAATTTCTCCAAAACTTAAAAAGCACAAACAAAACTTTTTGCAGCACAAACGAAGCACAAACAATTGACATAGTTTTTGTGTCTTTTGTGTAGGTATGAATGAATCCTAACAAACCACTAGAGGGCACCAAAGCTTAACATTCAACCTTCACGGGGCGTTGTTCAGATACCTCCAAGGAATAAATTAGTCCAGAAAGCTTCTCACACAGACCAGCACGTCATTGTATTGAATTACGCAACAAAATAAGCGAAAACAACTTGGAGACTGCACAGATGTCTTTCAGTTAATACGTTTTGTACGAGCTTTCTGATTCCTTTTGGACACATTAGTTGTGCACTTTAAAGGGCCTTTATTTCATACAGTTGACTCTTGCTGTTACCTCATCAAAAACAGACCTGGAGTTGTTGTTTTTTTCATTCACATGTTTGAGTAATGATTTATTATCAGTCTGTCTGCATCTCCAAAGCTCAAAATACTCTGTTCATCCTTGTGGTGTCACGAAGCTGTAGTTTTCAAGTGAACAGCTACCTTTTGCCTTTAATTTAATTTAATTCAAGTTCATTTATACAGTGGTCCCTCGTTTATCGCGGGGGTTACATTCTACACTACAAAAAAGCATAGTAGCATAGCTAAACTGACTTGCAGATTAATCTTCAAAGATCATTTTTAAAACGTTTAAAAATGTTTTACTTAATAACCTCAGATTTTTAAAAACTTGTTTCAAGATATTCCATCCTGATTTATCTTATCTAGATATTACAACTTATTCTAAGCACTTTTTATATTAAATCAGTCCAGGTTAAGCCTCTTTAACTTCCTTCTCAAACCAATAAGGTGAAAAATCTTGCCATAAATACTTGAAACTCGTGTTCTCTGCTTAGATTTGTATTTCATCTTGTTTTAAGAAAACTTGGTAAGTCAAAATTTCTTACTGCACTGGCAGATAATTTCACTTAAAATAGGACATTTTTTACCTCAAAATTGGTATTTTTTTTCTTATTTTTTGATAGGCCTTTTTTGCAGTGTAAAAATAACCTGCAATAGGCGAAATCCGTGAAGTTGTCAGCTTTATTTTTTATGGTTATGATATATATTTTAAGGCTGTAAACCCCCTTATCACACACTTTATAGCAATCAGTCAGTCAAACTTTATTTATAGAGCGCATTTCATACAAAAAATGCAACACAAAACACTTTACAGTGAACTAAACTAAACTAATAGTTAAGCTGCTAACGTCCAAAAAAGTCTGAATTGTTCACTTTAGTGATAGAAGCATGAAAATTTGCAGAAATACTGTTTAGCAAGGTAGTAACAATATTTGATATGGATCCAGACACAAATCAATTCCAGGGGGGAGTTATGGGCACAGCCTTATTTGGTCAACATGGAAACGAGGCTGATAAGAAAATGGTCTGTAAAGGGGTCGACAATTAGTCTTATCAACTATATATCACTGTTAGTCGCCACTCACAAATCGAGGAGGAGGAGGGGAGAGGAGAGGAGGAGCGGAGAGAGAAGAAGAGGAGGATGAGAGGAGGAGGAGAGGAGGACGAGAGGAGGAGAGGAGGAGAGAGGAGGACGAGAGGAGGAGGAGGGGAGAGAGAAGAAGAGGAGGAGGAGAGGAGGAGGAGGAGAGGAGGAGGAGGAGGAGAGGAGGAGGAGAGGAGGAGGAGGAGAGGAGGAGGAGGAGGAGAGGAGAGGAGGAGGAGAGGAGGAGTTTAAAGTCTTTGTCTCTTTCAGTTCCTCTTCAAGATTCGTTCCTTCGGCAATTTTGGTTACGCCGAAATGGACTTACAAGGCAGGATCGGGGTAAGTAAACTCTTCTCTCCTCTCCTCTCCCCTTTCCTCTCCTCTCCTCTCCCCTCTCCTCCCCTCTCCTCTCCTCCTCCTCTCATCCTCCTCTTCTTCTCTCTCCGCTCCTCCTCTCCCCTCCTCCTCCTCGATTTGTGAGTGCCGACTAACAGTGATATATAGTTGATAAGACTAATTGTCGACCCCTTTACAGACCATTTTCTTATCAGCCTCGTTTCCATGTTGACCAAATAAGGCTGTGCCCATAACTCCCCCCTGGAATTGATTTGTGTCTGGATCCATATCAAATATTGTTACTACCTTGCTAAACAGTATTTCTGCAAATTTTCATGCTTCTATCACTAAAGTGAACAATTCTAGACGTTAGCAGCCTCACTATAAGTCTTGAACTACTTGTGACATGAATATCTTTCTTTCAACTATCTGCTCTGATCTGTGGCACTAACTATCTAGAACCATTACACAGAGAAAAAAGAAAAGAGAGAAAGCGCATAAGAACAAAACACAGTACACATAATGGCAAGAAGACGGCGTGGGATACGGGGTGGGCCTGGAGACCTGCTCCGCCTGGCACCTAATCCGAGCTGCCACGAGACAACTTTGGTCAAGCCCCAGAGAGTTAACATCCCAAGAAAAGTTCGAGTGGAGGGAGGAATGCAAGAGCCGGGGGAAGTTGTTTGCTCCAGCAGCAGCTTTGAGGCCGGTGCTCGGTGGGGAGGCCAATGAGATAAAATTCGTTCATACACTTTTCTCAGACGGGCTCCGGAATCTAAACCGAGGAGCTTGAAGGGGGATCGCTCCGCACAAATCGGCCGGCGATCTAAACTGAGGAGTCTTTTTCCAACCTGCGTGAAGATTGCCAAACGCGAACCTCCACAAAAACTATGTCGATCGTTTGTGCTTCGTTTGTGCTGGAAGAAGTTTCGTTTGTGCGATTCTGGTTCTTAAGATATTTGCAGTTTTATTCTTGGCTGATGACGTCATCCAGCCCCTCAGAATGTGAAATTGAGCTCAAAACAGGAAGAAAATTATAGAAAACTTTTGTATTTCATTTGTGCTGTTTTGTGCTGTGACAATTTTAATTTGTGTGAGTTTATTTCTAAAATTATTCATTATTATTTCTGCGGTAATTATAGGACGTCATTTTCGCTCAGCTGACGGCGGCGACTTTAGCAAAACTAGTGAAGATAAACAAAAGTCTGTGTTATTATAAAATATGAATCAAAAGCAAATGACTAAAGACTGTTACAGACTTTTCCACAGCCTGAGAAACTTTTCGCCACCAGTTTTGCAGAGTTTGCCGCTGTCAGCTGAGCGGAAATGACGTCCTATAATTACCACAGAAATAACAATTAATAATTTTAGAAATAAACTCACACAAATGAAAATTGTCACTGCACAAAACAGCACAAACGAAATACAAACGATTTCTATCATTTTCTTCCTGTTTCGAAGCTATTTAACATTTTGAGGGGCTGGATGACGTCATCGGCCGAAAGAAAACTGCAATTGTCTTAAGAACCAGAATCGCACAAACGAAACTTTTTGCAGCACAAAACAGCACAAACGATTGACAGTTAGTTTTAATTAGTTTTTGTGTAGGTTTGCATTTGAGGGGGCCAACTTCACGGAGGTCTTTTTCCACTGAAGGCCTTGGTGCTGAGTGAAGGATATAATTATGGGTGGTTGTTGGCACTGATTTTTATCCTGGGTGAGAAGATTCATATAAACAGACATGCCACCTTTGATTATGCAGAACTCCCTTAGCCAATCAGAACGCAGAACACAATGCATGTTCAGATGCTCGCGTGACCAAATGTCCGGTTTTCACGTCCTGTCCTGGGCGTCAGGGTTTTTTTTTTTTATAAAGTGAGGGAAATGTCCGGGTTTTCACTACCTTTACTTGCACCATTAAATTGACCGGCACTAGAGCACTGTGCACACGTGCGGTGGGGCATGTCCATAGATCGTATATGGACATGTCACGTAATCCCTGAGCGCCTTCAGTGTGGAGCTCCCTGTACAGTTGTGACTAAAAGTTTTGAAAATGACACAAATATTACATTTTCACAGGGTCTGTTAGGCTCTGGTGTTTCGTTGGTGATGAAATGGTTCACTCTCTCAAAGTATTTCCTCTGGAAGATCTTCCGCCGCAGATTTGCTGCCACATGTAAAAAGTCTGCAGCATCTTAAATGTCCATAGATAGCTCCTTATTTAGCCTCTTGCACAGGCTTCATGGAGACAGGAAAAACAAACAGCTCATTTCGCAAAATCCAGCTTTCCCTTATGCTACTTATGTTCTCTGATCTACACCTCCTGCACTTCTTTGTTGGTTAAATCACCTGATATGATGTTAAAATCTGAGCTCAAAAAAACAAGTTTCAAAACTGCTCAGTGTGTGAGCCAGGTCACATATTCTGTTTTCTGTAGCAAAAATACATTTTCAAAAGATTCCTGGGCTTGACCCGTCACATTGTGGTGTCATTAAAATAAACATTTTGGAGCTCCAAAGAACTGCAGTGTTAACACTCGAAGACCTACAACATTGTATATGATTCTAAGGAATATGTTTTATATAACCACACCTAACTTTCTTAACTTACTTTCCCTCCCTCTGAAAGTGGAGACATAGTGGTTTTCGTACATATCTGCAGCATTATCCTACATCACACGCTGCGTGATGATGTGCGCAAAACTTTATTTGCCAAACTCATGCACTCTGTCCATTTTAATCGGCCAAAACTTTGCCAAAGAGTGAAGTGAGTCAAGAAGGTCGACTCCTCTCGAGCCTGTATGTTTATAACAATTGAAAAAGACGCTCTAAGTGCAGTTTTTTCTCAAATAAATGGCACATTATGTATCTTGGTGTGTGTAATTGTGCACCCCTTGCTATTTTTATTTGAAAGGTTTATTTCACTCAAAATGAACAAATACAAACATAATAAACTCCATGAAAATGCAGGAAGTGATGTGACTCTGGTCCTGGACCTGACAGGAGCTGTTTCCATGACTGACACGAGAAAAGGAATGGGATGATTGTACTTTTTTTTACTTACAAACTTGATATTTTGCATTTTTGTAGCTAAGGACCTAAATTAACCATTTTTTTTATGTCCAAAAAAATTGTTTATACATGTTTGCTGTGTGTTTTGTATAAAAGAGTGTGAATTTTGTTTTCTGTTTTCTTTTTCTGGTCCTGTAGCTTTTATTACAGCCACATGACACAACGACAGCAGCAGATTGTGAAATAACAGGTGACAAAAGGATGTTTAACACTTCATTATAGGGTAAAAGGGGCAGTATTAAAAGCAAAATTAAGAACAAAATTCAGACGAGAAGAAATGTACTACAATTACACTTAGGTCTTCGGGGGTTAATCTGTTTTTTTTCTTTTGCACAAAGTATTCTTCCCAACACTGGAAATGGAAACAATGATATGTCTATTCTATGTTTTATTTTTACTCAATACAATACAATGTAGACTTTTTTTTTCATTACAAATAAATATAACACGATAATGCCTTTTGATTCGTTTTTTTTTATGTGTTGGTAAAAAACAACATCGTTCCTTTCTAGTCACCATTGTAGGGAAGGGCAGTGTTCTGTTCTTGCACCCGCAGGTATTAAGGCGCACTAATCTTTAAAAGGTTAATTTATTCATAGAGATTTTGACAGAGATGTATGTCCTGCCCAGCGTCACAGGCAGCACCTCCCAGGGGCAAACGGAGAGGAGAGAAGAGGGGCAAATATGGACTGCAGTGGAAACACACAACTAACTCTGACTGTAGATAATTCAAACAAGAGCTTCTGGCTGCAGACCTCCACAGTCAGGCTCCTCGGCCTGCAGACTTGGACCTCCACTGTTGGTATATCCAGCGTCAGGTACAGAAATACATCAAAAATCTTAAAGGGCATAAGACCAGTAAGACTAATTTCTATTAAACCTAATTCAAGTGAAAGACTAAATCCACTTTTTTGTTACTTAACTGGGGGTGTTCTACATGTACTGTATGTGTTACCAAGGTCAATGTGCATATTGACAAACACAGATTAGATGAAAACTCAAGAAAAAATACAAAATGGATATAAACAGCACGTATTCAGGAGTCGGTGACGAAGACGAGCGTTCGTGGTCCTGTTTAGGTGTTTGATTTTCAACTGAAAGGTGAGAAACTAACCGAAAAACTGTTGGTTAATGCTATTGAGCTTGAGGCTGGAATGTTATTTTAGAGGGACTCCTTTAACAGATGGGTCAGACTGTATTCAAATAAAACTCAGATTAAACTCTAACAAAGCCTCAATATCAGTAGTATTAACAGAGGATCGAAAAGGTATTTTAATAGCACTGTTCTTCGCTTCAGTGCCATATGAAGGTGTACTGACTGATTCATAAAAACAAAACACACAATATTACAAATGAAATAGGCATCTGTGATAGTTTAGCAGATTGTAAATATACTGCTCAAGAAACATTAAAGGAATACATTGAAAACAGAACAGATCTCAATGTGAAAAAATATATGTTGGATATCTGTACAAAAAATAAATATATGGGCAGGGCAATGTCTTAGGAACAAAAGCATCTTAATGGGAATGAACAGGTGCACTAGAGTGGCAACAATAAGACAAGCCCTAAAACAGGATTGGGTTTGCATGTGGAGGTCATTTCAAGGTTCTCCCTCTTTGTGTTTTTTGGCTGGTTTTCATTCCTGAACCCTACAGAAGCTGCACAGATTGTTCAACTTCTCCAGAATGGCACATCTGGACATGCTGTAGCAAGGAGATTTAATGTGTCTCCCAGCACAATCTCCAGAATATGGGAGAGATTTCAGAAGGTAGGCAGTTACGCTAGGAGAGCTGGACAGAGCCATAGAAGGTCCTCAACCCATCAGAAGGACACATATCTGCTCTGCTGTGCAAAGAGGAACAGGCTGAGGCCAATGGTGTGAAAGTCTCTGCCCAAACAATCAGAAACAGACTTTGTGATGTTGGCTTGAGGGCACCACATTCTGTAGTCCTCCAATGGCATTTGCAAGACGACACCAGAATTGGCAAGTCTGCCACTGGTGCCCTGTGCTTTTCACAGATGAGAGGATGTTCACCCTGAGCACCTGTGACAGACCTGAAAGTCTGGTGCAGAGTAGGAGAACAGTCTGCTCCTGCAGCATGGTTCTGTTAGGGGCTATGGCTCTTCTGGCCACTAGGAGTCACCGTGGTTTTTGTTTTGAAAGACATGTGTTTGATGTTTTGTTTGCCACATGCTCCTGCCCCGCCCTTTGTCATTGTTTCCCTCCATTTTGTTTCCTGACCACCTGTTTCCAATTGTTCTTGTGATTATGTGTTCAATTGGTCTGGGTATTTAAGCCCTGGTTTTCTGTTTGTTAGTCACTGAGTCTTTGTTACCTGTCCACGTCCCTGGTGAGCTTCTAGTTTTGATATGTGTTTGCCTTTTGCATCCCTGGACTTTTATGCTCTTTGTTTTTGGAGAGATTTTGTTTTACCCAGTTTTTGCTTTGGATTTCCTGTGCCGTTTGTGGACCTTCTGAGTTTCTTTGAAGGAATAAATGGAAAACATCCTTTGTTTGAACCTCTGCACCTGAGTCTACTCTCTCTACTTTGACTTTTGCACTGTAGTTAGCTCATTTACCCGCCAAGCCGGCGACCCGGATCCTATTCCCGAGTCGTCCCTAACAGGTTCAGAATGAGCGGGTTGTTCATGAGTCAGTGATGGTCCAAGGAGGCATATCCATGGAGGGACGCACAGACCTCTACAGGCTAGAAAACAGGCTGCCATTAGGAGCCCACTTCCATTATAGACCCACTGTCAGACCCTACGTTGGTGCAGTAGTTCCACCTGATGTGATGCACAACAAATCCCGGCCTACTTAAACCCAATAGAACATTTCTAGGACATTATGTTTGGATCCATCAGATGATCCATGTTGCTCCTCAGACTCTACAGGAGCTCAGTGATGCGATTACACAGATCTGAGATGACATCACACAAGACTCCATCCGTCATCTTGTTAGGCGAATGCCACGACTTTGTCAAACTTGCACACGAGCACATGCTTACGATTTGACAAAACTTTACAAAGACGAGTAGCTCTTAATCCCCAATTTCAGAGGCTGTAACTGACAGGCAAAATAACCAATCATAGGAACATGGTGTATTTGCATCAAAAACAAACAAGAACGCACGTACAAAGGGGAAAAAATATTTTCTTTTTTTTTTTACAGATTTATTACAAAATGACTCAGATATACAGTAAAAATATTAAGCACAATTTAGCAAATATATTTTGTAAATGGGATATGATTATAATGATTAACTTATATGATTAACTTAGGTTCAGGAGCAGGACCACGCCTCAACCGCCCTCACCTCCTCGACAGCGAATCACAGCTCACTTTTACCACACCTCAATTTCCCTGAAGCCTATTTGTGGCAGCCTATCCCGGCAAGAAGCTCTAGTTTTAGTTTCTTTTTAAAAATAAACAAATGTGAGGAAACTATGTTTCTGCTCATTCCAAACCCCTACGCCCACATGCCACGATGAAACTAGTGCACTTTCATTTTCTTTTCTTTCCCTTCAGCAGTGATTTTCCCCTGGTGTTTTGGTCAACTATTATCCTCAGGTAAAAGAAGTTATATATTTTGTTCTGAAATGAGAATTTTCGAGAGATATGAGAGACATATGCTACAAATTAGCAGCTGTGTTTGGATCGTCTCAAATTTGGACGCAGGTTTTATATGTTCTGTGGTTTGGGTCCAGTCCCTTATGGATTCCAACAGGATGAAGAAAGAACTGGCTGGTCAGACTGTTCTAAAACTGCACCTCCTCTAAAATGAAAGCATGTGGATATTAACTGTTCTATAAATGAGTTTTGAGTCCCTGTACTTCCTCCCTTTATTGTGTGAAAATCAGGTACTTCAGCTTCAATCGCAACACAAAAAGTTACTTCAAGATACCTCAACTTTATTCTAGCAAAAAGGCATCATCAACTTCATCATAACCTTCACATAACATTATAGAGCATTTTATTCTCTGTGAAACAGGAAATGAGCATTTTCGTTAAAAACATTTTTAACGATTTGCAGTGGTCCAAATGCTTTAGGTACGTGAGGGACACATTTGGACCACTGCTAATCGTTAAAAATGTTTTTTATGTTTTTAAGACAGGTACAACTCCTTTAACACAACAGAACAAGAGCATGACAATTATTTGACTTTATGCACATTGCAGAGAACTATTTGAGTCTCACATAGTGAACAGCAGATGGCCACTAAATGAGCAGCGATAATCAATGCTGGTTATTCTGTCGTTTGTAGACAAAGTTAGAGACACCATATCTCTCTCCTCCAGGAGCAGTGTGGCTCCATTGGCCGTGCTGCCGTATCCATTTGTCTGGTGTTCATAAGCCCAAACCACATACTCTCCATTCTTCGTCAGCCGGACAGATGCGGCATGTGCATCATGTCCTCCAGCACCAACGTAGAACTCAAAGTGATAGGCTCCTCTCACGGGGGCGATGAAGAACCCTGCACATTTTAGAAATCAACAGTAGAAACATCTGAATGTTTTCATACTCAATATCTGTGTGGTCTCATGCTTCAAGTACATTTTACACTATCACTTCTAGTTAAGCTTTTAAACATGTAAGCTGCTATGATTTGTTTTATTCAGACCAATTCGACTGATAACATAACAACACTCAAAGACACTTTACAGAGCATTATTCATTCACTCTACTCAGTGGTGTAAGATACGACTGTAGGAAAAGCAGAATGACATTATTGATGATGGTTCTGGAAACTTTGCAGGAGACTTTGGGATTTCTGATCTGTTACGCAACTTTCTGCACAGGAGTAATTACGTGTTCTGTAAAATAAGCAAAAGGTCACATTTTTCCTTGTGATCTCTTTGTGCTCTGTACTGAGCACCGGTGTGTCAGGTTTCTTCCCCATCCCATTTTTTACAAGCGTTAAATCTACTGCCCTTAATAATAAATGTGTTCACCTGTGTTTGGGTTGTAGACATTTCCAATGTTTGAGATCACATGTCTGAACACCAGGGGAGTGTCTGTGTTGAATGGACCAACAATTACATCACCAACCAGAGCAGCTGAGAAAGCCACTCGTTGCACTGTGAAAAAAAATGGAACACCCTTACCATAATCCTACCACATACTTAAAGTATTGTGTAAAAAAAAAGTGTGTTGTCATTATCGTGCATCTGTACCTGCCTTGTCTTTCTCTAGAGCCTCTACTCTCTTTTCTGTGACGTTCAAAGTCCTCTGTAGGCTGATCTGATAAGCAGCTTGGACTAAAATACGAGAAAGAAAAATCTGTTAAGCAGCCTTCTTAAGCTCTGGACAGAACAATACAAAAAATACAACTTCAAGAGGGTAAATTTGAAGAGTTATAACATGATTAAAAGTACTAAAAAGTATTTCATCTCATTTAAAAAATTTGATAAATCATGATTAATTGCATAGCTTGCCAATTTTAATGTCAATATTTAAAGATAACACATAGCTGGGTAAAGACAATGGACCTTGCAGTTTACAGGTGTAATTTACTGGCTCTGGTGCTAAGGCTGATCTGACATTTTCAGTATTCTGCAGTAGTTTGGTTTAGATTAAAGGTGGTTACTATATAATGTATTTATTGATTCTGACCTTGGTTGAGAGACTGCAGCTGCTCGATCCTGACTCTGTGTTCGGCCAGGGCGGCGCTCATGTGTCGGAGCACAGCGTGGAGGTCTGCTGGACAGGGCTGAGGCTGCTCTGGCACATTCACACTCTCAGGATTGGCTTGTTTTTGGTCACTGATCTCATTGTCCTGAAGTTCAGCTCCTGACAGAGAGCCGAGCAGCAGCAGCAGAGCACAGCACACACTCACTCTGTCCATTGTGTAAAGAAGAATGAGCCCCATAAACACTCTCACACTTTTATACAGACTTTATTATACATGTTACTCATTACCTTTTATCATTTATTGCCATTGTTTATTCCCTCAGGTGCAAGTGTTTCCTCAACAGAACAATAGTGATCTGTGTAGTGAGAACATGAACTTTGAACCATGTACTTTGGCAAAGTAAATGAAATCAATAAAAGCGGCATTGAAGCCTTTACCATTTAAAGAGAATAACACAATAAAATAATAACTCAATAAAAGCTTGCCCTGGACTCTGTTGTTTTGTTCTGATGGTCTTTAACTTGAACTCCATGTATTTTTTGGCCTTCTATTTTGCTGTATTCATAATATGGATAGTAGCACTTTAACAGGATTTAACAGCCTACATCATTGTCCTTGTACTCATCAAACTGTAGCCGCCCTGAATTCTTTCTATTACAGTACAGTTCATTGTGCCTGGTTGACTTGAATCTTGGAGGACAATACAAAATGTCACTAAACACTTTGCAAAGACTTAAAGGGGAACTCCGGCACGTTTGAAGCTAAAGTCCATTACTAGAGGTGGTCGAACTCTGTCAGAAGCCAAAAAAACGGCACAGATCAGTGTTGCCTCAGTGGAGATCTCGCTGTGGCAGTGAGTCTGTCAAGGCAACAAACTAGTGTAGTGATGGGGGCAAGTTCTGAACTTCCACTTAAAACACCAATTTGCACAGAAGAGGCTTAACACCACTTTAATCCATCTTAAAACAACCACGAGTCTAACAAACAAAACGCTCTGCCTGGTTCACTCATTAGTGTCTGGAAACGTTATAAAACAACTTCATAAGCAGCCTTAGCCTTAGTTCTGTTGATTTCCCACTGCACATGCAAAATCTCAAAAGACTCGATCACCGATGTCATTTCTAATCCCATAAAAGAAACTGACCCAATACAAATTCCATCCATCTTCTTCCGCTTATCCGGGGCCGGGTCGTGGGGGCAGCAGTCTAAGCAGGGGCTCCCAAGCTTCCCTCTCCCCAGCCACTTCCACCAGCTCCTCCGGACAGACCCCGAGGCGTTCCCAGGCCGAGAGACATAGTCCCTCCAGCGTGTCCTGGGTCTTCCCCGGGGCCTCCTACCGGTGGGACATGCCTGGAACACCTCCCGAGGGAGGCGTCCAGGAGGCATCCGGACCAGATGCCCGAGCCACCTCAGCTGGCTCCTCTCGACGTGGAGGAGCAGCGACTCTACTCCGAGCTCCTCCCGTGTGACTGAGCTCCTCACCCTATCTCTAAGGGAGCACCCGGCCACTCTGCAAAGGAAACTCATTTCGGCCGCTTGTATCCGCGATCTCGTCCTTTCGTTCATTACCCAGAGCTCATGACCATAGGTGAGGGTAGGAACGTAGATTGACCGGTAAATCGAGAGCTTCGCCTTTCGGCTCAGCTCCCTCTTCACCACAACGGTCCGATACAGCGACCGCATCACTGCCGAAGCTGCACCGATCTGCCTGTCAATCTCACGCTCCATCCTCCCCTCACTCGTGAACAAGACCCTGAGATACTTGAACTCCTCCACTTGAGGCAGAGACTCCCCACCCACTCGGAGAGGGCAATCCACCTTTTTCCGGTCGAGGACCATGGCCTCGGATTTGGAGCAGCTGATTCTCATCCCAGCCGCTTCACACTCGGCTGCAAACCGCCCCAGTGCACGTTGCAGGTCCTGGTTCGATGAAGCCAACAGAACAACATCATCCGCAAAAAGCAGGGATGAGATCCTGTGGTCCCCGAACTGGACCCCCTCCGGCCCCTGGCTGCGCCTAGAAATTCTGTCCATAAATACTATGAACAGAATCGGTGACAAAGGGCAGCCCTGGCAGAGTCCAACATGCACCGGGAACAAGTCTGACTTACTGCCGGCAATGCGAACACAGCTCCTGCTCCGGTCATACAGGGAGCGGACAGCCCTTAGCAAAGGGCCCCGGACCCCATACTCCCGGAGCACCTCCCACAGGGCACCACGACGGACACGGTCAAATGCCTTCTCCAGGTCCACAAAGCACATGTGAACTGGTTGGGTAAACTCCCATGAACCCTCGAGCACCCGATGGAGGGTGTAGAGCTGGTCCAGTGTTCCACGACCAGGCCGAAAACCACACTGCTCCTCTTGAATCCGAGGTTCAACTATCGGCCGAACTCTCCTCTCCAGTACCCTGGCATAGACTTTACCGGGGAGGCTGAGGAGTGTGATTCCCCTGTAGTTGGAACACACCCTCCGGTCCCCCTTCTTATACAGAGGGACCACCACCCCGGTCTGCCAGTCCAGAGGTACTGTTCCCGACCGCCACGCGATGTTGCAGAGGCGTGTCAGCCAAGACAGCCCCACAACACCCAGAGACTTAAGGTACTCAGGACGGATCTCATCCACCCCCGGAGCCTTGCCACCAAGGAGCTTTCTAACCACCCCAGTGACTTCGGCCAGGGTGATGGATGAGTCCCCAGCCTCGGCCTCCTCTTCGGAGGACGTGACGGTGGGATTGAGGAGATCCCCAAAGTATTCCTTCCACCGCCCGACAACATCCCCAGTCGAGGTCAGCAGCTCTCCCCCCGCACTGTAAACAGTGTTGGTGAAGGGCCGCTTCCCCCTCCTGAGGCGCCGGACGGTTTGCCAGAATTTCCTTGGGGCCGTCCGATAGTCCTCCTCCATGGCCTCCCCGAACTCCTCCCAAACCCGAGTTTTTGCCTCTGCAACCACCCGGGCTGCAGCACCAATACAAATTGTCCATTGATATCTTCATGTGGCTTAAATCCTACCTGGGTGGGCGTTCCCAGTGTGTCCGCTTAAATAACACAGTTTCTCGATCAGAAGCGTGCTCCATGTTGTTACCACAAGGTTCTGTTTTGGGGCCGTTACTGTTCAGTCTACATATTAATGACCTCCCATCTGTGTGTGATGATGTGAATGTCCAAATGTCTGCTGACGATACAGTCATCTACACAGATGGGAAGGATCCTGAACAAGTGGCAGCCAAGTTATCAGTGGCCATGAACAAAATTGCTAAATGGTTGGATGACTCTTGTTTGACACTAAATGTGGGGAAAACGCCCACAATGTTTTTCTCAATTAAACATAAATACAAAACCTACCCCCAATATTTGTGATGGGACAACAGATTACAAATGTAGATGAGTTTAGATATCTGGGCATTATTTGAGATTCTATGCTAAGCTGCTAAAGACATGTCAAAAAGGTTTATCACACATTAAAATATAATCTGTCCAACTTTAGATGTATAAGAAACTCACTAACAACTGATGGAGCTAAGACTTATCTGAATGCAATGATTTTGTCTCATTTATCTTTTGGTATGTCATGTTGGTCACAAGCAAACAACACAACCATCAAACCACTGGAAACTCTTTACAAACAAGCACTTAGGATTCTGGATAGGAAAACACGACACTATCACCATTGTCAAATAATTAGAAAGTACAATATGTTAAACTTTGACAATAATATCAAATATGCAAATTTACGTCTGCTCTTCAAAATACTTAATAATATGGCACCTCCACCTCTCAAAAAGTTTGTTACTCTGACATCTGAACAAATGAGTAGAACGACACGCTCAACGACAACTGGGCAACGTGCCATACCAAAAAGAAAACCAGCTTTAGGACAATCATCATTATT
The DNA here is from genome assembly GCA_030686955.1 of Odontamblyopus rebecca. Classification (NCBI taxonomy): domain Eukaryota; kingdom Metazoa; phylum Chordata; class Actinopteri; order Gobiiformes; family Gobiidae; genus Odontamblyopus; species Odontamblyopus rebecca. The sequence goes on from CM060654.1 coordinate 8,738,470, forward strand.
ATTTAAAACAATTACAGTATCGAATAAACTTCCAGCAGAACTTAAATTATGCAAAAACTTAAAAACACAAATGTTGGTTTTCCCTTTGTCAGAAAACTGTCACAATGCACTTTACAGGGGAGTTCAGATGCACTTTTTACTATGGTCGTTTTTACTGTTTTATTATGAAATGTTGAACTTTTGTATTTCCTGCATTGCTCTGTGTTTAATACATGTTTGTGTGTCTTGTGAGTCCAGGGACTACAGATGGAAATTAGTTGTGAAGCTAAAATCTGGTACTAGGCATATTTTCATTTGTGATTAATGTTGATGTACATGGTCCCTGTCAAATAAACTAAATAAATAAAGTTGTTTTATAACGTTTCCAGACACTAATGAATGAGCGTTTTATTTGTTAGACTCAGTGTGAAGCAAATTGGCGTTTTACATGGAAGCTCAGAACTTGCCCCCATCACTACACTAGTTTGTTGCCTTGACAGACTCACTACCACAGCGAGATCTCCACTGAGGCGTTTTTTGGCTTCTGATACTATTCGACCACCTCTAGCAACGGACTTTAGCTTCAAATGTGCCGGAGTTCACCTTTAAGTAATAGAATACAACAGAATTAAGATATATCACTGGTCTCTAGTGTAATGGAAGTGATAAAACTGAAACAGAACCTCTATTTATTTATTATTTCATGCAGCACAGAACATAACACAATACTACAGACAAAATATTTAAGACCTGTGTACAAATGTAGAGAGAAATATATTATTAATCTACTTAAATCAAACACTCACAACGAATTAAATCAATGTATGATTTTTTTTGTGAACTACATTTTAAACGATGGTCATTAAAATGATCTTAAGGTCTTAAAAGTTATATTTATATTCTATACTGATTAAAGAACATCAGATTTTCATGTTTTTGTGTTTAACTTTTTGCCTGTAAATTCCAGCAGTGACACAAAAAAACATCTAAATGTGAAAAGTAAAAAACATAGTCTGTGTGGTGTGGATTTAAAGCTACAGTGAAAAGTTTGGGAATTGTTTGAATAAAAAAAAGTTATATGTTATATTGGAAATCTCACATTAACAAACAAGCATCTGTCACATGGGGAACAGCAGGTGACCACTGAATGTGCTGTGGTGATTTACATCATCATAGATTTTTGAATTCTGCGACAAACGCAGAAACACAACATCTCCAGCCTCCAGGAGCAGAGTGGCTCCATTAGAGGATTTGGCAAAACCATTCGTCTGATGTTCATAAGCGCTAAAAATATGCTCTCCATTCTTCACCAACACAGCAGTTGAAGCATGTGAAGAATCTCCACGTGCACCAATGTAGATCTCAAAGTGGTAGGCCCCTCTGACCGGGGCGATGAAAAACCCTGTAGGATATGTACATAATGTTAGTGTGGGAGACGCTCACATAGATCACTGTAACATGTGGGAGTTCATTCACCTGTGTCTGGGCTGTAGGCGTTTCCAATGTTTGACACCACGTGTTTGAAGACCAAATTAGTGTGAGCGTTAAAGGGTCCCAAGGTTACTGGGTCTGAAGCCACTAAAGAGGCGGAGAAAGCCACTTGCCCCACTGAAAATAAGATAAACATAAAAGTCTAAACATGAACTGTCTGTAGTCTAAATGTGGTTTTATTTATTTATTTAGAAGAGAAGCCCCTTGAGATGTAACCGATTCTAGTAGCTGTGGTTTATGGTTAGATTTATACTATTGGAATGAGTCCGATCATTACTGCAGGAGCGACTAAGCCCATTGTTGTTAAAATCACCCAGAATAATCAGCTCAGTTTGAGTAGCGAAGGACTAAATAGTGGAAAGAATAGAGTTTGTAGATTCAGTCGGGGCTTTGGGTGATCTGTAAATATTACCTTTGATTATCTTTTTATTTTCATGTACGATTCTTTTGACAAATAAACATTCAAAATGGAAGTGATTCTCTTTGTGTGTAATGACTTCAGAGACTAATGTTGAAGACATTTATGTAATAACTCCTCCACCTGTAGAATTTCTGCCTCATCTATATCTGTCTCAGTAGTTTGGCCCTTCTCACAGTCCAGGTAAGTGTCTGAAGAATGTAAGTTATAATTTCCATGATCAATGAACTAGTCTCACCTTCTCTGTCTCTCCTCAGGGACGCCACATGGTTTTCAGTCACGTTTATTTGAGTCTTTATGCTGTTAAGTTCAGCGGCTTGGCCTAAAAGGAAAAAAATACAATTCTGACATTGCAGAAATTCCAAGGACAGCTGAAATTCAGTCAATTTAAGGTCCTACATTACACAAAGCTGATCCTCATGAGCTTTAAAGGGTTCATAATACACTATTTTCTGATGTCTCTTATGAAGTTGATCACAAACATATCTGGAGCTGTGTTTTGTTTCATTCACACGTTTAACACAAACTCTGCATATTTTGGCATATTCTGGAGTTCTTCCTTCACAGAAAACACTCTGTTACACCTTGTGATGTCTTGTAGTTCTAGTTTTCAGTTAACAGCTCCCTTATACTTTTTTGTTTAGTAGATATTTGCAATTCCAGGGCTGAAATCACGAGTCCACCATATTCTGTATTAGTATAACATAATTAATCATTTTAACCTGCTAGGTAGAATCAGAAAAAACCTGGGCACTGTTTTTACGATGAAGACCTTTTGACTCCCATCCACAAGCCATTCGAATGTTGAAAACGTAGTGATTAAAGCTGAAGGTGAGACAGCCAAACACAACAGAGGCCAGTTTCAAGTCACTACCATCAAACTGAAAATGGCTTCTGGACGGGAGCCGAGACGTCTTGGTCATCAGGAAACATAAAATAAATAATATTTCTACCTTTGGTAGCTCATTGCTTCAGTATCTGGCTCCTAAATGTAACCAAGCCTATGTTTTTATTCAATCTATACTTGATACCTTAAAATGAACATATATTAGTACTTGAGACCTTAAAATGAACAAAGAAAGAGTGGGCCGACAGACAATTAACAGTGGCCTTGATAACCCACTGGTACTAATACAAAAGATTACTTACTGTACTGTACTGTTCATACATATCTGCATAAACTTCTTTCATATGTTTTTATAATGGTCACAATATAACAATTATTTCCACACTGGGGCACAAGTCCCTCTGCTGATCATCAGAAAGTTTGCAATTCAAATCCTTTCTCTTGACAGTGACTCAACGGTCAAAACGGTGAGGTGTGACTATGTCAGAGACAGACTTATATGTGACTTATTTCTGTACCTTGTTGCTGTGTGTCCAAATTTCTGGTCTTCATCTTCATCTCTCTCAGTTCGGCTTCTTGTTCTCTAAATTTGGCTTCTTGTTCTAAGACATCACATATAGTGTTGATTAATGATATATGAAGAAATTAATTAATAAAAACCTAATATAAAATTACATTCTTTTTGTTGCCAATTCTACCTTGAGAAAGATAAAAATCACCTTGTTTTTTTTTGCATGAATCTACCCATTTTTAGAGTGACAGTTTCAGAACCGTCCAAGACTGGTTAAAGACTGTACCTTGTTGCTGTTGTCTCAGTGTCTCCACATCTCTGGTCTTTATCTCCAGATCTCTCAGTTTGGCTTCTTGATTTCTAAGTGTGGCTGCTTGTTCTAAGACATCAGAAGATATAGTGTCGACCAATAATGTATAAATACATGACAAAGCCTAACACAAATAGATTTCAGTGAGTTGTAGAGAAGTGTTGATTCTGACCTTGGTTGAGAGACTGCAGCTGCTCGATCCTGACTCTGTGTTCGGCCAGGGCGGCGCTCATGTGTCGGAGCACAGCGTGGAGGTCTGCTGGACAGGGCTGAGGCTGCTCTGGCACATTCACACTCTCAGGATTGGCTTGTTTTTGGTCACTGATCTCACTGTCCTGAAGTTCAGCTCCTGACAGAGAGCCGAGCAGCAGCAGCAGAGCACAGCACACACTCACTCTGTCCATTGTGTAAAGAAGAATGAGCCCCACAAACACTCTCACACTTTTATACAGACTTTAGGGTATCATCTGCCAGATCCTAGTTTGGTCCGGCCCATTTCACGCCCAGGTCATGTGGAGACTCACAGAACACACAAGGGAGGAGGAGAAACTAAAAACCAGGAGTGGATCCACATGCAAGAAACTTTTAATATCTATATAATACAGTAAACTATATAAGTATAATACATCAACTAAACCCCCAGTGAAAATAAAACAAACTGATCAAATTCTAGCACCAGTGGCGGCTGGTCACTCCCTAACTTGACCTAGATTTAAAAAAATGTATAAAGTCTAAAATGTATAAAGGCTGTATGTTTCAAATTGTGTTTAAAATTGAACGTGTATCTGCATATACATATTTTTGTCATATTAAATGTACCGATATCACTTTATTTGAGTCATGTGTTTGGCCTTTGAGTTTGCTAAGTTGCAGCGACTTAATGGAGTTCTATGGAAGTTTGGAGAAAATTTGACGTCATTACGTTGCTTCTGCCCATGACTTTACACTGCAGCCCTGAAGTACGTGTTGGGGCGCAGGGTGGGGGTGAACTCAACTCAAGTGATTGGTCTTCATTAATGTTATCACACACTTGACCTATTGTGATTCAGCGTGTTAGCTCTGTTCCTCCCAGCCCCAACTCTCCACTGGCGGCATGTTACTACTATAGGCTAAAGAATGGATAACAACAGTGCTGTGTGCTATACAGTTATGGCGAGGTAAATTCAAGTCAAAGTGAGTTTGAGGAACAGTTTTGTGATAAAAAAGTGATAAAACTGAAATAGAAACTGTTTTTATTTATTATTTCATGCGGCACAGAACATAACACAATACTACACAAGAAATATTTAAGACCTGTGTGCAAATGTAGGAGAAATATATTGTTCATTATGATATTTTAGTTCTTTTTTGTGAATTACATTTTGAAAGATGGTCATTAAAATGCTGTTAAGGTGTTAAAAGGTATATTTATAATTCTATACTCATTAAAGAACATCAGATTTTCATGTTTTCATGTTTAACTTTTTGCAAGTAACATTTAAAAACATCTAAATGTAAAAAGTAAAAAACATAGTCTGTGTGGTGTGGATTTAAAGCTACAGATGTGTGAAACATTTGGGAACTGAGTAAAGAAAAGTTATGTCATATTTGAAATTTAGCATTAACAAACAAGCATCTGTTACATGGGGAACAGCAGGTGACCACTGAACGTGCTGTGGTGATTTTTATTATCATAGATTTTTGAATTCTCCCACAAACGCATAAACACAACATCTCCAGCCTCCAGGAGCAGAGTGGCTCCATTGGTTGAAGTGCCAAAACCATTTGTCTGATGTTCATAACAGGCATAAATATGTTCTCCATTCTTCACCAACACAGCAGCTGAACCATGTGAAGAATCTCCATGTGCACCAATGTAGAACTCAAAGTGGTAGGCCCCTCTGACCGGGGCGATGAAAAACCCTGTAGGATATGTACATAATGTTAGTGTGGGAGACGCTCACATAGATCACTGTAACATGTGGGAGTTCATTCACCTGTGTTTGGGCTGTAGGCGTTTCCAATGTTTGAGACCACGTGTTTGAAGACCAAATTAGTGTGAGCGTTAAAGGGTCCCAAGGTTACTTCACCTGAAGCCACTAAAGAGGCAGAGAAAGCCACTTGCCCCACTGAAAATAAGATAAACATAAAAGTCTGAACATTAAGGTTCATATCTTGCGGACAGTGATAGACAATGCAAGGTAAAGATGTGTTTTTGCATGCCAATGTGAACGCATAGCGCCCATTGATAAAAAATGCACATAAGACACTCCGTCCGTCTTCTTCCGCTTTATCTGGCTGGGTCGCAGGGGCAGCTGTTCGCCGCCCAATCTTCTGCACACCTGACTCCCCCATGAACCCCTCTGTGAGTGGAGCCCACAGGAGGGTGGACGTCATGGTCCTTGATGTTAGTTCATAGGGGGTTCATAGGGTTCATAAGATACTGTAAGTCTTAAAAATTTAAAATTATGTATTTATTCTTCTTGACACTGAGCAGATTTGTTATCCCCAAAATGAATGGTGAGGCACTGGCTCACCTGCCTCCCATGACTTTCATGTCCCCGACAAGAACGGATTTCCATGGACAACCGCACAGGGTCTGTGTAAAAGACTGTCCAGAGAGCCCATTTATTTCTGTTTATATCATTGTTTTAGTTGTGTTCCTTATATTTCGTGTTGTACCACTAGAGGGCTGCGTTTGTGCACTGTATGTGCCAGGGACACTTCAGTCAGTATGGCTGCGCGACTCTGCATTAGAGGTAAGATCTTAAGCCCGAACCCGAACCCGAACCCGACCCGACCCGAATTTAAAATGTCATTGCTTCGGGTCGGGTCGGGCTTCTCTCTCGCTGACTTTTTTTTAATAAATATATGTTAAACAGGACTCCTGTTTAGCAGTTAAATTCGTGCGCAGACCATGAGCCAGAGCCAGAGCAGAGCATGCTAACAGGAGCCGCAGAGCCAGAGCATGCTCTGCGGCTGCGCACGTGAACCTAATTTGTTATCATAAATCACCCTTCCTCCTCCCGAGTCCTCAGATAAAATATGAAATTTCGGGTTTGCTTCGGGCTCGGGCCTGCAAATCAAGTTAATTGGTTGGGCTCGGGTCGGGTCGGGCTTTAATACCCGCGAGTCGGGTTGGGTCGGGCTGGATTTTTTAGGCCCGATCTTACCTCTACTCTGCATCGGTTGTGCCTCGGACACTCTTAATGTCACCACACACACACACACACACACACACACACACACACACACACACACACACACACACACACACACACACACACACACACAGCCTTAAACATTAAAGAAACATTGAACAGTTACCTGGACGTGGACTCCCTCATTCTTCAAACTCACCTGAACATCTACCATTGCTGTCCTGACCCAACACCCTGTAGTGATTGTTAGCAGCATTCAAGTTTTACATCTCACAGTCCTCATTACAGGGTCAGTGTTATAAAGCCTGTGATTGTCTTAGATGAATTTCAACTGATCACTTTTATGTGTGAATGAGACAGTGCATGGCATTTGGTCTATGTTACACTTAACACAACCATTCAATGAAATCTCTTTATAAAAACATTCCTGGTTCCCTGGACCTCTATTCAGGGTGATGTTGCACAACCTCCTCCCACCTCCGAAACCTCGGCATCATCTTCGACCATACACTTTCCTACAAACACCATGTCAAACACATCACCAAAACTGCCTTCTACCACCTCAGGAACATTGCTCACCTCCGCCCGTCCCTCTCCCCTCAGTCTGCTGAAACCCTCATCCACGCCTTTATCACCTCCCGCCTCGACTACAGCAATAGCTGCTTTACGGTTCACCATCCAAACTCCTCAATAGACTCCTCTGATCAGCTGATGCCAACCTCCTGTCTCCCCCCACCAGGACTAAACACAAGACCCGGGGGGACAGGGTTTTCTCCACTGCTGCCCCCAACCTCCGGAACTCCCTGCCCAAACACATCAGAGACTCGTCCACACTCCCCATGTTTAAAAAAGCGGTAAAACCCCATCTCTTTAAAACCTCCTTCCATTAATTATTATCTTATTTCTTTTACCTTTGTCTCTCCATGTAAAGCATCTTTGAGTATCTTGAAAGGCGCTATACAAGTGTTATGTATTATTATTAATTATGTATTAAAAATAATTACTGTATTCTGTATATGGTGAGATCGAGCTCTTCATAAGAGCACCAAACTTCTCCTGAGAACACCGGTGTGGTCCATGGTGCTGTACAACTGTGAGACTTGGACCCGACAGGCTGCCCACATCAGCAAACTGGAAGCCTTCAAACCCTCGAGCTACAAACACATTCTGAGAGTCCCAGGGAATATCCTCAGAACAAATGAGTCCGTCTTTAAGGAAATGGGGACAAAACAAAAACTGATATCAACTATAACATAAAGGAAACCACAGTTCTTTGGCCATATCAAAGGGGCCCAAAATCTCTGCCCCATATTCTGAAAGGGTGTATAGAGGACGAGAGGGAGACAAAAGAGAAGATGGAGCAATGACATCCATGAAATGAGGATGGCAACAGGCAAGGCACTTTAATGGAGAAAGTCACATATATAAGATTTTTGTATGTACATACTCTTCTGTCCATAGGAGAGTAGGTAGAATTTTTAGTACCAGTGAGCTGGTCTCACCTTCTCTGTCTCTCCTCAGGGACGCCACATGGTTTTCAGTCACGTTTGTCTGAGCCTTTATGCTGTTAAGTTCAGCAGCTTGACCTAAGAACGAAAAATAGGGACAATGATCATTGCTTTAATGACTTAATGTGGCTTCTAAATGTAAGTAACTTAACCTAACATGTGAGAACAAACTTGAAAATTCTGCAAGGAAAGAGTGAGTCTACAAACAGCCGTGCTTATACAGAAGATTACCTAACTACTAAGGTAATACTGCAAACATTTTTAGGAAATTTCATGATGTCCTATGAAGAGAGGAGGTAGCAGGTGGTGAGCCCACAGGAGCATGGACGTCATGGTCCTTGATGTTAGTTCATAGGTGCTGCATGTTTTAAGTTGATGGGGGAAACCGGAGTGCCCGGAAGAAACCCATCCAGACAGGGAGAACATGCAAACTCCACACAGAAAGGCCCGGGTGACCTGGGGATCAAACCCGCAATCTTCTTGCTGTGAGGTATGAGTGTTGCCACTCAGCCACCGTAAGAGTCTGAGTACATTGTTGTTTAAATGTGTGTGAATGATTTCTTAATGTAAAGCGATTTGAGCATCAGTTAAGGTAGAACAGCACTTTTGTGACTCATTCAAATTCCTTTAAATGTTATATTACAATACATGAAAAATTAATTAAGATATGTAAACATGTAATACCTTTGAGTTGTTCCTTAATTGGCCCCACTTCACTCTGCTGCTTCTGGAGCTCCTGGACTTGGGCTGTTAGTCCTGAAACAGAAGTACAGTCGAGTTAGTGTGCAGCAATACTACATTTTTCAGTTTACATGTCTAGACAAAGGTTCAATACTCAGTATTCATTTTTATATCACAATGACTACAAAACCCTCGAGTGTGATTTCAACTGAAAATTTTTCAGTAACTGCATTTGAATGATCTGAGAGTAAGACGGACTTCCTGTACCTTGTTGCTGTTGTCTCAGTGTCTCCACATCTCTGGTCTTCAGCTCTCTCAGTTCAGCTTCTTGCTCTGTAAGTTTGGCTGCTTGCTCTAAGACGCCAGATATATTGTAAATAAATTACAAAATCGAACAAAATCGTTTAAATACTGCACAGAAGTGTTGATTCTGACCTTGGTTGAGAGACTGCAGCTGCTCGATCCTGACTCTGTGTTCGGCCAGGGCGGCGCTCATGTGTCGGAGCACAGCGTGGAGGTCTGCTGGACAGGGCTGAGGCTGCTCTGGCACATTCACACTCTCAGGATTGGCTTGTTTTTGGTCACTGATCTCACTGTCCTGAAGTTCAGCTCCTGACAGAGAGCCGAGCAGCAGCAGCAGAGCACAGCACACACTCACTCTGTCCATTGTGTAAAGAAGAATGAGCCCCACAAACGCTCTCACACTTTTATACAGACCTTAGGGTATCATCTGCCAGATCCTAGTTTGGTCCGGCCCATTTCACGCCCAGGTCATGTGGAGACTCACAAAACACACAAGGGAGGAGGAGAAACTAAAAACCAGGAGTGGATCCACATGTAAGAAACTAATAATATCTATATAATACAGTAAACTATAGTATAATAAGTGTACATAATACATCAACGAAACCCCCAGTGAAAATAAAACAAACTGATCAAATTCTAGCACCAGTGGCGGCTGGTCACTCCCTAACTTGACCTAGATTTTAAAAAAAATTTATAAAGTCTAAAATGTATAAAGGCTTTGTGTTTCTTATTTTGTTTGAAATTGAACGTGTATCTGCATATTAATGGAGTTCTATGGACGTTTTGAGAAAATCTGACGTCATTACGTTGCTTCTGCCCATGACTTTACACTGCAGCCCTGAAGTATGTCTTGGGGCGCAGGGTGGGGGTGAACTCAACTCAAGTGATTGGTCTTCATTAATGTTATCACACACTTGACCTATTGTGATTCAGCGTGTTAGCTCTGTTCCTCCCAGCCCCAACTCTCCACTGGCGGCATGTTACTACTATAGGCTAAAGAATGGATAACAACAGTGCTGTGTGCTATACAGTTATGGCGAGGTAAATTCAAGTCAAAGTGAGTTTGAGGAACAGTTTTTAGGGAGTAATATGTCTTCTCTTCAGCGGAACACTTCTGCCAAGCAAGAAAAGAGGCTTTCAGCTGCATTTGCTGCAGTGACATCCTCCAACTCTTATTTTGACATTCACACATTAGCTCGTGGTGGCTAGCTACTTTCACCTAAACCTCCACACATGACAGTGCGAGGAGAGACACCGCTCATCAGGCCAGATCTGTGGACACACTGACACAAACCTGCCGCTGGGGCCGGGGCACTCGCTCGCAGCTCTTTCAGCCTCTGCCTGCTCGTTTCTGGGCGGAAAAGTTTCACGTGGGTGTAACGTGCAGAGGGCTTAAATCTACCTGGTGCAATAGTGCTAATATGGACTAGTCATAACTTTCACATTTAAGTGGGAAGTGGGATTAAGTCTAGTTTTACAAATGGCTGGTGCATTCAGCTTCCAGACCTTGTGTTGCAGACCTGACTGGACCAGGACTTGGACCAGTTTGATCTCTTCGTATTGGACAATAATACACTTTTGTGGACAGTGGATAGACAACAGACTCTGCTTCAGTCCTCTGGAGAAGGTAAGATGCTTGTTTTCATTAGTTGTGGGCAGGTTAATAGTGCATAAATGAGCTTGTGGGTGTGACGGAGCTGCTCTGGTGTTGTGCCGTGCGCTGAAGGAGCGGCGCTGATGTCATGTTTTCATGAATGTAGCCTCTTATTGTAGTTTTGCTGATGTTGTTGGGAAGAGAGAGGTTATTTCTAGAAGGTGTGTCAGTGTGTGTCCTCCTCAGCGTCTGATAAGACATCGCTCCTGCAGCAGTGTCCATTCTCCTATTTCATGCAGAAATGGGGTAATTTTGGTTAGTGTGGGCCTCACACTTGCAAATAGCCAGGGCAATGTCCACAACCTGTGAAGCATTGAAAATAATTTTACTGATTTTTACAGATTTGAAAAACTTTCTGTGTCTCCAGAGCCCCGCCCAATCATGACATACACCAAAGGCATATCTGGAATCTGTAAAAATGGTCACTGATTTTCCTGTGGCTAGTTTACAGGGTGTGGTCAATGCTACCAGCTTGGCCGTTTGAGCTGAATAGTGGATGGGCAGAGGACAGAGTTGTTTTGTTCTAGCAGCATTAGTTAGACAACATGCAGAACAAGCAGTGTTACATCAGAGTAACCTACGAGGTCAGAGGAGGCGAGCACAGCTTTCTCAACTGCAGCCACAGCCTGCACACACAGTGGCATGGCAGCAGCAACAGGGTCCAGTTTAGCTGAAAAATACCCCACAAAATGATTTCTCTGCGAGTTCTGTCCAACTAATTCTATCAATAAACCTGAGACTTTTACCATAGATCAGTGCACTGAGAGGGTTTTCCAGGACAGAAAAATTTGGGATAATCACATGACAGTACAAACACATTCCTAGGAAAGACATAAGTTGCTTTTTAGTTTGAGGCCTTCTGAATGGCAGCAACCCCCTGTAGAAATGCTTTTGTCTTTGTCTGAGATCACATGAAAAAGACTAGTTCTTTTTTAGCAAACTGCAGTTTTGAAAGACTAGCCTTGCGACTCTCTGTATGCAAATGACGTAACAATGTCAGTGTGTTGCATCTGTACTGTTCCTTGGAGGGAGAGCACAAGAATAAATCATCAATGCACTGTAACAGACATGTGCCTTGTGACAGTTGTGACACAAGACAGTCACGCCGTGCAGCATCGCACAAGTCATTAAACACAGGATCAATTCCCTCAATCACTTCCAGTCGCAGTGGGTATCTTGGTCTACAGGGACACACATTAGATTCTGGATTGTTTACCAGAGGCTGACAACTGTGTATAATGCTAAATCTCTTTTGCCAAGGCTTTTTTCCCCCAAAGTTTATCAGAAATTTCTTTTAGCTCCGGTACAGCTTCTGCCTTAGCACAAGAGATAAGGGAGCTTGTTTTGACAGACCTGCACTTGTTATCAGTAGCAGCTTTGCACTGCTCCACAAACGGCCCCTCTCCTCCCCTTTTTCACATCTCTTGGTTTTGACAGAGCGATGTAAGGGCAAACTTTATGAGAAAATGTAAACTCCTGTTCTTTTCTGTGCCAGCCACAGACAATGCAGAGTACTGGTCTAACCAATACGAATACCTAGTAACCAGATTATCCTCACTACGCTGCCCAAGGTTTTCCTACTTCCTGAAATGCATTCACGGGCACATCAAGAGAGCACTGCATATCTCCAAAGTTCTGTCCTTTCAGAGAGTGGCACTTTGCCGTGCATTAAGTCAATCAGATCAATAGTCAAGTCAAGTCAAGTTTATTTCTATAGCACATTTAAAACAACTTCAGTTGACCAAAGTGCTTCACATAAAGGATAACAAACATATGCATATACAACACCATATGAGGACAAAAGAGAGAGAAAAAAAAGAATAAACTAATAAAACAAGATAAACTGACTAACTAGTATTAAATGCCAGGGAAAAGAAATGAGTTTTCAATCTAGTCTTGAACTGCGTTACGGACTGAGAGGATCTGACAGGAAGAGGAAGGTTATTCCACAGTCTGGGCGCTGCCACAGAAAAGGCTCTGTCTCCCCTCGTCTTGAGCCAAGTTTTGGGCACAACCAACAGGAGCTGGTCGGCTGACCTCAGGCCTCTGGGTGGAGTGTAGGGCTCCAGTAATTCTCTCAAATAGACTGGACCCAAAGAGTGTAGACATTTAAACACAATTAACAACAAAGAACACCAAATAGAGGGATTTGGGGACAATTTCTAAATGAAATCATAAGTGGGGGTCAGCATATCAGTGTTGGGCCCCCGTACAAGATAGAACTGCCAGTTCTTTAGTTGAGATCACTTGGAGAACGTCTGATGTGGAGGCGAGGCAAAGGCTCAATCTGTACATCAGATCTCATCCAAGTCCATGACCAGCAAATTATTTACCTCCAGAATCAGAACATTTCAGAGGAGAGAGGAGTGCTGATCTCTTGCTGTGTCTCCAGACGCTGCTAAAGAATGAGTAAACAGGGCACAATGAGTTTGGGCACATGGGGAAGGGCCGAGTTTTATACTACAGAATGCGTAGCGCCAGAATCCACTGGAAATTGAATCTGATCACCATTTACAAGCAAAGTGGACTACATTTTCCATTACTTTGTAAGAATTGTGAGTAAATACCAATAGCCTCCTGTGCCTTAAATGAAGCGTTCTTATCATGTGAGTGTGGTGTCTGGTGCATGTTACCATCCACCTGAAGTGATGGCGCCCATAAGTCCTCCGGCTTGGGCTTCTCTTTCATGCCCACATCCAGTCTCAGTACCATTAAATAGATCTTATATGCCATGGCCAGCTTGGGCTTGGATGTCTCGGCCCCAGTCTCAAGAGGTGCCATCTCGGGGTCAGTGTGCAGCTCAGCCTCTGGTTGGTTGGGGGTTCACTTGACAGGCAGCAGGTCGAGGTCCCTGTCCACTCCAACCACCGGAACATCCCTCAGATCTGTGTAAAGCAGTAACTTGCACTTTTCACAAGAGTGTCAAATGTAAATGTAGGTGCTCTGGGCCCAAGTGTTTGTCTAAGTGACTTTGTAAGTGAGTAATGTGGGGGCTGTTTCTCCCACCATACATTCTGACACTCATGCTTGTTGAGTTTCACATTCGCAGCACATCCACTCTAATCAGACTTGCTTGTCGCTTCACATGGAGCAGCCTGTTTAGCTATTGTTTCCCACTGTCTGCTCTCCACCTCTGTCATCCACACACCCAACCATTTTTCATGAATATCCATTGCCATAACAGATTCAGATGTTATGTTTTGCTTGTAAAATTTTCTTCCTCTCCTTTAATAAGTTTGCTTTAAGCTTTGTATGCTGAGAAATTATGAAAGACCCACCTTCAGGAAAACCAAATCGTCCATCCTGACAGACATTTCTGGACAACTTTCCCTCCTCGAATTCGCCAATCCCGCCCCTGGATTGTGTGTTTTCCATTTCTGTACTTCACACAAACTGGGTCAGAGTGCTGAAATCACCCCCTACGTGTCCGTAGGAATGAACCCCTGGCCCTTTACTACTTTTTGGCTCCTACTCGGCTGGGACACTCTTGGCTCCTTTACTCCTGTGATCCAACCAGCGTGCTCACAAATGTCGCTAAAATTCAGAACGAGATCACTTGAGGTCACCAGCGCTGCGTGACTCCTCCCCATTTGTTGTCAAATGAAATGTCAGTACAGCGTACAGTATTAACCTCAATTATTTGTATATAAGTTGATAATTTTGTAGTTTTATAATTTGAGTTTTGGCAAGTTTCCCCTCTTTTTTATGAAACTAAAAGTCAGAACAAGTTGAAAAAAAACAATTCACCACAACATAGTAGTAGCAGGTTGATCTATTAGCGCCAGCGTTTCCCAGTGAGAGTGATGCAGCCCTGTGCTCAAACGCCAGAGTATAGGCTGGAGGCTGGTCCATCCAGGGTGATCAGCTGCCGGATCGCAGTCACAGAAAAAGGAACTGGTTGAAAGAGCTGTTCCCTGACGCCAATTGTTGTATCTTTCTAAATCTGAGAAAAATAAAAACTGGAGAAAAGTTGTCTTAAATCAAAGAGTCTGGATTTATTAAAGCAACTGTGCACACAATTACAGAGGAAATGAACACGAAACCTTCTGTCCTTCGCGCAATGTCCGTCTCTCCCTAATCTGAATGGCATAACAAAAACAGGCTTCTTATACAGTCGATAAACGTCAATGTAAACCCAACATGAGGTAATACATACAATATCGAAACAACCCACAAACAGTCTTCTCGTCTGGTTCAGATGGGCTTCGATCAGATTTGGGATCCCACTATTCTAAATGATGAGAATGAACAAAGCAACAGCTCATTGTTTTAACAATGACGGATAAAGACAGAGCAGAGTGACCTGCCTCGAGAAACCCCAGGAGCAACAAATTACACCATCACATGTGGCACGAATACAGACATTTAACAGACTACATCATTGTCCTTGTACTCATCAAACTGTAGCCGCCCTGAATTCTTTCTATTACAGTACAGTTCATTGTGCCTGGTTGAATTGAAGCTTGGAGGACAATACAAAATGTCACTAAACACTTTGCAAAGACTTAAAGGGGAACTTAAAAGTCCAATACTAGAGGTGGTCGAACTCTCTCATAAGCCAAAAAAGGCACAGATCAGTGTTGCCTCAGTGGAGATCTTGCTGTGGCAGTGAGTCTGTCAAGGCAACAAACTAGTGTAGTGATGGGGGCAAGTTCTTAACTTCCACGTAAAACACTAATTTGCACAGAAGAGGCTTAACACCACTTTAATCCATCTTAAAACAGCCACGAGTCTAACAAACAAAACGCTCTGCCTGGTTCACTCATTAGTGTCTGGAAACGTTATAAAACAACTTCATAAGCAGCCTTAGCCTTAGTTCTGTTGATTTCCCACTGCACATGCGAAAGCTCAAAAGACTCGATCACCGATGTCATTTCTAATCCCATAAAAGAAACTGACCCAATACAAATTGTCCATTGATATCCTTATGTGGCTTAAATCCTACCTGGGTGGGCGTTCCCAGTGTGTCCGCTTAAATAACATAAAGTTTCTCGATCAGAAACGTGCTCCATGGGGCACCACAAGGTTCTGTTTTGGGGCCGTTACTGTTCAGTCTACATATTAATGACCTCCCATCTGTGTGTGATGATGTGAATGTCCAAATGTCTGCTGACGATACAGTCATCTACACAGATGGGAAGGATCCTGAACAAGTGGCAGCCAAGTTATCAGTGGCCATGAACAAAATTGCTAAATGGTTGGATGACTCTTGTTTGACACTAAATGTGGGGAAAACGGCCACAATGTTTTTCTCAATCAAACGTAAACACAAAACCTACCCCCCAATATTTGTGATGGGACAACAGATTACAAATGTAGATGAGTTTAGATATCTGGGCATTATTTGAGATTCTATGCTAAGCTGCTAAAGACATGTCAAAAAGGTTTATCACACATTAAAATATAATCTGTCCAACTTTAGATGTATAAGAAACTCACTAACAACTGATGGAGCTAAGACTTATCTGAATGCAATGATTTTGTCTCATTTATCTTTTGGTATGTCATGTTGGTCACAAGCAAACAACACAACCATCAAACCACTGGAAACTCTTTACAAACAAGCACTTAGGATTCTGGATAGGAAAACACGACACTATCACCATTGTCAAATAATTAGAAAGTACAATATGTTAAACTTTGACAATAATATCAAATATGCAAATTTACATCTGCTCTTCAAAATACTTAATAATATGGCACCTCCACCTCTCAAAAAGTTTGTTACTCTGACATCTGAACAAATGAGTAGAACGACACGCTCAACGACAACTGGGCAACGTGCCATACCAAAAAGAAAACCAGCTTTAGGACAATCATCATTATCATTTAAAACAATTACAGTATCGAATAAACTTCCAGCAGAACTTAAATTATGCAAAAACTTAAAAACACAAATGTTGGTTTTCCCTTTGTCAGAAAACTGTCACAATGCTCTTTACAGGGGACTTCAGATGCACTTTTTACTATGGTCGTTTTTACTGTTTTATTATGAAATGTTGAACTTTTGTATTTCCTGCATTGCTCTGTGTTTAATACATGTTTTTGTGTCTTGTGAGTCCAGGGACTACAGATGGAAATTAGTTGTGAAGCTAAAATCTGGTACTAGGCATATTTTCATTTGTGATTAATGTTGATGTACATGGTCCCTGTCAAATAAACTAAATTAAAAAAAAGTTGTTTTATAACGTTTCCAGACACTAATGAATGAGCGTTTTATTTGTTAGACTCAGTGTGAAGCAAATTGGCGTTTTACATGGAAGCTCAGAACTTGCCCCCATCACTACACTAGTTTGTTGCCTTGACAGACTCACTACCACAGCGAGATCTCCACTGAGGCGTTTTTTGGCTTCTGATACTATTCGACCAACTCAAGCAATGGATTTTAGCTTCAAATGTGCCGGAGTTCACCTTTAAGTAATAGAATACAACAGAATTAAGATACCGTAATTTCACGACCATAAGGCGCATATAAACGTCTTAGATTTTCTTCAAAATGAGCCACGCGCCCTTTCGTGCAGTGCGCCTTGTGTGAGGCGGACGTGATAGAAAAAGGGGTGCGCCCTATGTGAGGCAGACGTGTTAGAAAAAGCATGAGAACGTTAAAGGGGGAAGTGTGGGCGTGGCTTGTGTATAAAAGAACAGGTATGTGCTTTATGCACAACATTGCTGTTTTAACAACCCTGAAAATGGCAAAGAGACACGCCTATGAAGCTCAATTTAAACTGACGGCGATCAGTTACGCGGAGGTACATGGGAATCGAGCCGCCGCGAGAAATTTCAACATTGAGTCGATGGTTCGTAAGTGGAGGAAGATGGAAAACGAACTGCGACAGGTGAAGAAGACGCAGCTGAGTTTCCGCGGAAATAAGGCGAGGTGGCCAGAGTTGGAGGCGAGACTCGAGCAGTGGATCATAGAGCAAAGAACGAGTGGCAGGAGCGTTTCGACGGTGACTATGCGCCTAAAGGCAGAAACGCTAGCGAAGGAGATGAAAATCGAACATTTCCAAGGAGGTCCGTCTTGGTGCTTCCGCTTTATGAGACGGTGCCATTTATCGATCCGGACCAGGACTACGGTAGCGCAGCAACGGCCGGCGGATTACAATGAAAAGCTGACAAACTTTCGCTCGTACTGCAGGAAGCACATCAGCGACAAACGGATCCAACCAAGCCACATCACTAACATGGACGAGGTGCCGCTCACGTTCGACATCCCGAATAGTCACACGGTAGAGAAGATGGGGACCAGCACGGTGTCGATACGCACAACGGGGTGCGAAAGGGCTTTGTTTACTGTTGTGCTTGGCTGCCACGCCGATGGACAGAAACTGCCCCGATGGTGATTTTTAAAAGAAAGACTTTGCCTAAGGAGAAGTTTCCAGCGGGAGTCATTGTTAAGGCAAACGAAAAGGGTTGGATGGACGAGCAAATGATGAAACAGTGGCTGAGGGAGGTGTATGTTCGGAGAGTGGGTGGTTTTTTCCACGCATCACCATCGCTTCTAATTTATGACTCTATGCGTGCTCATCTCACCGCTGACGTGAAAAAACAAGTGAAGCAAATGAACGCTACGCTTGCTGTGATTCCGGGAGGGCTGACGAAAGAAGTCCAACCGCTGGACATCGGCGTGAACCGGCCGTTCAAAGTAAGGATGCGAGCGGCATGGGAGCGATGGATGACCGAAGGAGACCACAGCTTCACGAAGGGTGGAAGGCAGCGCCGGGCGAGTTACGCTACAGTTTGCCAATGGATTGTAGATGCTTGGGCTAACGTGTCTGCTGGTACTGTTAAACGAGCTTTCGCAAAAGCCGGTATAATTTCTGAGGAGCCGCACGGTACAGACAGTGACTCCGACAGCGAGGAGCGAAGTGGACCTGCTATGGATTTTGCGCAGCTGTTCGATTCCGAAACAGAGGATGAGGACTTTGACGGATTTGAATAATGACTATTGTTTAATATTGTTGTAATTAGTACTTAAATAAAGCACAACCAAACTCAGTTTTGCTCCCTATATATTTTTCAATACGCACATTTGCATGCTTGTTTGTGCGCCTTTTCGTACGGTGCGCTTTATGTGTGTGTTAAATACAGTAATGGCACACAAAACTGAGACTGCGCCTTTTCGTACGGTGCGCCGTATGGTCGTGAAATTACGGTATATCACTGGTCTCTAGTGTAATGGAAGTGATGAAAGTGAAACAGAACCTCTATTTACTTATTATTTCATGCAGCACAGAACATAACACAATACTACAGACAAAATATTTAAGACCTGTGTACAAATGTAGAGAGAAATATATTATTAACCTACTTAAATCAAACACTCATAACGAATTAAATCAACGTATGTTTTTTTTTTTTTTTTGTGAACTACATTTTAAAAGATGGTCATTAAAATGATCTTAAGGTCTTAAAAGTTATATTTATATTCTATACTGATTAAAGAACATCAGATTTTCATGTTTTTGTGTTTAACTTTTCGCCGTAAATTCCATCAGTAACATTTAAAAACATCTCAATGTAAAAAGTAAAAAACATAGTCTGTGTGGTGTGGATTTAAAGCTACAGATGTGTGAAACATTTGGGAACTGAATAAAGAAAAGTTATATCATATTTGAAATCTAACATTAACAAACAAGCATCTGTCACATGGGGAACAGCAGGTGACCACTGAACGTGCTGTGGTGAGCTCCATCATCATAGATTTTTGAATTCTGCCACAAACGCAGAAACACAACATCTCCAGCCTCCAGGAGCAGAGTGGCTCCATTGGCTGAAGTGCCAAAACCATTTGTCTGATGTTCATAAGAGATAAAAATATGTTCTCCATTCTTCACCAACACAGCACCTGAAGCATGTGAAGAATCTCCATGTGCACCAATATAGAACTCAAAGTGGTAGGCCCCTCTGACCGGGGCGATGAAAAACCCTGTAGGATATGTACATAATGTTAGTGTGGGAGACGCTCACATAGATCACTGTAACATGTGGGAGTTCATTCACCTGTGTTTGGGCTGTAGGCGTTTCCAATGTTTGACACCACGTGTTTGAAGACCAAATTAGTGAGAGCGTTAAAGGGTCCCAAAGTTACTGGGCCTGAAGTCACTAAAGAGGCGGAGAAAGCCACTTGCCCCACTGAAAATAAGATAAACATAAAAGTCTAAACATGAACTGTCTGTAGTCTAAATGTGGTTTCATTTATGTCTTTAGAAGAGAAGCCCCTTGAGATGTAACCGATTCTAGTAGCTGTGGTTTATGGTTAGATTTATACTCTTGGAATGAGTCCGATCATTACTGCAGGAGCGACTAAGCCCATTGTTGTTAAAATCACCCAGAATAATCAACTCAGTTTGAGTAGCGAAGGACTAAATAGTGGAAAGAATAGAGTTTGTAGATTCAGCCGGGTCTTTGGGTGATCTGTAAATATTACCTTTGATTATCTTTTTATTTTCATGTATGATTCTTTTGACAAATAAACATTCAAAATGGAAGTGATTCTCTTTGTGTGTAATGACTTCAGAGACTAATGTTGAAGACATTTATGTAATAACTCCTCCACCTGTAGAATTTCTGCCTCATCTATATCTGTCTCAGTAGTTTGGCCCTTCTCACAGTCCAGGTAAGTGTCTGAAGAATGTAAGTTATAATTTCCATGATCAATGAACTGGTCTCACCTTCTCTGTCTCTCCTCAGGGACGCCACATGGTTTTCAGTTACGTTTATTTGAGTCTTTATGCTGTTAAGTTCAGCGGCTTGGCCTAAAAGGAAAAAAATACAATTCTGACATTGCAGAAATTCCAAGGACAGCTGAAATTCAGTCAATTTAAGGTTGACCCTCATGAGCTTTAAAGGGTTCATAATACACTATTTTCTGATGTCTCTTATGAAGTTGATCACAAACATATCTGGAGCTGTGTTTTGTTTCATTCACACGTTTAACAAACTCTGCATATTTTGGCATATTCTGGAGTTCTTCCTTCACAGAAAACACTCTGTTACACCTTGTGATGTCTTGTAGTTCTAGTTTTCAGTTAACAGCTCCCTTATACTTTTTTGTTTAGTAGATATTTGCAATTCCAGGGCTGAAATCACGAGTCCACCATATTCTGTATTAGTATAACATAATTAATCATTTTAACCTGCTAGGTAGAATCAGAAAAAACCTGGGCACTGTTTTTACGATGAAGACCTTTTGACTCCCATCCACAAGCCATTCGAATGTTAAAAACGTCGTGCTGAAGGTGAGACAGCCAAACACAACAGAGCCCAGTTTCAAGTCACTACCATCAAACTGAAAATGGCTTCTGGACGGGAGCCGAGACGTCTTTGTCATCAGGAAACATAAAATAAATAATATTTCTACCTTTGGTAGCTCATTGCTTCAGTGTCTGGCTCCTAAATGTAACCAAGCCTATGTTTTTATTCAATCTATACTTGATACCTTAAAATGAACATATATTAGTACTTGAGACCTTAAAATGAACAAAGAAAGAGTGGGCCGACAGACAATTAACAGTGGCCTTGATAACCCACTGGTACTAATACAAAAGATTACTTACTGTACTGTACTGTTCATACATATCTGCATAAACTTCTTTCATATGTTTTTATAATGGTCACAATATAACAATTATTTCCACACTGGGGCACAAGTCCCTCTGCTGATCATCAGAAAGTTTGCAATTCAAATCCTTTCTCTTGACAGTGACTCAACGGTCAAAACGGTGAAGTGTGACTATGTCAGAGACAGACTTATATGTGACTTATTTCTGTACCTTGTTGCTGTGTGTCCAAATTTCTGGTCTTCATCTTCATCTCTCTCAGTTCGGCTTCTTGTTCTCTAAATTTGGCTTCTTGTTCTCTAAATTTGGCTTCTTGTTCTAAGACATCACATATAGTGTTGATTAATAATATATGAATAAATTAATTAATAAAAGCCTAACATAAAATGACGTTCTTTTTGTTGCCAATTCTACCTTGAGAAAGATAAAAATCACCTTGTTTTTTTCCATGAATCTACCCATTTTTAGAGTGACAGTTTCAGAACCGTCCAAGACTGGTTAAAGACTGTACCTTGTTGCTGTTGTCTCAGTGTCTCCACATCTCTGCTCTTTATCTCCAGATCTCTCAGTGTGGCTGCTTGTTCTAAGACATCAGAAGATATAGTGTCGACCAAGAATGTATAAATACATGACAAAGCCTAACATAAATACATTTCAGTGAGTTGTAGAGAAGTGTTGATTCTGACCTTGGTTGAGAGACTGCAGCTGCTCGATCCTGACTCTGTGTTCGGCCAGGGCGGCGCTCATGTGTCGGAGCACAGCGTGGAGGTCTGCTGGACAGGGCTGAGGCTGCTCTGGCACATTCACACTCTCAGGATTGGCTTGTTTTTGGTCACTGATCTCATTGTCCTGAAGTTCAGCTCCTGACAGAGAGCCGAGCAGCAGCAGCAGAGCACAGCACACACTCACTCTGTCCATTGTGTAAAGAAGAATGAGCCCCACAAACACTCTCACACTTTTATACAGACTTTATTATACATGTTACTCATTACCTTTTATCATTTATTGCCATTGTTTCATCCCTCAGGTGCAAGTGTTTCCTCAACAGAACAATAGTGATCTGTGTAGTGAGAACATGAACTTTGAACCATGTACTTTGGCAAAGTAAATGAAATCAATAAAAGCGGCATTGAAGCCTTTACCATTTAAAAAGAATAACACAATAAAACAATAACTCAATAAAAGCTTGCCCTGGACTCTGTTGTTTTGTTCTGATGGTCTTTAACTTGAACTCCATGTATTTTTTGGCCTTCTGTTTTGCTGTATTCATAATATGGATAGTAGCACTTTAACAGGATTTAACAGCCTACATCATTGTCCTTGTACTCATCAAACTGTAGCCACCCTGAATTCTTTCTATTACAGTACAGTTCATTGTGCCTGGTTGACTTGAATCTTGGAGGACAATACAAAATGTCACTAAACACTTTGCAAAGACTTAAAGGGGAACTCCGGCACGTTTGAAGCTAAAGTCCATTACTAGAGGTGGTCGAACTCTGTCAGAAGCCAAAAAAACGGCTCAGATCAGTGTTTCCTCAGTGGAGATCTCGCTGTGGCAGTGAGTCTGTCAAGGCAACAAACTAGTGTAGTGATGGGGGCAAGTTCTGAACTTCCACCTCAAACACCAATTTGCACAGAAGAGGCTTAACACCACTTTAATCCATCTTAAAACAACCACGAGTCTAACAAACAAAACGCTCTGCCTGGTTCACTCATTAGTGTCTGGAAACGTTATAAAACAACTTCATAAGCAGCCTTAGCCTTAGTTCTGTTGATTTCCCACTGCACATGCAAAATCTCAAAAGACTCGATCACCGATGTCATTTCTAATCCCATAAAAGAAAGTGACCCAATACAAATTCCATCCATCTTCTTCTGCTTATCCGGGGCCAGGTCGTGGGGGCAGCAGTCTAAGCAGGGGCTCCCAAGCTTCCTTCTCCCCAGCCACTTCCACCAGCTCCTCCGGACGGACCCCGAGGCGTTCCCAGGCCAGCTGAGAGACATAGTCCCTCCAGCGTGTCCTGGGTCTTCCCCGGGGCCTCCTACCGGTGGGACATGCCTGGAACACCTCCCAAGGGAGGCGTCCAGGAGGCATCCAGACCAGATGCCCAAGCCACCTCAGCTGGCTCTTCTCGACGTGGAGGAGCAGCGACTCTACTCCGAGCTCCTCCCGTGTGACTGAGCTCCTCACCCTATCTCTAAGGGAGCACCTAAAACATGTTGGACACCCAACATCTGTCCTGGGACTACAGATGAAAAATAGCCGTCTGGCTAATTCTGGCATATTTACATGTAAATGTTGATTAATGTGCACTGTCCCATAAATAAATAAATAAAACACCCGGCCACTCTGTGAAGGAAACTCATTTCGGCCGCTTGTATCCGCGATCTCGTCCTTTCGGTCATTACCCAGAGCTCATGACCATAGGTGAGGGTAGGAACGTAGATTGACCGGTAAATCGAGAGCTTCGCCTTTCGGCTCAGCTCCCTCTTCACCACAACGGTCCGATGCAGCGACCGCATCACTGCCGACGCTGCACCGATCCGCCTGTCAATCTCACGCTCCATCCTCCCCTCACTCGTGAACAAGACCCCGAGATACTTGAACTCCTCCACTTGAGGCAGAGACTCCCCACCCACCCGGAGAGGGCAATCCACCTTTTTCCGGTCGAGAACCATGGCCTCGGATTTGGAGCAGCTGATTCTCATCCCAGCCGCTTCACACTCGGCTGCAAACCGCCCCAGTGCACGCTGCAGGTCCTGGTTCGATGAAGCCAACAGAACAACATCGTCCGCAAAGAGCAGCGATGAGATCCTGTGGTTCCTGAACTGGACCCCCTCCGGCCCCTGGCTGCGCCTAGAAATTCTGTCCATAAATACTATGAACAGAATCGGTGACAAAGGGCAGCCCTGGCAGAGTCCAACATGCACCGGGAACAAGTCTGACTTACTGCCGGCAATGCGAACACAGCTCCTGCTCCGGTCATACAGGGAGCGGACAGCCCTTAGCAAAGGGCCCCGGACCCCATACTCCCGGAGCACCCCCCACAGGGCACCACGAGGGACACGGTCAAATGCCTTCTCCAGGTCCACAAAGCACATGTGAAATGGTTGGGCAAACTCCCATGAACCCTCGAGCACCCGATGGAGGGTGTAGAGCTGGTCCAGTGTTCCACGACCTGGCCGAAAACCACACTGCTGCTCTTGAATCCAACGTTCGACTATCGGACGGACTCTCCTCTCCAGTACCCTGGCATAGACTTTACCGGGGAGACTGAGGAGTGTGATTCCCCTGTAGTTGGAACACACGCTCCGGTCCCCCTTCTTATACAGAGGGACCACCACCCCGGTCTGCCAGTCCAGAGGTACAGTTCCCGACCGCCACGCGATGTTGCAGAGGAGTGTCAGCCAAGACAGCCCCACAACACCCAGAGACTTAAGGTACTCAGGACGGATCTCATCCACCCCCGGAGCCTTGCCACCAAGGAGCTTTCTAACCACCCCAGTGACTTCGGCCAGGGTGATGGATGAGTCTGCCTCTGGGTCCCCAGCCTCGGCCTCCTCTTCGGAGGACGTGACGGTGGGATTGAGGAGATCCCCAAAGTATTCCTTCCACCGCCCGACAACATCCCCAGTCGAGGTCAGCAGCTCTCCCCCCGCACTGTAAACAGTGTTGGTGAAGGGCCGCTTCCCCCTCCTGAGGCGCCGGACGGTTTGCCAGAATTTCCTTGGGGCCGTCCGATAGTCCTCCTCCATGGCCTCCCCGAACTCCTCCCAAACCCGAGTTTTTGCCTCTGCAACCACCCGGGCTGCAGCACCAATACAAATTGTCCATTGATATCCTTATGTGGCTTAAATCCTACCTGGGTGGGCGTTCCCAGTGTGTCCGCTTAAATAACACAGTTTCTCGATCAGAAGCGTGCTCCATGGGGCACCACAAGGTTCTGTTTTGGGGCCGTTACTGTTCAGTCTACATATTAATGACCTCCCATCTGTGTGTGATGATGTGAATGTCCAAATGTCTGCTGACGATACAGTCATCTACACAGATGGGAAGGATCCTGAACAAGTGGCAGCCAAGTTATCAGTGGCCATGAACAAAATTGCTAAATGGTTGGATGACTCTTGTTTGACACTAAATGTGGGGAAAACGCCCACAATGTTTTTCTCAATCAAACATAAACACAAAACCTACCCCCCAATATTTGTGATGGGACAACAGATTACAAATGTAGATGAGTTTAGATATCTGGGCATTATTTGAGATTCTATGCTAAGCTGCTAAAGACATGTCAAAAAGGTTTATCACACATTAAAATATAATCTGTCCAACTTTAGATGTATAAGAAACTCACTAACAACTGATGGAGCTAAGACTTATCTGAATGCAATGATTTTGTCTCATTTATCTTTTGGTATGTCATGTTGGTCACAAGCAAACAACACAACCATCAAACCACTGGAAACTCTTTACAAACAAGCACTTAGGATTCTGGATAGGAAAACACGACACTATCACCATTGTCAAATAATTAGAAAGTACAATATGTTAAACTTTGACAATAATATCAAATATGCAAATTTATGTCTGTGTTAGAATAATTATGTATATTATCCCATATTTGTCTTAATCATGTGTTAGATATTTGTGTATTTGCAATAATCTCTTTTGTGCTTGAAAACTGTGTGCAGTACTTTTCCACTGCTGTGGAGCGTGAGTCCCCTCGAGTTAAATTCCGTAGAAGTAAATAGGAGTGTGAATGAGTGTGTGTGAGTGGAAATTTATAACCACTAGGTTATTTATTTCATACCAAAAGATTGGGATTGTAAATAGTGAGTTTTTGTGGATGTAAAGACAAGATTTCTCCACCTTAACGGGTAGAAGTGAGAGATACCACAAAAATAGATTAATCACTATCCCAATCAATCCTTGAAATCAGTCTTAGAGACCTCCCTACGAGTGACAGACTGATCCAAATTGTGACAAAATGGGAAACCTAATAACAACCAGTAAACCTAGAGATAGATTAAAATGTAAGGATTATAAAATAATGGAGGCAAAAAATGCAGGATATAATAAATACCTAGAAAAATATAATTTTAAAGGCAACCTGAGTGTAGTGACCTTGAAGGCATTACGTGACCAGATAAGGGAAAAGACAGAAAATAATGAGAAGAAAATGAGTAGGGAGGGCATAACAGAGTTAGGATGTTGGTTAGAGACGGCAAAGCTGAGAGAGGAGCGACAAAAAAGGAAACAGGACAGAAGTAAAGAGGCAGAAGTGTTTTTTCATAGAAAGGAAGGCGATGAGACAACAGTGGTAGTTAGGAGACGTCCAACACCACCGGAGCAGGAAGAAGCAAGTGTAGAAGTGCAAGCAATACAGGAAGTAAAGTCAAGTAGTGAAATACATCCCTCCTGTAGAGGCAGAAGAGGTCAAAATAGAGGCAGAGGTAGAGAAGGATATCAAAATAGACAAAACAGGGACTATAGACAAAACAGGGACTATAGACAAAACAGGGGCCAGTATCGAGACAGTCAGGAACCAGGCGTATGTTGGTCATGTGGAAAATCAGGACATTTTGCAAGACACTGCAGGCAGGATGAAGGAGGCTATCAAGCATGACTAGACCAGGGTGACTCTGCCCATTTTGAAACTTTTGATGATTCAGAACGGCCAGAGGAAGAGGAAGTGCAGATTAATTATCACAACATTTTTATGAATAGGGGAGAATTGCCAGAAATTTAGTTTAACATATGGTGTGAAAGTTCTGTGTTGTATGATTTGACTTGTAGTTTTGTCTTGTCACAATTTGTAGTTTGTTAAAAGTTGTTTTTGTGTGTACAAATTAGTGGAGTACCGTGAAAGAGAGTAGTGCTCAGCGCGTTCCCGTGCCCCTCCCTCCTCTCACTCCTCTTTCCTAAAGCCCGTGCATGTGAAAATCCCTCAGCCCCTCCCTCCCCTCATTCCTCTCTGTGCTTCAATGAAGGTCGTCCTGTGCAGTTAGGCGTTTTTTTTTTTTTTTTAGGTACTTTTTATGTCGACAAGGATAATCTTAAGCAGAATATAGCAATATAGCAATAACAATTCACCTTGTCTAGTCCTATGTTTACTTATTTTATAATTTTTTAGGGAACTTGCTTTTATTGCAGTGATAGTAGCAGCCATTGTTCAGTCCATGTGCATGTATTCCCCATGCTTCAATGTGATATGCAAAGTGCTTCAGTGCGTTCTGTACTACATGTTGTCTGTGTCAGCGCTCATTTTATGTAGGAATAATTTTTATACCAGTAAAGTAGTAAGTAAAAGATGTTCAAAGCCACGTAGATTTGTTAAAATACAGATCCCAAAGTAAAGTAGTGAACCTGAGGTTTATAATAGAACAATATTTCATCGTGGTTAGTGGGTGGAAGCTAAGGATGTAAACTTTGTTCTTAAAGTTGGTTCATTAATTGGAAAACTTGGTGAAAGGAGAGAGAGTAAGTACTTTTGTTGGTTGCTGGTTTGATTCTAGGACACAGTGTGTGTTTTTATACTGGGTTGTGACCTCTGTGAATACAGAAACCAGTGCAGAGACAGGATTGAAGAGGAAAGCATCATTCTGGACAGGTAGGATGTCAGGACAGGCACATTTGGACCCCTCTGATCAACAATCATGATGAATCTTTTTAATTGAGGCAGAAGAGGACTTCTTATCTGGTGCAGCAGACGAGGTGTGGTCAACAAGCCCATCTGACGTAGGACTTATTAAAGGGGCCCTACCAGTGATAATAAGACCAAAATCAGAGTACAGACCATGTGTGAAGCAGAACCCACTGAAGCCAGACGCAGTTGAGGGTATAGGACCAGTCATAAATGATCTGATTAAAGCAGGTGTTATAATTGAGTGTGATGACTCACCATGCAACACACCAATATTCCCAGTAAAGAAGCAGGGGCCCTCTATATGCTGGTGTATGATACATGACTTACAAGCAGTGAACAGTGCAGTGATTCAACGAGCTCCATGTGTTCCAGATCCACACACATTACTAAATTCATTAAGACCTGATGCTACGATATTCACAGTAATTGATATTAGCAATGCATTTTTCTCAATTCCAATTGACAAGGACAGCCAATTCTGGTTTGCATTTACTTTTGAGGGTAAGAGATATACCTTCACCAGATTACCTCAAGGTTATTGTGAAAGCCCTACAATTTACTCCCAGGTTATGTCAGCGAATGTGTCGAAATTCGATCCTCCAGGAGGAAGCCAAATTTTGCTTTATATAGATGACATATTAATTGCATCACGAGATACAGAAATCTGTAAAATTGACACATTAGCATTACTAAAATATTTAGCTGAAAATGGACACAAAGTGAGCAAAAGCAAGGTACAACTATGTAAAACAGAAGTTAAATATTTGGGGCATAATCTAAGTGCAGGTGGAAGAACAGTAGCAGACAGTAGGAAAGCAGTAATACTGGCCGCACCAAAACCCATGACCAAGAAACAAATTATGTCATTCTTAGGGCTCACTAATTACTGCAGGTCATGGATACCAAATTACGCAGAAATAACACATTCATTGCAGAGACTGATGTATGAGGAGCAAATGAAAATGACAGAGCCAATTGTATGGACAGAAGAGGCAGAAAGTGCATTCTGCATTTTAAAACAGACATTAGTGTCAAGTACAGCACTGGCGTTACCAGATTACAGTAAAGAATTCATTCAGATGGTGGACTGTAAAGGGCATTTTATGACGTCAGTGTTGACTCAGAAACACGGAGACAAGCTTAGACCAATAGCTTATTTTTCCTCAAAATTAGACAGTGTAGCATGTGCATTGCCACCTTGTGTTCGGGCTGTTATGGCGGCCTCCATGGCAATAGAAGTGAGTGCAGGCATTGTATTGTTTCATCCATTAACGTTAAAGGTCCCACATGCTGTTTCAGCATTATTATTACAGACTAATATGACCTTTTTATCCCCTGCTCGTCACCTCTCCTGCATGGCGAACCTGCTATCACAGCCTCATTTGACTCTACAAAGATGCACAACTTTAAACCCAGTGACTTTAATCCCACTGCCAGATGAAGGTCAGGTACACGACTGTCAGGAATTGGCAGAGACATTAACTAAAAGCAGACTGGATTTATTGGATCAACCCATTGCTGGTAGTAAATTAATATTTGTAGATGGATCATAACTACCTGTTACAATTGAGAGAGGCAGACACAGTTACAGATGATATTTTACGAGACATGCAGCAACAGAGCCCACCGCAAGAAATACAAGTGTGGGTAAAAAAGGGAGCAACAGTAAAAGATGGCATTTACATATGTCCCCAAAATAAACCCATCCTTCCAAAAAATCTATACAAATGGGCATGAGCAATTTTGAGCCATGGTAAGACTCATGTCTCAACAGGGGGGTGAGATAGAGAAACATTATAGAGAAACATTATACAACCTATGGGTTCAATTCTTACTCAAAAATGTTTTGTAGAGCATGTCTGATATGTGCAAAACACAACTCACAGGGAAATTTAAGACCCAAGCGAGGACAATTTCCACAACCCCAATATCCATTTCAAATTATTCATATGGACTTCATAGAGTTAAATCAAAGTGAAGGCAAGAAATATTGTTTAGTAATAGTAGATGCATTTTCTAAATGGGTAGAACTATTTCCAACCAAAACACCAGACGCTCTGACGGTGGCTAAGGCGCTGTGTAAAGATATAATACCAAGATTTGGCATAACTGAGAGAATCTGTAGTGATAATGCTAAACAGTCTAATTTCACACATTAGGAAATTATTCCATATTGATTTAAAAAATCATTGTGCCTACCACCCTCAAAGTGCTGGGTTAGTAGAAAGGATGATTGCACAGACTGTGACAGCCTTACTTCATACCCCTTTGACACTGTCCGAAGACGTCTTCTCCACTACTGATTCCACATGGGCTAAAGATTCATATGGGTGGAACCCTATGGCGAAAAATTGGTCTCAAATTCTAATTATGGGAAAGCAAAAGATAAATGGGAATCCAACTTTAGTATTGCACTTTAATACAACGACTTTACCATTACCATCACGGGGAATAAATTATGCACATTATGATGAACACCCCTGTTTTAGTTTTGCCCTATGTGTACACAAGAGTGGAGAAGACCCATGTACTGTTTTGTCCATATGCCCTAATATTACTGAAGGTAACTCTAATACATCTAGAACAGACACCCCAATTGACAACCTGACCCTAGGACCGAAAACAAGGACAAAAGTGTCAGGAAACAGACAGACGAGGACCCAAGTGCGTCACGTTTAAACAGTTTATTTAGGGGTTGAGGGGAAAAAGGGAGTGCGTGTGTGTCTCGGTGGTGGAGCAGTCTCTCCAGGGCAGCAGTACAGACAAGGGCTAGGCAGAATATGCAGGTCAAGAGCAGAAGGCAGGTCGGGTTACCGGGGCAGAGGAGCAGAAGAGGGTACAGACAGGTCCAGGTTCAATTATCAGGAGTCAGAGGTAGAATGCAGGGAAGTTTGGCAGCAGGTAGCGGATCCACACGAGCAGACGATCTGACAAAGGGCAGGCTGAAAAACAGGGCTTTTTATATACAGGTCAATCAGGGGTGTATTAGGTGCAGCTGGTTGGTGAGTGAGGATGCAGAGTGGGGACAGGTGGATCAAATCAGCTAGAGTGGAGGGTGAAACAGTTAGGTGGGGGCTCGTTAACAGGAACTGAGAGGGAGCCCATGACAAAAAATGAAAATCAAAATTGTTAATGGCCACTACCTACAGATGAATGGTTCCAAATCACTACTGGCATTTCAGGACAAAGCAACAACTGGTTGCTTCTGGTAGAACAAGCTGCAAAGGCTGTAAATTCTGATTGTGTTGTATGCTTAGGGCCCAGACCAATGCTTTGTGTGGTACCAGCGACTATGTCACCAGACTGTGTAGTTGACGTTATGCAAAAGACTGTTCCACAAGCCAACTGTACATTCTGGGACTCAGTGTATCCACTCACACCCCTAGAAAAGAGAAAACCATTGTTTAACAAAAATGTTCTTATGGCGAATTATACATGTATTAATATGACAGGCACAGGGGAGATATTAGGTAACCTATCCTTAGAATGGTGTTATACTATGTTACATGTGGGAGACAAATTTATCCCCTCTCGGCCCAGGACTTATTACGAACAACAAGTAGTCTATTACCACAAGAATGGCATAGAGACAAAAGAGCTTCTAAGAGGTTAGGAGATGATGATCCCACTTATATTGATGCAATAGGAGTGCCCAGAGGAGTTCCCAACAAATACAAATTGTCAGATCAGATTACAACAGGTTTTGAAAACCTACCTATAATTGCAGCAATTTTTCCAATCACACCTAAGAAAAATGTAGACCGAATAAACAACGTCCACTACAACGTACAGAAATTGGGCAACTGGACACAGGCAGGCTTTGAGGCAGTGCACGAGCAGTTAGCAGCCACATCACTGATAGCATTCCAAAATCGCTCTTGGTAGAGAAAGGGTCCGTGTGCGCGATTTTGTCAGCCACCTTTCATCCCGAATAATACTGCATCCGATAGCAGCTTGACCAGACCAATAGAGGGTCTTCGTACCCTCAACAAGCGCATGAAGGAGCAGTGTGGCATCGACCAATCAATGTGGGATGACTGGCTGGGGGTGTTTGGCAGATATAAAGCACTCGTGAGCTCAATACTGATCTCAGTAGCCGTGTTCGCCGCAATATTGACCTTGTGTGGATGCTGTTGTATTCCCTGTATCCGTAGTTTAGTCAACCGTTTAATCACCACAGCAATAACCCCTGGTCCAGAGGACAGGGCAGTTCAGATCCATCTTTTGGCTGATGGTGACTCTGACGTTGAGGACTCCACTGAGGCTTTTGCCACATTGTTCAGAGACGAAAAAGACACACCTATGTAAATAACATAAACCTCCGAGTGTAAGCTTATTTTATTTATCTATGAGTTTGTAGCTGAAAATCGAAAGAAGTGGTTATAAATGATTTTATCCAGCAAATATGTGATAAACAGGAGGGAAATGTTAGAATAATTATGTATATTATCCCATATTTGTCTTAATCATGTGTTAGATATTTGTGTATTTGCAATAATCTCTTTTGTGCTTGAAAACTGTGTGCAGTATTTTTCCACTGCTGTGGAGCTGATGTCTGGCTGGAGACAGGCTTATCAGACTAAGAGACGAGAGCGGTTTGAGTTTGGCAAAACATGAACTGAACCCAAACATGAACTCAAACCACAGCGTATTCTCCGCACTCAGCCTCCTGTCCGACCTTGATCAATAATGCATAATTATATTTTATTATATTTATCATATCTTGGTATCGCTGCTGTTTTTCCCCCCCCCCCCCCCTTTCCTTAGAGCAGCGATACCCATTGTAACCAGGGCCATCCTAATGTAAATAAAAGTGAGGAGACGGCGGGCGTGCTCCAGAGCGGGTTGGAGAGTGTATCTGGGCACGTCTCAATCCGTTCTCCTCACGAGTAAAACTAAATAATCTCTCTTGTCTTTCTTCCCTGAATGTTTTAGATGGTGTTTAACCTGTTTGAACCTAACATTAACTCTTCAAAATACTTAATAATATGGCACCTCCACCTCTCAAAAAGTTTGTTACTCTGACATCTGAACAAATGAGTAGAACGACACGCTCAACGACAACTGGGCAACGTGCCATACCAAAAAGAAAACCAGCTTTAGGACAATCATCATTATCATTTAAAACAATTACAGTATCGAATAAACTTCCAGCAGAACTTAAATTATGCAAAAACTTAAAAACACAAATGTTGGTTTTCCCTTTGTCAGAAAACTGTCACAATGCACTTTACAGGGGAGTTCAGATGCACTTTTAACTATGGTCATTATTACTGTTTTATTATGAAATGTTGAACTTTTGTATTTCCTGCATTGCTCTGTGTTTAATACATGTTTGTGTGTCTTGTGAGTCCAGGGACTACAGATGGAAATTAGTTGTGAAGCTAAAATCTGGTACTAGGCATACCCCTCGCCTAACGAAGTGGCGAGGGGTATTGTTCTTCATCGGTTTCTTACGCTATATTATTATTTTTCTTTGCAAACGATCGCGATTTTGACCCCCTGAACATCAACGAAAAGTCTCACATGGGGGTATCAGATCGACCGGCCCGGCGAAAAATGTGATAAAATGGGCATCGCAACAATGCCCAAAGTGACCCCACTCAACGGCGCCCCCTAGAATTGGACCCCTATGGGAGAGGAGACAAGCAAAGTTTGTCGCAGGGAAACGAAATTCGGCACAGTGACAGAGAACCATTAGACAAGCCAAAAGATGAATTGGAGCACGTCTCTATGACCAACAGGAAGTCGGCCATATTGGATCAAAAATTCACCGCCGTTTTGACTGCGTGTATGCCAAAGTCTTCAAGTGTCTTGTTTTTGGTCCAAACGAGCTCAGATTTGACACGTCACATCTACAGTTGTGGGTCCACAAACGCAGTATTTTTCTCAGCGCACTTTTTCACGGTTAGCACGCCGGCGAATAACACCTTCGTTTCCTGTTTCTTTGATGCCCTCTCACGGCCACAGGCTTTGGCCTACAGAGCTCAAACTCACATCACTATTGTGTGATCCTGGCCTGAATGTGATGAAATATGAAATATAATAAAAGTGAACTCTGTAGCGCCACCTAGTGTATACGTGAAACGTCAACAGTTTCGGATTTGGACCAAATTTGGGGATTAAATTCTATGCATGATTTCAACCAAAATCTTATATTGTGGAAATGGTGCAATTTTCATTGTTCGCCACCGGGGGTGCAAAGACTCAATAAAAAAATAGTAAAAAAAATGCCTACACGCACAGACGTTCTCTGATTGTGCTGAAATCTGAATCACTAAAGCTTGAACATGGACTGAATATAATAAACTACAAAGTATATGAAAAGTGAACTCTATAGCACCCCCTATCCAGACATGAAACATCAACATTATCGGATTTGTACCAAATTTGGGCATTAAATTCTCTGTGTCAAAGCAAACAAAAAAATATATTATGGATATGGGGTGTTTCCCACGGTTGGCAAGGAGGGGCGCAAAGACTCCCCCAATAAATAGTTCCAAAATTACTACACGCACAGAGTTCATCTGATTGTGCTGAAATTTGAATAATTAATGCCTAATCATGACTATCGAAAAGTGAACTCTATAGCGCCCCCTACCTCAGACATGAAACGTCAAAGTGATCAGATTTGTACCAGATTTGGGGAATACATTCTATGCGTGTCTCCGACCAAAAAAATACATTATGGATATGGGGTATTTTCCATGGTTGGCCACAAAGGGGGCAAATACTACCCCCCAAAATATGTTTAAAGGCGCACTATGTAACTTTTCTGGTGGAGGGTCTGTTTTTATGCAGTCTTAGTCTGACAGTGCTCTTGATTCTAAAAGTCATGTGACCTGCGTCCTAGTTTTTATAATTTGGCTCTAGATCGTTCCCATTTTCAAATATTAAAGGTGCCCTATGTAATTTTTCTGGTGGACGAGCTGTCGGGAGGAGAGAGTGTTGTGTCAGGGTGGTCACGAGTCCTCAGCGGTTGCCCGGCATGGGCGTGTGCACCGGGGCGAGGGCCATCATTGCCGCCAGCGGCTTTAATGATATTTTCATTTGTGATTAATGTTGATGTAACTGGTCCCTGTCAAATAAACTAAATTAAAAAAAGTTGTTTTATAACGTTTCCAGGCACAAATGAATGAGCATTTTATTTGTTAGACTCAGTGTGAAGCAAATTGGCGTTTTACGCGGAAGCTCAGAACTTGCCCCCATCACTACACTAGTTTGTTGCCTTGACAGACTCACTACCACAGCGAGATCTCCACTGAGGCGTTTTTTGGCTTCTGACAGTATTCGACCAACTCAAGCAATGGATTTTAGCTTCAAATGTGCCGGAGTTCACCTTTAAGTAATAGAATACAACAGAATTAAGATATATCACTGGTCTCTAGTGTAATGGAAGTGATAAAACTGAAACAGAACCTCTATTTACTTATTATTTCATGCAGCACAGAACATAACACAATACAAAACACAAAATATTTAAGACCTGTGTACAAATGTAGAGAGAAATATATTATTAATCTACTTAAATCAAACACTCACAACGAATTAAATCAATGTATGATTTTTTTTTGTGAACTACATTTTAAAAGATGGTCATTAAAATGCTGTTAAGGTCTTAAAAGTTATATTTATATTCTATACTGATTAAAGAACATCAGATTTTCATGTTTTTGTGTTTAACTTTTTGCCTGTAAATTGCCTGTAAACATCTAAATGTGAAAAGTAAAAAACATAGTCTGTGTGGTGATGATTAAACGCTACAGTGAAAAGTTTGGGAATTGTTTGAATAAAAAAAAGTTATATGTTATATTGGAAATCTAACATTAACAAACAAGCATCTGTCACATGGGGAACAGCAGGTGACCACTGAACGTGCTGTGGTGACTTCCATCATCATAGATTTTTGTATTCTGCCACAAACGCAGAAACACAACATCTCCAGCCTCCAGGAGCAGAGTGGCTCCATTAGAGGATTTGGCGAAACCATTTGTCTGATGTTCATAAGAGATAAAAATATGTTCTCCATTCTTCACCAACACAGCACCTGAAGCATGTGAAGAATCTCCATGTGCACCAATGTAGAACTCAAAGTGGTAGGCCCCTCTGACCGGGGCGATGAAAAACCCTGTAGGATATGTACATAATGTTAGTGTGGGAGACGCTCACATAGATCACTGTAACATGTGGGAGTTCATTCACCTGTGTTTGGGCTGTAGGCGTTTCCAATGTTTAACACCACGTGTTTGAAGACCAAATTAGTGTGAGCGTTAAAGGGTCCCAAGGTTACTGGGTCTGAAGCCACTAAAGAGGCGGAGAAAGCCACTTGCCCCACTGAAAATAAGATAAACATAAAAGTCTAAACATGAACTGTCTGTAGTCTAAATGTGGTTTTATTTATTTATTTAGAAGAGAAGCCCCTTGAGATGTAACCGATTCTAGTAGCTGTGGTTTATGGTTAGATTTATACTCTTGGAATGAGTCCGATCATTACTGCAGGAGCGACTAAGCCCATTGTTGTTAAAATCACCCAGAATAATCAGCTCAGTTTGAGTAGCGAAGGACTAAATAGTGGAAAGAATAGAGTTTGTAGATTCAGTCGGGGCTTTGGGTGATCTGTAAATATTACCTTTGATTATCTTTTTATTTTCATGTACGATTCTTTTGACAAATAAACATTCAAAATGGAAGTGATTCTCTTTGTGTGTAATGACTTCAGAGACTAATGTTGAAGACATTTATGTAATAACTCCTCCACCTGTACAATTTCTGCCTCATCTATATCTGTCTCAGTAGTTTGGCCCTTCTCACAGTCCAGGTAAGTGTCTGAAGAATGTAAGTTATAATTTCCATGATCAATGAACTAGTCTCACCTTCTCTGTCTCTCCTCAGGGACGCCACATGGTTTTCAGTCACGTTTATTTGAGTCTTTATGCTGTTAAGTTCAGCGGCTTGGCCTAAAAGGAAAAAAAAATACAATTCTGACATTGCAGAAATTCCAAGTACAGCTGAAATTCAGTCAATTTAAGGTCCTACATTACACAAAGCTGACCCTCATGAGCTTTAAAGGGTTCATAATACACTATTTTCTGATGTCTCTTATGAAGTTGATCACAAACATATCTGGGGCTGTGTTTTGTTTCATTCACACGTTTAACACAAACTCTGCATATTTTGGCATATTCTGGAGTTCTTCCTTCACAGAAAACACTCTGTTACACCTTGTGATGTCTTGTAGTTCTAGTTTTCAGTTAACAGCTCCCTTATACTTTTTTGTTTGGTAGATATTTGCAATTCCAGGGCTGAAATCACGAGTCCACCATATTCTGTATTAGTATAACATAATTAATCATTTTAACCTGCTGGGTAGAATCAGAAAAAACCTGGGCACTGTTTTTACGATGAAGGCCTTTTGACTCCCATCCACAAGCCATTTGAATGCTAAAAACATAGTGATTAAAGCTGAAGGTGAGACAGCCAAACACAACAGAGGCCAGTTTCAAGTCACTACCATCAAACTGAAAATGGCTTCTGGACGGGAGCCGAGACGTCTTGGTCATCAGGAAACATAAAATAAATAATATTTCTACCTTTGGTAGCTCATTGCTTCAGTATCTGGCTCCTAAATGTAACCAAGCCTATGTTTTTATTCAATCTATACTTGATACCTTAAAATGAACATATATTAGTACTTGAGACCTTAAAATGAACAAAGAAAGAGTGGGCCGACAGACAATTAACAGTGGCCTTGATAACCCACTGGTACTAATACAAAAGATTACTTACTGTACTGTACTGTTCATACATATCTGCATAAACTTCTTTCATATGTTTTTATAATGGTCACAATATAACAATTATTTCCACACTGGGGCACAAGTCCCTCTGCTGATCAAAGTTTGCAATTCAAATCCTTTCTCTTGACAGTGACTCAACGGTCGAAACGGTGAGGTGTGACTATGTCAGAGACAGACTTATATGTGACTTATTTCTGTACCTTGTTGCTGTGTGTCCAAATTTCTGGTCTTCATCTTCATCTCTCTCAGTTCGGCTTCTTGTTCTCTAACTTTGGCTTCTTGTTCTAAGACATCACATATAGTGTTGATTAATAATATATGAATAAATTAATTAATAAAAGCCTAACATAAAATGACGTTCTTTTTGTTGCCAATTCTACCTTGAGAAAGATAAAATTCACCTTGTTTTTTTTGCATGAATCTACCCATTTTTAGAGTGACAGTTTCAGAACCGTCCAAGACTGGTTAAAGACTGTACCTTGTTGCTGTTGTCTCAGTGTCTCCACATCTCTGGTCTTTATCTCCAGATCTCTCAGTTTGGCTTCTTGTTCTAAGACATCACATATAGTGTTGATTAATGATATATGAATAAATTAATTAATAAAAGCCTAACATAAAATGACGTTCTTTTTGTTGCCAATTCTACCTTGAGAAAGATAAAAATCACCTTGTTTTTTTCCATGAATCTACCCATTTTTAGAGTGACAGTTTCAGAACCGTCCAAGACTGGTTAAAGACTGTACCTTGTTGCTGTTGTCTCAGTGTCTCCACATCTCTGGTCTTTATCTCCAGATCTCTCAGTTTGGCTTCTTGTTCTAAGACATCACATATAGTGTTGATTAATGATATATGAATAAATTAATTAATAAAAGCCTAACATAAAATGACGTTCTTTTTGTTGCCAATTCTACCTTGAGAAAGATAAAAATCACCTTGTTTTTTTTTTGCATGAATCTACCCATTTTTAGAGTGACAGTTTCAGAACCGTCCAAGACTGGTTAAAGACTGTACCTTGTTGCTGTTGTCTCAGTGTCTCCACATCTCTGCTCTTTATCTCCAGATCTCTCAGTTTGGCTTCTTGTTCTAAGACATCAGAAGATATAGTGTCGACCAATAATGTATAAATACATGACAAAGCCTAACATAAATACATTTCAGTGAGTTGTAGAGAAGTGTTGATTCTGACCTTGGTTGAGAGACTGCAGCTGCTCGATCCTGACTCTGTGTTCGGCCAGGGCGGCGCTCATGTGTCGGAGCACAGCGTGGAGGTCTGCTGGACAGGGCTGAGGCTGCTCTGGCACATTCACACTCTCAGGATTGGCTTGTTTTTGGTCACTGATCTCACTGTCCTGAAGTTCAGCTCCTGACAGAGAGCCGAGCAGCAGCAGCAGAGCACAGCACACACTCACTCTGTCCATTGTGTAAAGAAGAATGAGCCCCACAAACACTCTCACACTTTTATACAGACCTTAGGGTATCATCTGCCAGATCCTAGTTTGGTCCGGCCCATTTCACGCCCAGGTCATGTGGAGACTCACAGAACACAGAAGGGAGGAGGAGAAACTAAAAACCAGGAGTGGATCCACATGCAAGAAACTAATAATATCTATATAATACAGTAAACTATATAAGTATAATACATCAACTAAACCCCCAGAGAAAATAAAACAAACTGATCAAATTCTAGCACCAGTGGCGGCTGGTCACTCCCTAACTTGACCTAGATTTTTTAAAAAAAATGTATAAAGTCTAAAATATATAAAAGCTTTGTGTTTCTTATTTTTGTTTGAAATTGAACGTGTATCTGCATATTAATGGAGTTCTATGGAAGTTTGGAGAAAATTTGACGTCATTACGTTGCTTCTGCCCATGACTTTACACTGCAGCCCTGAAGTACGTGTTGGGGCGCAGGGTGGGGGTGAACTCAACTCAAGTGATTGGTCTTCATTAATGTTATCACACACTTGACCTATTGTGATTCAGCGTGTTAGCTCTGTTCCTCCCAGCCCCAACTCTCCACTGGCGGCATGTTACTACTATAGGCTAAAGAATGGATAACAACAGTGCTGTGTGCTATACAGTTATGGCGAGGTAAATTCAAGTCAAAGTGAGTTTGAGGAACAGTTTTTAGGGAGTAATATGTCTTCTCTTCCTTCTGCCAAGCAAGAAAAGAGGCTTTCAGCTGCATTGGCTGCAGTGATATCCTCCAACTCTTATTTTGACATTCACACATTAGCTCGTGGTGGCTAGCTACTTTCACCTAAACCTCCACACATGAGAGCGCGAGGAGAGACACCGCTCATCAGGCCAGATCTGCAGACACACTGACACAGACCTGCCGCTGGGGCACTCGCTCGCAGCTCTGTCAGCCTCTGCCTGCTCGTTTCTGGGCGGAAAAGTTTCACGTGGGTGTAACGTGCAGAGGGCTTAAATCTACCTGGTGCAATAGTGCTAATATGGACTAGTCATAACTTTCACATTTCAGTGGGAAGTGGGATTAAGTCTAGTTTTACAAATGGCTGGTGCATTCAGCTTCCAGACCTTGTGTTGCAGACCTGACTGGACCAGGACCAGTTTGATCTCTTCGTATTGGACAATAATACACTTTTGTGGACAGTGGATAGACAACAGACTCTGCTTCAGTCCTCTGGAGAAGGTAAGATGCTTGTTTTCGTTAGTTGTGGGCAGGTTAATAGTGCATAAATGAGCTTGTGGGTGCGACGGAGCTGCTCTGGTGTTGTGCCGTGCGCTGAAGGAGCGGCGCTGATGTCATGTTTTCATGAATGTAGCCTCTTATTGTAGTTTTGCTGATGTTGTTGGGAAGAGAGAGGTTATTTCTAGAAGGTGTGTCAGTGTGTGTCCTCCTCAGCGTCTGAAAAGATGCTGCTACCGCAGCAGGAATCTGTAAAAATGGTCACTGATTTTCCTGCGGCTAGGTTACAGGGTGTGGTCAATGCTACCAGCTTTGCCGTTTGAGCTGAATAGTGGATGGGCAGAGCACAGAGTTTTTTGTTCTAGCAGCATTAGTTAGACAACATGCAGAACAAGCAGTGTTACATCAGAGTAACCTACGAGGTCAGAGGAGGCGAGCACAGCTTTCTCAACTGCAGCCACAGCCTGCACACACAGTGGCATGGCAGCAGCAACAGGGTCCAGTTTAGCTGAAAAATACCCCACAAAATGATTTCTCTGCGAGTTCTGTCCAACTAATTCTATCAATAAACCTGAGATTTTTACCATAGATCAGTGCACTGAGAGGGTTTTCCAGGACAGAAAAATTTGGGATAATCACATGACAGTACGAACACATTCCTAGGAAAGACATAAGTTGCTTTTTAGTTTGAGGCCTTCTGAATGGCAGCAACCCCTTGTAGAAATGCTTTTGTCTTTGTCTGTGATCACATGAAAAAGACTAGTTCTTTTTTAGCAAACTGCAGTTTTGAAAGACTAGCCTTGCGACTCTCTGTATGCAAATGACGTAACAATGTCAGTGTGTTGCATCTGTACTGTTCCTCGGAGGGAGAGCACAAGAATAAATCATCAATGCACTGTAACAGACATGTGCCTTGTGACAGTTGTGACACAAGAGAGTCACGCCGTGCAGCATCGCACAAGTCATTAAACACAGGATCAATTCCCTCAATCACTTCCAGTCGCAGTGGGTATCTTGGTCTACAGGGACACGCATTAGATTCTGGATTGTTTACCAAATCTCTTTTGCCAAGGCTTTTTCCCCCAAAGTTTATCAGAAATTTCTTTTAGCTCCGGTACAGCTTCTGCCTTAGCACAAGAGATAAGGGAGCTTGTTTTGACAGACCTGCACTTGTTATCAGTAGCAGCTTCGCACTGCTCCACAAACGGCCCCTCTCCTCCCCTTTTTCACATCTCTTGGTTTTGACAGAGCGATGTAAGGGCAAACTTTATGAGAAAATGTAAACTCCTGTTCTTTTCTGTGCCAGCAACAGACAATGCAGAGTACTGGTCTAACCAATACGAATACCTAGTAACCAGATTATCCTCACTACGCTGCCCAAGGTTTTCCTACTTCCTGAAATGCATTCACGGGCACATCAAGAGAGCACTGCATATCTCCAAAGTTCTGTCCTTTCAGAGAGTGGCACTTTGCCGTGCATTAAGTCAATCAGATCAATAGTCAAGTCAAGTTTATTTCTATAGCACATTTAAAACAACTTCAGTTGACCAAATTGCTTCACATAAAGGATAACAAACATATGCATATACAACACCATATGAGGACAAAAGAGAGAGAAAAAAAAGAATAAACTAATAAAACAAGATAAACTGACTAACTAGTATTAAATGCCAGGGAAAAGAAATGAGTTTTCAATCTAGTCTTGAACTGCGTTACGGACTGAGAGGATCTGACAGGAAGAGGAAGGTTATTCCACAGTCTGGGCGCTGCCACAGAAAAGGCTCTGTCTCCCCTCGTCTTGAGCCAAGTTTTGGGCACAACCAACAGGAGCTGGTCGGCTGACCTCAGGCCTCTGGGTGGAGTGTAGGGCTCCAGTAATTCTCTCAAATAGACTGGACCCAAAGAGTGTAGACATTTAAACACAATTAACAACAAAGAACACCAAATAGAGGGATTTGGGGACAATTTCTAAATGAAATCATAAGTGGGGGTCAGCATATCAGTGTTGGGCCCCCGTACAAGATAGAACTGCCAGTTCTTTAGTTGAGATCACTTGGAGATCGTCTGATGTGGAGGCGAGGCAAAGGCTCAATCTGTACATCAGATCTCATCCAAGTCCATGACCAGCAAATTATTTACCTCCAGAATCAGAACATTTCAGAGGAGACGTGTGCTGATCTCTTGCTGTGTCTCCAGACGCTGCTAAAGAATGAGTAAACAGGGCACAATGAGTTTGGGCACATGGGGAAGGGCCGAGTTTTATACTACAGAATGCGTAGCGCCAGAATCCACTGGAAATTGAATCTGATCACCATTTACAAGCAAAGTGGACTACATTTTCCATTACTTTGTAAGAATTGTGAGTAAATACCAATAGCCTCCTGTGCCTTAAATGAAGCGTTCTTATCATGTGAGTGTGGTGTCTGGTGCATGTTACCATCCACCTGAAGTGATGGCGCCCATAAGTCCTCCGGCTTGGGCTTCTCTTTCATGCCCACATCCAGTCTCAGTACCATTAAATAGATCTTATATGCCATGGCCAGCTTGGGCTTGGATGTCTCGGCCCCGATCTCAAGAGATGCCATCTCAGGGTCAGTGTGCAGCTCAGCCTCTGGTTGGTTGGGGGTTCACTTGACAGGCAGCAGGTCAAGGTCCCTGTCCACTCCAACCACCGGAACATCCCTCAGATCTGTGTAAAGATGAGAAACAGTACTAACTCGCTCTTTCACATTAGTGTCAATGTAAATATAGGTGCCCTGGGTCCAGTGTTGTCAGCAGGTGCAAGTGTTTGTCTAAGTGACTTTGTATGTGAGTAATGTGGGGGCTGTTTCTCCCACCATACATTCTGACACTCACGCTTGTTGAGTTTCACATTCACAGCACATCCACTCTAATCAGACTTGCTTGTCGCTTCACATGGAGCAGCCTGTTTAACTATTGTTTCCCACTGTCTGCTCTCCAACTCTGTCATCCACACACCCAACCATTTTTCATGAATACCCATTACCATAACAGATTCAGATATTATTTTTTGCTTGTAAAATTTTCTTCCTCTCCTTTAATAAGTTTGCTTTAAGCTTTGTAAGCTGAGAAATTCTGAAAGACCCACCTTCAGGAAAACCAAATCGTCCATCCTGACAGACATTTCTGTACAACTTTCCCCCTTGAACCCACCAATCCCGCACCTGGATTGTGTGTTTTCCATTTCTGTACTTCACAAAAACTGGGTCGGAGTGCTGAAATCACCCCTACGTGTCCGTAGGAATGAACCCCTGGCCCTTTCCTACTTTTTGGCTCCTACTCGGCTGGGACACTCTTGGCTCCTTTACTCCTGTGATCCAACCAGCGTGCTCACAAATGTCGCTAAAATTCAGAACGAGATCACTTGAGGTCACCAGCGCTGCGTGACTCCTGCCCATTTGTTGTCAAATGAAATGTCAGTACAGCGTACAGTATTAACCTCAATTATTTGTATATAAGTTGATAATTTAGTAGGTTTATAATTTGAGTTTTGGCAAGTTTCCCCTCTTTTTTATGAAACTAAAAGTCAGAACAAGTTGAAAAAAACAACTCACCACAACATAGTAGTAGCAGGTTGATCTCTTAGCGCCAGCGTTTCCCAGTGAGAGTGATGCAGCCCTGTGCTCAAACGCCAGAGTATAGGCTGGAGGCTGGTCCATCCAGGGTGATCAGCTGCCGGATCGCAGTCACGGAAAAAGGAATTGGTTGAAAGAGCTGTTCGCTGACGCTAATTGTTGTAGATTTTTAAATCTGAGAAAAATAAAAACTGGAGAAAAGTTGTCTTAAATCAAAGAGTCTGGATTTATTAAAGCAACTGTGCACACAATTACAGAGGAAATGAAAACGAAACCTTCTGTCCTTCGCGCAAGGTCCGTCTCTCCCTAATCTGAATGGCATAACAAAAACAGGCTTCTTATACAGTCGACAAACGTCAATGTAAACCCAACATGAGGTAATATTGAAACAACCCACAAACAGTGTCTTCTCGTCTGGTTCAGATGGGCATCGATCAGATTTGGGATCCCACTATTCTAAATGATGAGAATGAACAAAGCAACAGCTCATTGTTTTAACAATGACGGATAAAGACAGAGCAGAGTGACCTGCCTCGAGAAACCCCAGGAGCAGCAAATTACACCATCACATGTGGCACGAATACAGACATTTAACAGCCTACATCATTGTCCTTGTACTCATCAAATTGTAGCCGCCCTGAATTCTTTCTATTACAGTACAGTTTGGTTGACTTGAAGCTTGGAGGACAATACAAAATATCACTAAACACATTGCAAAGACTTAAAGGGGAACTCCGGCACGTTTGAAGCTAAAGTCCATTACTAGAGGTGGTCGAACTCTGTCAGAAGCCAAAAA
Organism: Odontamblyopus rebecca; assembly: GCA_030686955.1. Taxonomy (NCBI): domain Eukaryota; kingdom Metazoa; phylum Chordata; class Actinopteri; order Gobiiformes; family Gobiidae; genus Odontamblyopus; species Odontamblyopus rebecca. The sequence continues at coordinate 8,783,366 of CM060654.1, forward strand.
AAATGGCACAGATCAGTGTTGCCTCAGTGGAGATCTCACTGTGGTAGGGAGTCTGTCAAGGCAACAAACTAGTGTAGTGATGGGGGCAAGTTCTTAACTTCCACGTAAAACACCAGTTTGCTTCACACTGAAGAAGCTTAACAACACTTTAACCCATCTTAAAACAAGCACGAGTCTAACAAACAAAACGCTCTGCCTGGTTCACTCATTAGTGTCTGGAAACGTTATAAAACAACTTCATAAGCAGCCTTAGCCTTAGTTCTGTTGATTTCCCACTGCACATGCGAAAGCTCAAAAGACTCGATCACCGATGTCATTTCTAATCCCATAAAAGAAACTGACCCAATACAAATTGTCCATTGATATCCTTATGTGGCTTAAATCCTACCTGGGTGGGCGTTCCCAGTGTGTCCGCTTAAATAACACAGTTTCTCGATCAGAAGCGTGCTCCATGGGGTACCACAAGGTTCTGTTTTGGGGCCGTTACTGTTCAGTCTACATATTAATGACCTCCCATCTGTGTGTGATGATGTGAATGTCCAAATGTCTGCTGACGATACAGTCATCTACACAGATGGGAAGGATCCTGAACAAGTGGCAGCCAAGTTATCAGTGGCCATGAACAAAATTGCTAAATGGCTGGATGACTCTTGTTTGACACTAAATGTGGGGAAAACGCCCACAATGTTTTTCTCAATCAAACGTAAACACAAAACCTACCCCCCAATATTTGTGATGGGACAACAGATTACAAATGTAGATGAGTTTAGATATCTGGGCATTATTTGAGATTCTATGCTAAGCTGCTAAAGACATGTCAAAAAGGTTTATCACACATTAAAATATAATCTGTCCAACTTTAGATGTATAAGAAACTCACTAACAACTGATGGAGCTAAGACTTATCTGAATGCAATGATTTTGTCTCATTTATCTTTTGGTATGTCATGTTGGTCACAAGCAAACAACACAACCATCAAACCACTGGAAACTCTTTACAAACAAGCACTTAGGATTCTGGATAGGAAAACACGACACTATCACCATTGTCAAATAATTAGAAAGTACAATATGTCAAACTTTGACAATAATATCAAATGTGCAAATTTACATCTGCTCTTCAAAATACTTAATAATATGGCACCTCCACCTCTCAAAAAGTTTGTTACTCTGACATCTGAACAAATGAGTAGAACGACACGCTCAACGACAACTGGGCAACGTGCCATACCAAAAAGAAAACCAGCTTTAGGACAATCATCATTATTATTTAAAACAATTACAGTATCGAATAAACTTCCAGCAGGACTTAAATTATGCAAAAACTTAAAAACACAAATGTTGGTTTTCCCTTTGTCAGAAAACTGTCACAATGCACTTTACAGGGGAGTTCAGATGCACTTTTAACTATGGTCGTTTTTACTGTTTTATTATGAAATGTTGAACTTTTGTATTTCCTGCATTGCTCTGTGTTTAATACATGTTTGTGTGTCTTGTGAGTCCAGGGACTACAGATGGAAATTAGTTGTGAAGCTAAAATCTGGTACTAGGCATATTTTCATTTGTGATTAATGTTGATGTACATGGTCCCTGTCAAATAAACTAAATAAAAGAAGTTGTTTTATAACGTTTCCAGACACTAATGAATGAGCGTTTTATTTGTTAGACTCAGCGTGAAGCAAATTGGCGTTTTACGCGGAAGTTCTGAACTTGCTCCCATCACTACACTAGTTTGTTGCCTTGACAGACTCACTACCACAGCGAGATCTCCACTGAGGCGTTTTTTGGCTTCTGATACTATTCGACCAACTCAAGCAATGGATTTTAGCTTCAAATGTGCCGGAGTTCACCTTTAAGTAATAGAATACAACAGAAAGATACGATATATAACTCGTCTTTAGTGTGATGGAAGTGATGAAACTGAAACAGAACCTCTATTTATTTATTATTTCATGCAGCACAGAACATAACACAATACAAAATATTTAAGACCTGTGTACAAATGCAGAGAGAAATATATTATTAATCTACTTAAATCAAACACTCACAACGAATTAAATCAATGTATGATTTTTTTTTTTTGTGAACTACATTTTAAACGATGGTCATTAAAATGATCTTAAGGTCTTAAAAGTTATATTTATATTCTATACTGATTAAAGAACATCAGATTTTCATGTTTTTGTGTTTAACTTTTTGCCTGTAAATTGCCTGTAAACATCTAAATGTGAAAAGTAAAAAACATAGTCTGTGTGGTGTGCATTTAAAGCTACAGTGAAAAGTTTGGGAATTGTTTGAATAAAAAAAAGTTATATGTTATATTGGAAATCTCACATTAACAAACAAGCATCTGTCACATGGGGAACAGCAGGTGACCACTGAACGTGCTGTGGTGATTTACATCGTCAAAGATTTTTGTATTCTGCCACAAACGCAGAAACACAACATCTCCAGCCTCCAGGAGCAGAGTGGCTCCATTAGAGGATTTGGCGAAACCATTTGTCTGATGTTCATAAGACATAAAAATATGTTCTCCATTCTTCACCAACATAGCACCTGAAGCATGTGAAGAATCTCCATGTGCACCAATGTAGAACTCAAAGTGGTAGGCCCCTCTGACCGGGGCGATGAAAAACCCTGTAGGATATGTACATAATGTTAGTGTGGGAGACGCTCACATACACTCAACAAAAATATAAACGCAACACTATTGTTTTTGCTCCCATTTGTCATGAGATGGACTCAAAGATCTAAAATTCATTCCAGATACACAATATTACCATTTCTCTCAAACATTGTTCACAAATCTGTCTAAATGTGTGATAGTGAGCACTTTTGCTTTGCTGAGATAATCCATTCCACCTCACAGATGTGCCACATCAAGATGCTCATCAGACACCATGATTAGTGCACAGGTGTACCTTAGACTGTCCACAATAAAAGGCCACTCTGAAATGTGCAGTTGTTGCTTTATTGGGGGTCTGGGGACTCAGAACCAGTCAGTATCTGGTGTGACCACCATTTGCCTCATGCAGTGCAACACATCTTCTTCACATAGGGTTTATCAGATTGTCAATTGTGGCCTGTGGAATGTTGGTCCACTCCTCTTCAATGGCTGTGCGAAGTTGCTGGATATTAGTGGGAACTGGTACGCGCTGTCGTATACGCCGGTCAAGCACATCCCAAACATGCTCAATGGGTGACATGTCCGGTGAGTATGCTGGCCATGCAAGAACTGGGACATTTTCAGCTTCCAAGAATTGTGTACAGATCCTTGCAACATGGGGCCGTGCATTATCTTGCTGAAACATGAGGTGATGTTCATGGATGTATGGCACAACAATGGGCCTCAGGATCTCATCACGGTATCTCTGTGCATTCAAAATGCCATCAATAAAATGCACCTGTGTTCTTCGTCCATAACAGATGCCTGCCCATACCATAACCCCACCACCACCATGGGCCACTCGATCCACAACACTGACATCAGCAAAGCGCTCACCCACACGACGCCACACACGCTGTCTGCCATCTGCCCTGAACAATGTAAACCGAGATTCATCCGTGAAGAGAACACCTCTCCAACGTGCCAGACGCCATCGAATGTGGGCATTTGCCCACTCAAGTCTGTTACGGCGACGATCTGGAGTCAGGTTAAGACCCCGATGAGGACGACGAGCATGCAGTTGAGCTTCCCTGAGACGGTTTCTGACAGTTTGTGCAGAAATTCTTTGGTTATGCAAACCAATTGTTTCAGCATCTGTCTGAGTAGCTGGTCTCAGACGATCTTGGAGGTGAACCTGCTGGATGTGGAGGTCCTGGGCTGGTGTGGTTACACGTGGTCTGCGGTTGTGAGGCCGGTTGGATGTACTGCCATATTCTCTGAAACACCTTTGGAGACGGCTTATGGTGGAGAAATGAACATTCAATGCTCGAGCAACAGATCTGGTTGACATTCCTGCTGTCAGCATGCCAATTGCATGCTCCCTCAATGCTTGCGCCATCTGTGGCATTTTGCTGTGAGACAAAACTGCACATTTCAGAGTGGCCTTTTATTGTGGGCAGTCTAAGGTACACCTGTGCACTAATCATGGTGTCTGATGAGCATCTTGATGTGGCACACCTGTGAGGTGGGATGGATTATCTCAGCAAAGCAAAAGTGCTCACTATCACACATTTAGACAGATTTGTGAACAATGTTTGAGAGAAATGGTAATATTGTGTATCTAGAATGAATTTTAGATCTTTGAGTCCATCTCATGACAAATGGGAGCAAAAACAAAAGTGTTGCGTTTATATTTTTGTTGAGTGTAGATCACTGCAACATGTGGGAGTTCATTCACCTGTGTCTGGGCTGTAGGCGTTTCCAATGTTTGACACCACGTGTTTGAAGACCAAATTAGTGTGAGCGTTAAAGGGTCCCAAGGTTACTGAGCCCGAAGCCACTAAAGAGGCGGAGAAAGCCACTTGCCCCACTGAAAATAAGATAAACATAAAAGTCTAAACATGAACTGTCTGAAGTCTAAATGTGGTTTTATTTATTTATTTAGAAGAGAAGCCCCTTGAGATGTAACCGATTCTAGTAGCTGTGGTTTATGGTTAGATTTATAATCTTGGAATGTGTCCGATCATTACTGCAGGAGCGACTAAGCCCATTGTTGTTAAAATCACCCAGAATAATCAGCTCAGTTTGAGTAGCGAAGGACTAAATAGTGGAAAGAATAGAGTTTGTAGATTCAGCCGGGGCTTTGGGTGATCTGTAAATATTACCTTTGATTATCTTTTTATTTTCATGTACGATTCTTTTGACAAATAAACATTCAAAATGGAAGTGATTCTCTTTGTGTGTAATGACTTCAGAGACTAATGTTGAAGACATTTATGTAATAACTCCTCCACCTGTAGAATTTCTGCCTCATCTATATCTGTCTCAGTAGTTTGGCCCTTCTCACAGTCCAGGTAAGTGTCTGAAGAATGTAAGTTATAATTTCCATGATCAATGAACTAGTCTCACCTTCTCTGTCTCTCCTCAGGGACGCCACATGGTTTTCAGTCACGTTTATTTGAGTCTTTATGCTGTTAAGTTCAGCGGCTTGGCCTAAAAGGAAAAAAAAATACAATTCTGACATTGCAGAAAGTCCAAGGACAGCTGAAATTCAGTCAGTTTAAGGTCCTACATTACACAAAGCTGATCCTCATGAGCTTTAAAGGGTTCATAATACACTATTTTCTGATGTCTCTTATGAAGTTGATCACAAACATATCTGGAGCTGTGTTTTGTTTCATTCACACATTTAACACAAACTCTGCATATTTTGGCATATTCTGGAGTTCTTCCTTCACAGAAAACACTCTGTTACACCTTGTGATGTCTTGTAGCTCTAGTTTTCAGTTAACAGCTCCCTTATACTTTTTTGTTTCGTAGATATTTGCAATTCCAGGGCTGAAATCACGAGTCCACCATATTCTGTATTAGTACAACATAATTAATCATTTTAACCTGCTAGGTAGAATCAGAAAAAACCTGGGCACTGTTTTTATGATGAAGGCCTTTTGACTCCCATCCACAAGCCAATCGAATGTTAAAAATGTAGTGATTAAAGCTGAAGGTGAGACAGCAAAACACAACAGAGGCCAGTTTCAAGTCACTACCATCAAACTGAAAATGGCTTCTGAACGGGAGCCGAGACGTCTTGGTCATCAGGAAACATAAAATAAATAATATTTCTACCTTTGGTAGCTCATTGCTTCAGTATCTGGCTCCTAAATGTAACCAAGCCTATGTTTTTATTCAGTCTATACTTGATACCTTAAAATGAACATATATTAGTACTTGAGACCTTAAAATGAACAAAGAAAGAGTGGGCCGACAGACAATTAACAGTGGCCTTGATAACCCACTGGTACTAATACAAAAGATTACTTACTGTACTGTACTGTTCATACATATCTGCATAAACTTCTTTCATATGTTTTTATAATGGTCACAATATAACAATTATTTCCACACTGGGGCACAAGTCCCTCTGCTGATCATCAGAAAGTTTGCAATTCAAATCCTTTGACTCAACGGTCAAAACGGTGAGGTGTGACTATGTCAGAGACAGACTTATATGTGACTTATTTCTGTACCTTGTTGCTGTGTGTCCAAATTTCTGGTCTTCATCTTCATCTCTCTCAGTTCGGCTTCTTGTTCTCTAAATTTGGCTTCTTGTTCTAAGACATCACATGCAGTGTTGATTAATAATATATGAATAAATGAATGAATAAAAGCCTAGAGAAGTGTTGATTCTGACCTTGGTTGAGAGACTGCAGCTGCTCGATCCTGACTCTGTGTTCGGCCAGGGCGGCGCTCATGTGTCGGAGCACAGCGTGGAGGTCTGCTGGACAGGGCTGAGGCTGCTCTGGCACATTCACACTCTCAGGATTGGCTTGTTTTTGGTCACTGATCTCACTGTCCTGAAGTTCAGCTCCTGACAGAGAGCCGAGCAGCAGCAGCAGAGCACAGCACACACTCACTCTGTCCATTGTGTAAAGAAGAATGAGCCCCACAAACACTCTCACACTTTTATACAGACCTTAGGGTATCATCTGCCAGATCCTAGTTTGGTCCGGCCCATTTCACGCCCAGGTCATGTGGAGACTCACAGAACACAGAAGGGAGGAGGAGAAACTAAAAACCAGGAGTGGATCCACATGCAAGAAACTTTTAATATCTATATAATACAGTAAACTATATAAGTATAATACACCAACTAAACCCCCAGGGAAAATAAAACAAACTGATCAAATTATAGCACCAGTGGCGGCTGGTCACTCCCTAACTTGACCTAGATTTAAAAAATGTATAAAGTCTAAAATGTATAAAGGCTGTATGTTTCAAATTGTGTTTAAAATTGAACGTGTATCTGCATATACATATTTTTGTCATGTTAAATGTACCGAAATCACGTTATTTGAGTCATGTGTTTGGCCTTTGAGTTTGCTAAGTTGCAGCGACTTAATGGAGTTCTATGGAAGTTTGGAGAAAATTTGACGTCATTACGTTGCTTCTGCCCATGACTTTACACTGCAGCCCTGAAGTACGTGTTGGTGCGCAGGGTGGGGGTGAACTCAACTCAATAGATTGGTCTTCATTAATGTTATCACACACTTGACCTATTGTGATTCAGCGTGTTAGCTCTGTTCCTCCCAGCCCCAACTCTCCACTGGCGGCATGTTACTACTATAGGCTAAAGAATGGATAACAACAGTGCTGTGTGCTATACAGTTATGGTGAGGTAAATTCAAGTCAAAGTGAGCTTGAGGAACAGTTTTTAGGGAGTAATATGTCTTCTCTTCAGCGGCACCCTTCTGCCAAGCAAGAAAAGAGGCTTTCAGCTGCATTGGCTGCAGTGATATCCTCCAACTCTTATTTTGACATTCACACATTAGCTCGTGGTGGCTAGCTACTTTCACCTAAACCTCCACACATGACAGCGCGAGGAGAGACACCGCTCATCAGGCCAGATCTGTGGACACACTGACACAAACCTGCCGCTGGGGCCGGGGCACTCGCTCGCAGCTCTTTCAGCCTCTGCCTGCTCGTTTCTGGGCGGAAAAGTTTCACGTGGGTGGAACGTGCAGAGGGCTTAAATCTACCTGGTGCAATAGTGCTAATATGGACTAGTCATAACTTTCACGTTTAAGTGGGAAGTGGGATTAAGTCTAGTTTTACAAATGGCTGGTGCATTCAGCTTCCAGACCTTGTGTTGCAGACCTGACTGGACCAGGACTTGGACCAGTTTGATCTCTTCATATTGGAGAATATACTTTTGTGGACAGTGGATAGACAACAGACTCTGCTTCAGTCCTCTGGAGAAGGTAAGATGCTTGTTTTCATTAGTTGTGGGCAGGTTAATAGTGCATGAATGAGCTTGTGGGTGTGACGGAGCTGCTCTGGTGTTGTGCCGTGCGCTGAAGGAGCAGCACTGATGTCATGTTTTCATGAATGTAGCCTCTTATTGTAGTTTTGCTGATGTTGTTGGGAAGAGAGAGGTTATTTCTAGAAGGTGTGTCAGTGTGTGTCCTCCTCAGCGTCTGATAAACAACAGTGTCCATTCTCCTATTTCATGCAGAAATGGGGTAATTTTGGTTAGTGTGGGCCTCACACTTGCAAATAGCCAGGGCAATGTCCACAACCTGTGAAGCATTGAAAATAATTTTACTGATTTTTACAGATTTGAAAAACTTTCTGTGTCTCCAGAGCCCCGCCCAATCATGACATACACCAAAGGCATATCTGGAATCTGTAAAAATGGTCACTGATTTTCCTGCGGCTAGTTTACAGGGTGTGGTCAATGCTACCAGCTTGGCCGTTTGAGCTGAATAGTGAATGGGCAGAGGACAGAGTTGTTTTGTTTTTTGTTCTAGCAGCATTAGTTAGACAACAAGCAGAACAAGCAGTGTTACATCAGAGTAACCTACGAGGTCAGAGGAGGTGAGCACAGCTTTCTCAACTGCAGCCACAGCCTGAACACACAGTGGCATGGCAGCAACAGGGTCCAGTTTAGCTGAAAAATACCCCACAAAATGATTTCTCTGCGAGTTCTGTCCAACTAATTCTATCAATAAACCTGAGATTTTTATCATAGATCAGTGCACTGAGAGGGTTTTCCAGGACAGAAAAATTTGGGATAATCACATGACAGTACAAACACATTCCTAGGAAAGACATAAGTTGCTTTTTAGTTTGAGGCCTTCTGAATGGCAGCAACCCCCTGTAGAAATGCTTTTGTCTTTGTCTGAGATCACATGAAAAAGACTAGTTCTTTTTTAGCAAACTGCAGTTTTGAAAGACTAGCCTTGCGACTCTCTGTATGCAAATGACGTAACAATGTCAGTGTGTTGCATCTGCACTGTTCCTCGGAGGGAGAGCACAAGAATAAATCATCAATGCACTGTAACAGACATGTGCCTTGTGACAGTCTTAGCACAAGAGATAAGGGAGCTTGTTTTGACAGACCTGCACTTGTTATCAGTAGCAGCTTCGCACTGCTCCACAAACAGCCCCTCTCCTCCCCTTTTTCACATCTCTTGGTTTTGACAGAGCGATGTAAGGGCAAACTTTATGAGAAAATGTAAACTCCTGTTCTTTTCTGTGCCAGCAACAGACAATGCAGAGTACTGGTCTAAACAATACGAATACCTAGTAACCAGATTATCCTCACTACGCTGCCCAAGGTTTTCCTACTTCCTGAAATGCATTCACGGGCACATCAAGAGAGCACTGCATATCTCCAAAGTTCTGTCCTTTCAGAGAGTGGCACTTTGCCGTGCATTAAGTCAATCAGATCAATAGAGGGATTTGGGGACAATTTCTAATTGAAATCATAAGTGGGGGTCAGCATATCAGTGTTGGGCCCCCGTACAAGATAGAACTGCCAGTTCTTTAGTTGAGATCACTTGGAGATCGTCTGATGTGGAGGCGAGGCAAAGGCTCAATCTGTACATCAGATCTCATCCAAGTCCATGACCAGCAAATTATTTACCTCCAGAATCAGAACATTTCAGAGGAGACGTGTGCTGATCTCTTGCTGTGTCTGCAGACGCCGCTAAAGAATGAGTAAACAGGGCACAATGAGTTTGGGCACATGGGGAAGGGCCGAGTTTTTTACTTCAGAATGCGTAGCGCCAGAATCCACTGGAAACTGAATCTGATCACCATTTACAAGCAAAGTGGACTACATTTTCCATTACTTTGTAAGAATTGTGAGTAAATACCAATAGCCTCCGTGCCTTAAATGAAGCGTTCTTATCATGTGAGTGTGGTGTCTGGTGCATGTTACCATCCACCTGAAGTGATGGCGCCCATAATTCCTCCGGCTTGGGCTTCTCTTTCATGGCCACATCCAGTCTCAGTACCATTAAATAGATCTTATATGCCATGGCCAGCTTGGGCTTGGATGTCTCGGCCCCGGTCTCAAGAGGTGCCATCTCGGGGTCAGTGTGCAGCTCAGCCTCTGGTTGGTTGGGGGTTCACTTGACAGGCAGCAGGTCGAGGTCCCTGTCCACTCCAACCACCGGAACATCCCTCAGATCTGTGTAAAGCAGTAACTTGCATTTTTCACAAGAGTGTCAAATGTAAATGTAGGTGCTCTGGGCCCAAGTGTTTGTCTAAGTGACTTTGTATGTGAGTAATGTGGGGGCTGTTTCTCCCACCATACATTCTGACACTCACGCTTGTTGAGTTTCACATTCGCAGCACATCCACTCTAATCAGACTTGCTTGTCGCTTCACATGGAGCAGCCTGTTTAGCTATTGTTTCCCACTGTCTGCTCTCCACCTCTGTCATCCACACACCCAACCATTTTTCATGAATATCCATGACCATAACAGATTCAGATATTATTTTTTGCTTGTAAAATTTTCTTCCTCTCCTTTAATAAGTTTACTTTAAGCTTTGTAAGCTGAGAAATTCTGAAAGACCCACCTTCAGGAAAACCAAATCGTCCATCCTGACAGACATTTCTGGACAACTTTCCCCCCTCAAACCCGCCAATCCCGCCCCTGGATTGTGTGTTTTCCATTTCTGTACTTCACAAAAACTGGGTCAGAGTGCTGAAATCACCCCTACGTGTCCGTAGGAATGAACCCCTGGCCCTTTACTACTTTTTGGCTCCTACTCGGCTGGGACACTCTTGGCTCCTTTACTCCTGCGATCCAACCAGCGTGCTCACAAATGTCGCTAAAATTCAGAACGAGATCACTTGAGGTCACCAGCGCTGCGTGACTCCTGCCCATTTGTTGTCAAATGAAATGTCAGTACAGCGTACCTTTTGCATTGAAAATATTGTCCCCAAGAAGATTGTGACACACTTCCCCAATAACAAGCCTCATGTAACAAAAGAGGTAAAAAGTGCTATTAATAAAAAGAAGCTGGCCTTCAAAAGTAAGGACAGAGTTGGATTAATGGCTGCCCAAAAGGGTCTTGATACTGTGATGAAAAAAGCCAGAGAGGAACACCGGCTGGCTATGGAGGACAGCTTGAGGTCCAAAGACACTAAATATCTCTGGGACACAATGAAAAAAGTGACTTATATGAATTCTACCAGGAAGCAGATATCAACTGCCATGAACTGTGTTGATAGTGCTAATGAACTTAATGAATTCTTTTTGAGGTTTGATTCTCAGGGTTCTTGTGGCAGGGCTGATCTAGCTGAGCTTGATTCATTGTGCTGTGGTTTAGTTACTGTGTCTATCAGTTGTGAGGAAGTGGAAAATTTTTTTACTAAAGTGCCTAACAAGAAATCAGCAGGCCCAGATGGTTTGACATCCTTTCTGTATAGGAACTGTTCTGCTGAGCTATCAGAGGCATGGACTCCTATTTTCCAAATGTCTTTAAACAGCTGTACTGTCCCGGCTTCATGGAAGAAGTCAGTTGTTATTCCCATTCCAAAAGTCAGCTGCCCGCAAACTGATAAAGACTTCAGACCTGTAGCATTGACATGCATTGCAATGAAGTGCCTGGAGAAAATTGTGATCGATCATTTAAAAGCAGATGTTTCATCTTTCAGTGACCCACTGCAGTTCGCGTGTAAGCAAGGCTGCAGCACCGCTGACGCAGTGATCAGTGTGTCTCACCTTATATTAAAGCATTTGGAGGCACCAAACACATATGCCAGAGTTTTATTTGCAGACTTTAGCTCTGCTTTTGACACTGTGCAGCCTCGGCTACTTGCCAAAAAACTGTTGGAGATGAATGTGAGCCCATTCGTGGTAAAATGGCTTTTGTCAATGCTGACAGATAGGACAACAAGTAAGGCTGAATGGCACTCTTTCCAAGGCATTATCTTGTAATACTGGGGTGCCACAAGGGGCAGTGAGCTCTCCGGTGCTGTTTACGCTCTACACTAATAGCTGCCAAAGTAACCACAGTCAAAACAAAATTGTAAAGTTTTCCGATGATACCATTATTGTTAGTCTCCTATCTGCAGCTGACAGCCCAACAGTTTATTTTGATGAAGTAAATCAATTTAAAGAATGGTGTAAGGATCATCATCTGCTACTAAACACGGTGAAAACGAAAGAGATCATTTTTGATCCTAAGAATGTAACTGTACATGATCCTCTGATAATAGACAGTAGACCGATTGAAACTGTGAACACCATTAAATATCTGGGTGTTTACATCGACAGCCAGTTCAAATGGAGTGACCATGTGGATCATCTTTGTGGGAAACTTGCCCAAAGACTTTATTTCTTGAGGAGGTTGAGGTTGTTTGGTGTCTGCTCCAAAATACTACTCACCTTCTATACTGCAGTGTTAGAGAGCTTAGTGAGGTATGTCATGGCTGCCTGGTTTGGAGGGTTAACTGTGAAAGACAAAACTAAACTTCAAAAGATCCTCAATGTAGCCATGAAAATAATTGGCTGCAATAACCATCCATCCTTGCAAACCATTTTTGAGGAAACAATACTTAAGCTAGCTAGGAAAATTTCTACCAACCAAAACCACTTTTTGTACTCAGAATTTGAACTTTTACCTTCAGGCAGACGATTCAGAGCCATCAGACATAAAACTAACCGTTATAGGTTCTCATTTATCCCTACAGCGATCACTTTCTTGAATAAGAACTAGTTGTTCTGCATTATTATTCATCATATCATGTGCCCTTGGTCTTTTAGGTTCTTATCTAATGAATTGTAAGATTTAAATATTTAAAGCAGTATGTTCAGATTTTAATTGTTGTTGCTCAATGAATTGGATTTTGTGTGCGGACAAGACTACTTTTAATGATTTTTTATTTTTTTTGATATTATGAACGTGGACTTTGGATAATTGTATTTATTAATATTTATTATGGTGGACTTTTGGATTTGATGAATTTAATGGAGCTTGGATTCAATGCTGCCAGGAAGCGGATATTGTATTCAGAGTGATCTATTTACCTATTGTATGTTTTTATGACTGTCTTTGTATGTGAATTTGTATGTTCTGCAGTTTTGGTGGTGCTGTGGCCCAAGACAAATTTCCTTTCGGGGACAATAAAGTTTACCTTACCTTACCTTACCTTATTAACCTCAATTATTTGTATATAAGTTGATAATTTAGTAGTTTTATAATTTGAGTTTTGGCAAGTTTCCCCTCTTTTTTATGAAACTAAAAGTCAGAACAAGTTGAAAAAAACAACTCACCACAACATAGTAGTAGCAGGTTGACCTCTTAGCGCCAGCGTTTCCCAGCGAGAGTGATGCAGCCCTGTGCTCAAACGCCAGAGTATAGGCTGGAGGCTGGTCCATCCAGGGTGATCAGCTGCCGGATCGCAGTCACAGAAAAAGGAACTGGTTGAAAGAGCTGTTCCCTGACGCCAATTGTTGTAGCTTTCTAAATCTGAGAAAAATAAAAACTGGAGAAAAGTTGTCTTAAATCAAAGAGTCTGGATTTATTAAAGCAACTGTGCACACAATTACAGAGGAAATGAAAATGAAACCTTCTGTCCTTCGCGCAAGGTCCGTCTCTCCCTAATCTGAATGGCATAACAAAAACAGGCTTCTTATACAGTCTTCAAACATCAATGTAAACCCAACATGAGGTAATACATACAATATCGAAACAACCCACAGACAGTGTCTTCTCGTCTGGTTCAGATGGGCATTGATCAGATTTTGGATCCCACTATTCTAAATGATGAGAATGAACAAAGCAACAGCTCATTGTTTTAACAATGACGGATAAAGACAGAGCAGAGTGACCTGCCTCGAGAAACCCCAGGAGCAGCAAATTACACCATCACATGTGGCACAAATACAGACATTTAACAGCCTACATCATTGTCCTTGTACTCATCAAACTGTAGCCGCCCTGAATTCTTTCTATTACAGTACACTTCATTGTGCCTGGTTGACTTGGAGGCTTGGAAGACAATACAAAATGTCACTAAACACTTTGCAAAGACTTAAAGGGGAACTTTAAAGTCCATTACTAGAGGTGGTCGAACTCTGTCAGAAGCCAAAAAAACGGCACAGATCAGTGTTGCCTCAGTGGAGATCTCACTGTGGCAGTGAGTCTGTCAAGGCAACAAACTAGTGTAGTGATGGGGGCAAGTTCTGAACTTCCACGTAAAACACTAATTTGCACAGAAGAGGCTTAACACCTCTTTACTCCATCTTAAAACAACCATGAGTCTAACAAACAAAACGCTCTGCCTGGTTCACTCATTAGTGTCTGGAAACATTATAAAACAACTTCATAAGCAGCCTTAGCCTTAGTTTTGTTGATTTCCCACTGCACATGCGAAAGCTCAAAAGACTCGATCACCGATGTCATTTCTAATCCCATAAAAGAAAGTGACCCAATACAAATTCCATCCATCTTCTTCTGCTTATCCGGGGCCAGGTCGTGGGGGCAGCAGTCTAAGCAGGGGCTCCCAAGCTTCCCTCTCCCCAGCCACTTCCACCAGCTCTTCCGGATGGACCCCGAGGCGTTCCCAGGCCAGCCGAGAGACATAGTCCCTCCAGCGTGTCCTGGCTCTTCCCCGGGGCCTCCTACCGGTGGGACATGCCTGGAACACCTCCCGAGGGAGGCGTCCAGGAGGCATCCGGACCAGATGCTCGAGCCACCTCAGCTGGCTCCTCTCGACGTGGAGGAGCAGCGACTATACTCTGAGCTCCTCCCGTGTGACTGAGCTCCTCACCCTATCTCTAAGGGAGCACCCGGCCACTCTGCGAAGGAAACTCATTTCGGCCGCTTGTATCCGCGATCTCGTCCTTTCGGTCATTACCCAGAGCTCATGACCATAGGTGAGGGTAGGAACGTAGACTGACCGGTAAATCGAGAGCTTCGCCTTTTGGCTCAGCTCCCTCTTCACCACAACGGTTCGATACAGCGACCGCATCACTGCCGACGCTGCACCGATCCGCCTGTCAATCTCACGCTCCATCCTCCCCTCACTTGTGAACAAGACCCCGAGATACTTGAACTCCTCCACTTGAGGCAGAGACTCCCCACCCACCCGGAGAGGGCAATCCACCTTTTTCCGGTAGAGAACCATGGCCTCGGATTTGGAGCAGCTGATTCTCATCCCAGCCGCTTCACACTCGGCTGCAAACCGCCCCAGTGCACGCTGCAGGTCCTGGTTCGATGAAGCCAACAGAACAACATTGTCCGCAAAAAGCAGCGATGAGATCCTGTGGTTCCCGAACTGGACCCCCTCCGGCCCCTCGCTGCGCCTAGAAATTCTGTCCATAAATACTATGAACAGAATCGGGGACAAAGGGCAGCCCTGGCAGAGTCCAACATGCACCGGGAACAAGTCTGACTTACTGCCGGCAATGCGAACACAGCTCCTGCTCCGGTCATACAGGGAGCGGACAGCCCTTAGCAAAGGGCCCCGGACCCCATACTCCCGGAGCACCCCCCACAGGGCACCACGAGGGACAAGGTCAAATGCCTTCTCCAGGTCCACAAAGCACATGTGAACTGGTTGGGCAAACTCCCATGAACCCTCGAGCACCCAATGGAGGGTGTAGAGCTGGTCCAGTGTTCCACGACCAGGCCGAAAACCACACTGCTCCTCTTGAATCCGAGGTTCGACTATTGGACGGACTCTCCTCTCCAGTACCCTGGCATAGACTTTACCGGGGAGACTGAGGAGTGTGATTCCCCTGTAGTTGGAACACACGCTCCGGTCCCCCTTCTTATACAGAGGGACCACCACCCCGGTCTGCCAGTCCAGAGGTACAGTTCCCGACCGCCACGCGATGTTGCAGAGGCGTGTCAGCCAAGACAGCCCCACAACACCCAGAGACTTAAGGTACTCAGGACGGATCTCATCCAACCCCGGAGCCTTGCCACCAAGGAGCTTTCTAACCACCCCAGTGACTTCGGCCAGGGTGATGGATGAGTCTGCCTCTGGGTCCCCAGCCTCGGCCTCCTCTTCGGAGGACGTGACGGTGGGATTGAGGAGATCCCCAAAGTATTCCTTCCACCGCCCGACAACATCCCCAGTCGAGGTCAGCAGCTCTCCCCCCGCACTGTAAACAGTGTTGGTGAAGGGCCGCTTCCCCCTCCTGAGGCGCCAGACGGTTTGCCAGAATTTCCTTGGGGCCGTCCGATAGTCCTCCTCCATGGCCTCCCCGAACTCCACCCAAACCCGAGTTTTTGCCTCTGCAACCACCCGGGCTGCAGCACCAATACAAATTGTCCATTGATATCCTTATGTGGCTTAAATCCTACCTGGGTGGGCGTTCCCAGTGTGTCCGCTTAAATAACACAGTTTCTCGATCAGAAGCGTGCTCCATGGGGCACCACAAGGTTCTGTTTTGGGGCCGTTACTGTTCAGTCTACATATTAATGACCTCCCATCTGTGTGTGATGATGTGAATGTCCAAATGTCTGCTGACGATACAGTCATCTACACAGATGGGAAGGATCCTGAACAAGTGGCAGCCAAGTTATCAGTGGCCATGAACAAAATTGCTAAATGGCTGGATGACTCTTGTTTGACACTAAATGTGGGGAAAACGCCCACAATATTTTTCTCAATTAAACATAAATACAAAACCTACCCCCAATATTTGTGATGGGACAACAGATTACAAATGTAGATGAGTTTAGATATCTGGGCATTATTTGAGATTCTATGATAAGCTGCTAAAGACATGTCAAAAAGGTTTATCACACATTGCACTGCTCCACAAACGGCCCCTCTCCTCCCCTTTTTCACATCTCTTGGTTTTGACAGAGCGATGTAAGGGCAAACTTTATCAGAAAATGTAAACTCCTGTTCTTTTCTGTGCCAGCAACAGACAATGCAGAGTACTGGTCTAACCAATACGAATACCTAGTAACCAGATTATCCTCACTACGCTGCCCAAGGTTTTCCTACTTCCTGAAATGCATTCACGGGCACATCAAGAGAGCACTGCATATCTCCAAAGTTCTGTCCTTTCAGAGAGTGGCACTTTGCCGTGCATTAAGTCAATCAGATCAATAGAGGGATTTGGGGACAATTTCTAATTGAAATCATAAGTGGGGTCAGCATATCAGTGTTGGGCCCCCATACAAGATAGAACTGCCAGTTCTTTAGTTGAGATCACTTGGAGATCGTCTGATGTGGAGGCGAGGCAAAGGCTCCATCTGTACATCAGATCTCATCCAAGTCCATGACCAGCAAATTATTTACCTCCAGAATCAGAACATTTCAGAGGAGACGTGTGCTGATCTCTTGCTGTGTCTCCAGACGCTGCTAAAGAATGAGTAAACAGGGCACAATGAGTTTGGGCACATGGGGAAGGGCCGAGTTTTATACTACAGAATGCGTAGCGCCAGAATCCACTGGAAATTGAATCTGATCACCATTTACAAGCAAAGTGGACTACATTTTCCATTACTTTGTAAGAATTGTGAGTAAATACCAATAGCCTCCTGTGCCTTAAATGAAGCGTTTTTATCATGTGAGTGTGGTGTCTGGTGCATGTTACCATCCACCTGAAGTGATGGCACCCATAATTCCTC
Source organism: Odontamblyopus rebecca (assembly GCA_030686955.1). Lineage (NCBI taxonomy): Eukaryota > Metazoa > Chordata > Actinopteri > Gobiiformes > Gobiidae > Odontamblyopus > Odontamblyopus rebecca. Next base: position 8,800,864 of record CM060654.1, read on the forward strand.
CGGCTTGGGCTTCTCTTTCATGCCCACATCCAGTCTCAGTACCATTAAATAGATCTTATATGCCATGGCCAGCTTGGGCTTGGATGTCTCGGCCCCGGTCTCAAGAGGTGCCATCTCGGTGTCAGTGTGCAGCTCAGCCTCTGGTTGGTTGGGGGTTCACTTGACAGGCAGCAGGTCGAGGTCCCTGTCCACTCCAACCACCGGAACATCCCTCAGATCTGTGTAAAGCAGTAACTTGCATTTTTCACAAGAGTGTCAAATGTAAATGTAGGTGCTCTGGGCCCAAGTGTTTGTCTAAGTGACTTTGTATGTGAGTAATGTGGGGGCTGTTTCTCCCACCATACATTCTGACACTCACGCTTGCTGAGTTTCACATTCGCTGCACATCCACTCTAATCAGACTTGCTTGTCGCTTCACATGGAGCAGCCTGTTTAGCTATTGTTTCCCACTGTCTGCTCTCCACCTCTGTCATCCACACACCCAACCATTTTTCAGGAATATCCATTAGCATAACAGATTCAGATGTTATTTTTGCTTGTAAAATTTTCTTCCTCTCCTTTAATAAGTTTGCTTTAAGCTTTGTAAGCTGAGAAATTCTGAAAGACCCTCCTTCAGGAAAACCAAATCGTCCATCCTGACAGACATTTCTGGACAACTTTCCCTCCTCGAATTCGCCAATCCCGCCCCTGGATTGTGTGTTTTCCATTTCTGTACTTCACACAAACTGGGTCAGAGTGCTGAAATCACCCCTACGTGTCCGTAGGAATGAACCCCTGGCCCTTTACTACTTTTTGGCTCCTACTCGGCTGGGACACTCTTGGCTCCTTTATTCCTGTGATCCAAGCAGCGTGCTCACAAATGTCGCTAAAATTCAGAACGAGATCACTTGAGGTCACCAGCGCTGCGTGACTCCTGCCCATTTGTTGTCAAATGAAATGTCAGTACAGCGTACAGTATTAACCTCAATTATTTGTATATAAGTTGATAATGTAGTAGGTTTATAATTTTAGTTTTGGCAAGTTTCTCCTCTTTTTTATGAAACCAAAAAGCCAGAACAAGTTGAAAAAAACAACTCATCACAACATAGTAGTAGTAGCAGGTTGATCTCTTAGCGCCAGCGTTTCCCAGCGAGAGCGATGCAGCCCTGTGCTCAAACAGAGTCTACTCGTCTGGTTCAGATGGGCATCGATCAGATTGCTCCCAAGGATCCCACTATTCTAAATGATGAGAATGAACAAAGCAACAGCTAGTTGTTTTAACAAGGACAGATAAAGACAGAGCAGAGTGACCTGCTTTGAGAAACCCCAGGAACAACAGATTACACCATCACATGTGGCACAAATACAGAAATGCTTTAGCTGTTACCAGTTCTCTAAAACAATAAAATACATTCTTTAGCTTAAATACGCCACAACAGAAAGCAAAGTAAAAGATTCCCACCACAGTGGCTTGAACTCATGAGGGGAACAGGATTAAAAGACACGTAACACCATTAGACGCCTTATATTTTCTCAGATAATTTCCGGATACACCAAAATCTAAGAAGTGGGGGAAGAAAATAAAAGCCATTATGGTAGAGAGCGGTTGTCTCACTAACATAAGGTTGATGATTTATCCAACTCGCCAAAGTCTGACTGGGGTGTATGTGATATATTAGATATGGGATGTGCCTCCAAATAATAATTGGAGGTCACCAAGATTTTAAGCAGACAAGGATGTCAAATTAATTGTGTTGCAAAAAGTCTGAAGGAGCATGTAAAAGACACTATTGAAATACACCTTTTCTCTATAATGCAGCAGCATGTTTGTTTTGAGAAGTACAGTGACGTGATGTGTCTTGATATGAATATACAACTCTGTCCATATAAAACATGCAGACATTAGAGAGCAGAACTGTGTTATGACTTTGATACTTTGATTATAGTTGTTACATGTGTGTTCCAGTGTCAAATCAAGGATTATAGTTCTAGCCACTCCATTACGGTGAAGAGGCACGATACAGGGTTTAATTTGTAGTGGTCACATGAACACTTTTGGACTGGTGTCATAAGTTAGGGGAACAGGATAAAACAGTTGCTGGATTCCTTCCATTAGACTCTGTTATACTTTCTCAGATAGTTTCTGGATCCAACAAAATTTCCCAAATGGTGAAAGAAAATAAGCCCTGAGCCACTATCTTGTATATCTAAGTATCTTGAATATTGAATCCATCAATCATTATGGTAGAGAGCGGTTATCTTACTAACATAAGGTTGATGATTCATCCAACTTGCCAAAGTCTGACTGGGAGTGAAATCAAGTTCAAGGCTCAAGGAAGTGGGGAAAGAGGAGTGAGGCCAAGTTTGTGTAGGTCTGTAAACAGAGAGAAAACACAGTAATGTATGGGAGACTGTTACACATCAGGAATCAATTATTGTTGGTTATACGCAAATGCTCAAAATTCAGACTTTTAAAAATAATGACCCAGGGACACTGAAACAGACAAAAGTTATAAAAATAGTATTGAGAAATTGAAGATCAAAACAGACAATATCTAGAGAATGCTGTTAAAAGTTCTAGGAAGAGTCTTGGAAAGTATGTGTGCAAACCCAATGTAACTGATGATGAGCATTTAATTCATAAGGACTTAAACATGTTATTTTCTATAATAATAATAATAATAATAAAATAAAGTGCCTCGCCTAAGAAAACAAAACAATGACTTGTGCCCCCCTGTGGCATCTGATTTTCCCAGCAGTCTCCATCCAAGTATTAACCAGGCCCGGCCCTCTTAGCCCCTGAGATCTGACGTGAGAAGGCTTTGACAAGCCAGTATGGCCATCTAAATATGAATCTTCTGACACTGTCCAGAAATGTGACCGGATTTGAGCCAATATTTGACCAGTACCATCAGACAGTCAATATCTCTGTTGATGAGGTAAGAAAAACACTTAAAGCATCCAATTCCAAAAAATTCTAAAGAACTTTGACACAGAGTTGGCCTCAGCTTGGCAACCAGTGTTTCAATTATCTGCTGACTCATGTACAGTTCCCCTAGAATGAAAAACCTCACACATCAAACCACTACCCAAAGAACAATGTGCCAAAGAACATAAAGATTTCAGACTCTAGTATTAACCTCATTCATCATGAAGGCTCCAGTGACGCTCTTGTTACATGTACAAATGTCAGTGACCCATTCCAGTTTCCTTATAGAACACAGATGGCACAAATGATGCTGTTGCTGCCCTCAACCAGATATTTTAATTTTCAAATGAATCAAGCATATCTGATTTACTAGTCTGCATCTTTTCTCATCACCAGTCCAGTTGTGGGTCCAGTTGGGCTGTGCTAGTTTAGCTATTCGCTTCATGTTATATACAGAGGACTGCTATTCATCTTCAAACTTTCAGTTTGTGTTCACGTATTCAGATGATACTGTTCAGCTGACAATGGTGACTAACTCAGAAAGTCCTGGGTTACACCAACAGGGTGTGGACATGGTTGCGGCATGGAGTAAAAACAATGCTCAGGAAATAAACACCACAGAAACAGAGGAAGTCGTTTTCAGCATCAAATTCATACCTGCAGCTCCCATGGTTATGAATGATGTCTGCATAAACCAGATGGGAGTCATAAATGTTTGGGTGTAAGGATTGACTCAGCATTATTTTGGAAACACCACATTGACCAGACAGAGAATACATTTCCTCCTATTTCCTCCTTTGCCTCTGATCATTTAGGGTGCTCCTTCTGTTTTTCAACTCTATCCTCCTCAGTGTGCAGTACTGTAGTGCTATAAGGTACAGCTGTGTCTCTGCAAAATCTGGACTGAGGATTTGATTACAATCTGTTCCAAGATGACAAAGTACTGGGGTGCAGTCACAGCACGTGAATATGTTTCAGTGAGCTCAGGTAGCCTAAGCAGTCATGACCTTGTAATATATCAAACTTCTTCTCCAACATTAAATTACCTTTTTGTATTGTTCCAAGTGGAACAGGATCAGGCTTTGACAAGTCAGTATGGCCACAAAAGATGATGGCGCACCAAGAAAAGCTAACTATGAAATCCCTCTTGAATGCAATTTGTGATTCCTATGTCTGTCACCTCTCTGCAGAGTGACAAAACCCAAGCAGATCTTCAGATGAACCTGACAAAGATTGAGCTGCCTCTGTCAACACTGTCAGAGCGAGTGGATGAAGTGGAGACTTGTGTAGGAGCCAATAAGAACAGCTTATATTGACGCACAAGCCTGCATCGGAAAACTGGAGAAAGAAATCACATTCCTGAGAGAAAATTAATTATTATTAATAATTAATCATTGCATTTATATATCGCCTTTCAAGACAACCAAAGCGCTTTACAGTTCATTATTCATTCAATGGTGGTAAGCTGCTATTGTAGCCACAGCTGCCCTGGGGCAGACTGACGGAAGTGAGGCTCCAATCTGCGCCATCGGCCCCTCTGACCACTAACACTCACACACACTCCACTTTCTTACACACCATGTTCATATTAGGCAATGTAGGTGAAGTGTCTTGGACACAATGTTTTTGCCACTGGCGCCCCCCTGTGGCACCTGGAATTCCAGTGGTCTCCCATCCAAGTACTACCCAGGCCCGACCCTGCTGAGCTACTGAGATCTGAGGGATCAGTATTTGACAAGCCGGTATGGCCACCAAAAAAGCGGATGACTTGGATAACAGGAGCAAGAGATCAAACGTAAATATTATGAACATCCTGGAAAGTCCAAAGGCAATCATTTGGTTTGCTATTAAGGCTCTCCTCCTCCTCTCTGCATCTCCTCCTCCCTTCTGTGTTCTGTGAGTCTTCACCTGACCTGGGCGTGACATGGGCCGGACCAAACTAGGTCTGGCAGATGGCACACCTCTCTTCCATAATCTCCATCATCTGCAGTATAAGAAGCTCTTCAACTACTCCTCACCAGTTTGTTGTTTCCATTACCAGTTAGTGAAATTTGGCTCAGTCTTAGATTTCATATTTTGTACATTTTCGGACTTATCTTTTCCCATGTCCAGGTGCCTTTCTACCTTCCTCCCTTCTGCAATATTCTACTTAATCATTGTAATGAACCACTTTCCAACTTATCTGCTGTGAAATGTGATTCTGGGTCTTCGTGAAACTGTGACAGTAGGCTGTTTTTAGTGTGTGTTCTTCTGCTGGTCAGCTGCAGGTCTGTAATGAAAAGAATTTCCCCTTGAGAATGAATAAAAGTAATTCTGATTCTGAAACTAAATCTAAATGTTCATGAATCAACTTTGTCAGTGCAGAAATTAAAATGTTTTGAAAAAGGTAGAGATAGAACACAAGAAATAACTAATGGTTAGTCATAAAGTCTGTATAAAAGTGAGAGACCTTGTGGAATGAGTAATTTTAACAGGTAATGAGTAACATCTATAATAAAGTCTGTATACAAGTGTGAGAGTGTTTGTGGGGCTCATTCTTCTTTACACAATGGACAGAGTGAGTGTGTGCTGTGCTCTGCTGCTGCTGCTCGGCTCTCTGTCAGGAGCTGAACTTCAGGACAGTGAGATCAGTGACCAAAAACAAGCCAATCCTGAGAGTGTGAATGTGCCAGAGCAGCCTCAGCCCTGTCCAGCAGACCTCCACGCTGTGCTCCGACACATGAGCGCCGCCCTGGCCGAACACAGAGTCAGGATCGAGCAGCTGCAGTCTCTCAACCAAGGTCAGAATCAACACTTCTCTACAACTCACTGAAGTAATTTTAGGTAATGTTTTGTCGTTTTTTAAGCATTATTGATCCAAACTATATGTGTTTTCTTAGAACAAGCAGCCGAACTGAGAGAGCTGGACAAAAAGACCAGACATGTGGAGACACTGAAACAGCACCAACAAGGTACTTTCTTTAATCTTGGACAGTTCCAAAACACGTGTGACACACTGATACAAAACAAAGTGATTTTTACCTTTCTCAAGATTGGATTGCCAGTAAAAAAAACAAAACAAAAAAAAAAACATCAATGTAGTACCAAAACATCTGTGCAAACATTCAATGATTTTGTTATATTTTGATTTGTTGATTTGTGCTGTATTTATCTACAATATATCTGGCGTCTTATAGCAAGCAGCCAACTCCTTATACCAACTCCTTATACAGTGGAAACAGAAATCTTTATTTTACATTAAGATTGACAAAAAACAACAACAAATCCACATCTTTTTATCTAAACTATTATAATATCACATTGAGCCTTTGTCTAGGTATGTAAATTGTGTTTTAAAATGTAGAATTGCACCAACAATATTTACTGAACATTGGATTGTACTTCTGTTTCAGGACTAACAGCCCAAATCCAGGAGCTCCAGAAGCAGACCAGTGAAGTGGGGCCAATTAAGGAACAACTAAAAGGTATTACATGTTTACATGTATTAATTCATTTTCTATGTATTGCAATATAACACTGAAAGGAAATCAAATCAGTTACAAAAAGATGTACAGTATTTTTCAGATTATAAATCACACTTTTTTTAATGGTTTGGGTGGTCCCGGTGGTCCTCGCACCTATACTCAGGTGCGACTTATATATAAAATATATAATTTCACATCTAAACAAGAAATCCCCCTTTCTGGAAAATGTAAACATGGGCAAGGCACAAACCCGAGGCACCGACTGAATATATTAAAATCCTTTATTTCATCGAAGGATGCCAATGCGTTTTGACCAGCAAGATGTAATTTCACATGTTGGTTATTTTCACACTGACAGCCACAAGAGGGCGCTCTAGGCTTCGGTACCATTATCTGCTCATGCATGAGGACATGCACCACTGTCACTTCACCAACTGCAGCACCTTGGACCTGTTTGCTTAGTTAAATCCAGATGGCGACTTTTTTTTGTCCAGGCTGTGAATAATCCACTGAATCTTGTCCTTTAGTCCGACTGCATCAGTGCACCAGCTGCTTTTTCAGCACTTATACTGTATTCAAATTAGCCATGCAGCTTTAAGTTTTGTTTCTGTGAAACGTAACCAAATGGACACAAAGCTGCATTAAGCACATTATTACTCAATGTATATTGTGAGCAGAGGACTGAAAACGTGTGTTTGGAGTGTTTGGAGTTAGCAAGAAACTTGTGTTTGACTGGAGAAAAGCGGAGGAAACTCGAACTGCAGTGAAGAAAACTTTAAAAATTAACTAAACTAAACTAATTTCAGGCTAAAAGCTGGATTTAGCTGGAGTTGGCGGAGTTGCTCAGAAGTGATAATGAGGATGAATTCAATGGATTCAGTGTTTTGGAGTGAGATGGAGAGCTTGGTAAACTTGTTCTGTTCTGTTGTTGTTTTTCTTTCTCGATGAAATGTCTGTTTATTTGATTTGTTCAAATAAATTTACCCCCAAAAATGCGATTTATAGTCCAGTGCGACTTATGTTGGTTTTTTTCTTCTTCAATGTGAAATTTTTGGCTGGTGTGACTTATACTCCAGAGCAACTTATAGTCCGGAAAATATGGTGAATGGTAAATAAGTCTTAAGAATAATACAGTACTCTTCAATCCTAACTGGCGCTCTAATCACTTTATATTAAGGAACAAACACACATTTAAACACCAACGTACACAGACTCAGGAAACAATGTGTGTAAAGTGTCTTGCCCAAGGACACAACATCCATGACCACTGTCCCAATGTGGAAGTAACTGTTGGATTTCTATTGTAAATGTTTGTGCATAAAAGTGATCAACAGGACATTGTCAAAATTCCTAAAAATGTTCCTATAGTGTTACCTGGCTCACACACTGAGCAGCTTTTGAACCTTTTTTTTTTTTTGAGCTCACTTTTTAAACATCAGATCATGGGATGTTAACCAACTAAGAAGTGCAGCATGTGCAGTTCAAAGGACAAAATTATGGGAGTGTTGGATTTTGTGAAATGAAATATTTGTTTTTCTCGTATCTATGGAGGCCGTGCAAGAGGCTAGCTAAGGAGCAAATTATGGACATTTGAGATGCTACAGGCTTTTTACACCATATGTGACAACAACAACAACAACAACAACAACAACAATAATAATAATAATAATAATAATAATAATAATAATAATAATAATAATACATTTTATTTATATACTGCTTTTCAGTATACTCAAAGATGCTTTACAAACAGATACTTTCTTAATCCTGAGGGAAAAACTGTTGCAGTTGATGTTGCTGCAAAATGTACAATGTACTTCTCAGTGGCCTTTGTGTCTCAGTCAAAGATCTCAGTGCAGTTTGTCAGGAGGACTGGTCAGGGAGGGTCAACACATCTGTGTCGGGGCAGTTTGAGGAGAGCTCGAGACAAAAGAGTCCCTCCTCTGTGTCCTGTAGCATCACGCCAGCCTCTAGGGGGCGCCAGGTGATCACAACATGAAAGGCCTCACTCTGACTCTGCTCTGGTGTTTCGTTGGTGATGTAATGATCCATTTCCTCAAAGTATTTAATCTGGAAGATCTCAACATTTTAGATTGCACACAATTAATGTTCAAATTTTAATGTTTATCTTATTTTCAGTGGGGCAAGTGGCTTTCTCTGCCTCTTTAGTGGCTTCAGGTGAAGTAACCTTGGGACCCTTTAACGCTCACACTAATTTGGTCTTCAAACACGTGGTGTCAAACATTGGAAGCGCCTACAGCCCAGAGACAGGTGAATAAACTCACACGTTACAGTGATCTATGTGAGCGTCTCCCACACTAACATTATGTACATATCCTACAGGGTTTTTCACTGCCCCGGTCAGAGGGGCCTACCACTTTGAGTTCTACATCTATGGGCCGACGGATTCTTCACATCCTTCAGGTGCTGTGTTGGTGAAGAACGGAGAAGATATTTTTATTGCTTATGAACATCAGACAAGTGGTTACGGCAGCACAGCCAATGGAGGCACTCTGCTCCTACAGGCTGGAGATGTTGTGTTTCTGCGTCAGTGGAAGAATTCAAAAATTTATGATAATGCAAATCACCACAGCACGTTCAGCGGTCACCTGCTGTTCCCCATGTGACAGATCGGTATCGTGACTCAACAAGATACGAATTGATATTGTGGGAGAATTGTATCGTTGCCTAATGTTGTCCAGGACCTCTGACCTCTGAGGTTTTCCCTAACTGGACCTGCTCAAATTTTAGTTAAATACCCCTGTCCTAGCTCATGTTAAAGCCAGCGCAGACTGTCCTGTTGTGCTTAATAAGTAGGACCTACAACAGCAAAGCTTAACTCTGCTAGCTTCTACCTCTTACAAAGTTCATCAAACCTCTTCTTGAACTCAATTAAACCTCATCTGTTTTCCATGAAATAAAAATTGCTTTTATATTATTATTATTTTTTTTTTCTCTTTCAATTTTTGCAAAGTGGCAAAGGACATTTAGCTTTATTCTCCAAGATTTAAGTCAACTGGGCAGAATAAGATGTACTATAATTTAAGGAGTTCAGGGCGACATAGACACAGATGTATCCTACATTAAATCCTAATCCATAATCCATGGCTCGAATTCCTAATTTGTGATCTTTTTATGAATACAACAAAATAGAAGACCAAAGAAATACATGGAATTCAAGTTAAGAACCATCTGAAGAAAACCACAGATTTTCCGGGGAATGCTTTTATTGAGTTATCATTTTATTGTGTTTTGACACTTTAATGACATAGCCCTCAATGCTGCTTTTATTTGTTTCATTTACTTTGGCAAAGGAAAGTACATCTTATGTACATCTTAAATGCAAAATCCACTGGTTCTTCTGCTGCCGTCCTTTCCTGGGACACAGAGAAGGTTTTTGAACTCCTCACACTGAGCTTTTTGTGCTCAGTCTTAGAAAACTCAGGCTTTGGTTCTAAATTTATTTCAATGATTATGACTCTAACAACCCTTTGGCAATGATACTAACTGGACAAACACTCCAACCACTCCCGTAAGAGTTGTCCGCTCTCACCGCTTTTATTCACATTTAGTATTGAAATTTTTCAAAGATCTGTTAGTATTCCTAACACCAGACACTCCATATCTTTATATGCAGATATATTGCTGTACCTAAACGATGCCGCCCGTTCATTTCCCCATCTTCTTGGCAACTTTTCTGGATTCCATAATTTGTTTTGAAAAAGGTGTAGCCTACTTATAACTTTTATCTAAGCTGATGTGGATGTGAGAGATAAAACAGTGATAAGAAATGTCATAAAGTCTGTGTAAAAGTCTGAGTGTTTTTCGAATAAGCAGTTATAACAGGTAATAAGTAACATGTATAATAAAGTCTGTATAAAAGTGTGAGAGTGTTTGTGGGGCTCATTCTTCTTTACACAATGGACAGAGTGAGTGTGTGCTGTGCTCTGCTGCTGCTGCTCGGCTCTCTGTCAGGAGCTGAACTTCAGGACAGTGAGATCAGTGACCAAAAACAAGCCAATCCTGAGAGTGTGAATGTGCCAGAGCAGCCTCAGCCCTGTCCAGCAGACCTCCACGCTGTGCTCCGACACATGAGCGCCGCCCTGGCCGAACACAGAGTCAGGATCGAGCAGCTGCAGTCTCTCAACCAAGGTCAGTTCTCTACAACACCATTTTATGTTAGGCTTTTATTCATTCATTTATTTATACATTATTGATCAACACTATATGTGATGTCTTAGAACAAGCAGCCAAACTTAGAGAACAAGAAGCCAAATTTAGAGAGCTGACGATGAAGACCAGAAATTTGGACACACAGCAACAAGGTACAGAAATAAGGCATATAAGTCTGACAAACATATAACTCTGATTCTAGACAACATCATTACACTGGGCATTCAAAGCACTTTATATCAAGACCCAAGGACACAACAGGTGTATGTACCTGTGGGAGCTGGAAGTGACTCACAGTTGAGTTGCTGTCGAGAGAAAACAAATATTCTGATGAACAGCTGAGTGACTGCTGCCCCAGTGTGGGAATAATGGGTAGAATGTGACCACATAGTCATTATTAAAACATATATAAAATAAGTTTATGCAGATTTGTATGAAAGTGTGACAGTAGATAATCTTCTTTATCTGTACTAGTGGCTTATCAAGGCCACTGTTAATTGTCTGTAGCCCCACTCTTTCTTTGTTAATTTTAAGGTCTCTATTACTCGTGTATGTTGTATAGGTTGAATAAAAAATAGGCTTGGTTACATTTAGGAGCCAGATACTGAAGCAATGAGCTACCAAAGGTAGAAATATTATTTATTTTATGTTTCCTGATGACCAAGACGTCTTGTCTGTGATAAACTTCATAAGAGACATCAGAAAATAGTGTATTATGAACCCTTTAAAGCTCATGAGGATCAGCTTTGTGTAATGTAGGACCTTAAATTGACTGAATTTCAGCTGTCCTTGGAATTTCTGCAATGTCAGAATTGTATTTTTTTCCTTTTAGGCCAAGCCGCTGAACTTAACAGCATAAAGACTCAAATAAACGTGACTGAAAACCATGTGGCGTCCCTGAGGAGAGACAGAGAAGGTGAGACTAGTTCATTGATCATGGAAATTATAACTTACATTCTTCAGACACTTACCTGGACTGTGAGAAGGGCCAAACTACTGAGACAGATATAGATGAGGCAGAAATTGTACAGGTGGAGGAGTTATTACATAAATGTCTTCAACATTAGTCTCTGAAGTCATTACACACAAAGAGAATCACTTCCATTTTGAATGTTTATTTGTCAAAAGAATCGTACATGAAAATAAAAAGATAATCAAAGGTAATATTTACAGATCACCCAAAGCCCCGGCTGAATCTACAAACTCTATTCTTTCCACTATTTAGTCCTTCGCTACTCAAACTGAGCTGATTATTCTGGGTGATTTTAACAACAATGGGCTTAGTCGCTCCTGCAGTAATGATCGGACTCATTCCAATAGTATAAATCTAACCATAAACCACAGCTACTAGAATCGGTTACATCTCAAGGGGCTTCTCTTCTAAATAAATAAATAAAACCACATTTAGACTACAGACAGTTCATGTTTAGACTTTTATGTTTATCTTATTTTCAGTGGGGCAAGTGGCTTTCTCCGCCTCTTTAGTGGCTTCAGACCCAGTAACCTTGGGACCCTTTAACGCTCACACTAATTTGGTCTTCAAACACGTGGTGTCAAACATTGGAAACGCCTACAGCCCAAACACAGGTGAATGAACTCCCACATGTTACAGTGATCTATGTGAGCGTCTCCCACACTAACATTATGTACATATCCTACAGGGTTTTTCATCGCCCCGGTCAGAGGGGCCTACCACTTTGAGTTCTATATTGGTGCATATGGAGATTCTTCACATGGTACAAGTGCTATGTTGGTGAAGAATGGAGAACATATTTTTATGTCTTATGAACATCAGACAAATGGTTTCGCCAAATCCTCTAATGGAGCCACTCTGCTCCTGGAGGCTGGAGATGTTGTGTTTCTGCGTTTGTGGCAGAATACAAAAATCTATGATGATGTAAATCACCACAGCACGTTCAGTGGTCACCTGCTGTTCCCCATGTGACAGATGCTTGTTTGTTAGAATGTTAGATTTCCAATATAACATGTAAATTTTTTTCATTCAGACAGTTCCCAAACTTTTCATTGTAGCTTTAAATCCACACCACACAGACTATGTTTTTTACTTTTCACATTTAGATGTTTTTAAGCGGCACGGTAAGAAGGTTGTGGGTTCGATTCCTGGGTCACCCGGGCCTTTCTGTGTGGAGTTTGCATGTTCTCCCCATGTCTGGATGGGTTTCTTCCGGGCTCCAGTTTCCCCCATCAACTTAAAACATGCAGCACCTCTGAACTAACATTAAGGACGTCCTCCCTCCTGTGGGCTCACCACCTGCAGAGGGGTTCATAGGGGGGTCAGGTGCTATGAGGATTGGGCAGCACAGCTGCCCCCGCGACCCAGCTGGATTAAGCGGATTAAGATGGATGGATGTTTTTAAGTGTCACTGATGGAATTTACAGGAAAAAAGTTAAACATGAAAATCTGATGTTCTTTAATCAGTATAGATATAAATATAAAATATAAATATAACTTTTAACACCTTAACAGCATTTTAATGACCATCTTTTAAAATGTAATTCACAAAAAAAGAAAAGAAAATCATAATAAACAATAAATATATTGCTCTCTACATTTGCACACAGGTCTTAAATATTTCTTGTGTAGTATTGTGTTATGTTCTGTGCTGCATGAAATAATAAATAAAAATATAGCCGCAAGCGGCGATGATCGGCACTCGCGTGTGCCTAAGCTGCACCCCACAAACACCGTGCCCCACAAACGGTGTGCCCTGCATATTGCACCGTGCAAATGCTGCTCCCAGCAAATGCTGCGCTCAGCAACCACCATGCCCCACACTAACCCTAATAACCCCAAACCCCAACCCACTTTTCATATGCTATGTGTATTATATTCAGGCCGAGATTACGTATTTGTGATTCAAATTTCCCAGGCCAACACATCCTCCAGCAGAAAAATTACATAGTGCACCATTAAATTATTTTTCAGGAGTCTTTGTGCCCCCTCCTGGCCAACAGTGAAAAATTCGCCATGTCCATAATGTAATTTTTTGCTTGTAGTCATACATAGAATTTAATTCCCAAATTTGGTACAAATCCAATATGTTAATGTTTCATGTCTAGGGGGCATTATAATGTAATTTTCCATATGCTTTATAGTGCATTATATTCAGGCTGAGATCAGCATCAGTGCTTCAAATTTCAGCACAATCGGACTAAGTCTGTGCCAACAGGTGCAAATCTTCACATTGAATATTGTCTAAATTTTGATTGAACTTTGTGGCTTCGCTGCACGTAAACCATGACATTTACCAAAAAAATGGAAGTAACTTTTGCAGCCGCACTTCTCTAGATGATGTACAGTGATTTTCAGCACTTCTCTAGATGATGTACAGTGATTTTTAGCCCTGTGGGTGAAGCGCCTTCAGAGGAGTGCATTCAAATGCAACATGAGCCAAAATGTGGACTCTGCATTTTGAAGATTTCAATCCAAGATGGCCGCCTTCTGCTTTGTCAGGGGGCGTAGCCATAATAATATTTTTTGTTTGTCTTCACGTGATGAATACGACAAAGTTGAGCTGGGACACTTTCAAAAGGCACATTAAATAAATCTCCAAAATAATCAAATTCAATCTCCACAACTTCAGACATGTCAGACAGTCATTGACATTAAAGGCAGCAAGAATGTTTCTGCTTTGATCGTTTCACATTTTGAATACAGCTTCACTAACTGGACCCTTACCAGCGACACCACACTTGAACAGATTGAATCACTGTATAAAAGAGGACTTAAAATATTTGTTAAAAAAAACAATTCCATATCGCCACTGTCAAATTCTTGAAGCCTATAATTTATTGAGCTTTGAAAATTTCAAACACTGTAAGTATGTTTGTACAATATACGAAATCATCCATGAACTCGCACCACCACCACTACAAGAATTCATTATGCAAAAACCTACCACTGGCAGGAATACCAGGGCGACTACTAGAGGTGACTGTGAGGTTCCTTATAGATGGACCACATTTGTACAGTCAGTCCTCTCAGTCAGAGGCTGGAACAACATTCCTCACACAATAAGAGAACCTCCTGCATATAACGCCTTTAAAACTCACCTTAAAAAATGGCTCAAATCTAATCAACACTGCTCCCATTAGAGCTGTTCAGACCTCATGTTACATGATACATATACGTATGTGGGCAGGCACCGCATACATTTACCCTGCAATCTATGGATTTTATGCTATTTGTATGTATCTGGTTGCTCTTTTGGTTTTAAGGTTGCCTTTTTACAACTGGCAAAGGGACGACCGATGAAAATTAGCCTAATTCTGCTAACTCGGGTGCATTTACATTGTTTAATGTTGATTAATGTACATTGTCCCTTTCAAATAAATAAATGCATGAATGAACCTGTCATAGGCACTTTAATTTGAATATCAACAAATGGCAGTACTTGCAGCTGTTCAGAACACGTTTTGTTAATTCTCAGCTATTGTGTATGATCATTATTTAATATCCACGACATCAGTGGTTTTAAGTAGGATTTGATATGAGGGAAATGTGTGTGTCTTTCCGTGAAGATGTAGTTTTCCATATTCAAAGTGAGATTTGAATATGACATATGAACAAAAGATCGTGCCAGGGTTGTGAGTCTGGATTTGTGCGGACAAAAGGACAGTGCTTTTTTACATGAGTTTTGATGAGAAGAACTCAGTTTTGTAAGTAGAAATATTGTTTAATAAATGAATGATTGAAATCAGATTAAAACATATGTAGTGTTGGACTGTATGTATCATTATTGAGAGGAAATATGACATTATAATTGTATTTTTTTCTGTTTTGTTGATATATATTTTCAGATTGGCTTTCCTCTCCTAATAAACACATGGATCAAAAAGCACTTTTCATTTTCCTGCTTTGTGGTAAGCCAGCCTTCATTGTCTATAATAACTGTATTTATTATATTAATGTGTCTTTCTTAATTATAGTGTTCCTTTCACAATATTATGATATTAAGATGTTACTTTTTCCTTTTAAAAAGCCTCGACTTGAGGCTACAGCTCTTAAAAGAATGAGAGACCACAGCAAAATTATGTTTCTCTGATTTTACTACTTATATGTGTTGTGTGTGAGTAATGTGTTTGAGTAAAATTTCACCCAAATTCCAAATAAAAATATTGTCAATTAGAGCATTTATTTGCAGAAAATGACAAATGGTCAAAATAAATGTTTTCAGACCTCAAATAATGCAAAGAAAACAAGATCAGATTCATTTTAAACACAATACAATATTAATGTTTTAACTTAGGAAGAGTTCAGAAATTAATATTAGTTGGAATAATGATAATGATGAACACAGCAGTGTTTTTGCTCCTTTCCCTCCTTAAATCAGATTTGGTTCAGGTGATCTCCTCCTCAGTGCCTCATGAAGCAGAATGAGGTGTGTTTGTGTTGGAACTGAGCAGACGCTGGATTGAAACGGGTGTCACACATGTAGAGATGCTGATTTTAGAAAAAAAAAAATGCAGTGGCCTTTTTTTGGTGGTATTTTTTTTCCAGAGCTGTATATTAGCGATATAGTCCAAAGAATTAAGGTAGAAAAGTTATTTATAACAGTCACTTCTTAAGTTTTCCTGCATTGAAATAAAACAAAAGATCCTGGTCTATGTAGTTCTTTCTATTTTTGAGCTGTCGCTGCCGCAAAACAACACATTTAAGCACTTTGTAATTTGCTATAGAAATGTATTAATAAAATTGTAAAAAAAAAAAAAACAAACAAACAAAAAAACAGTCAAATCTTAATACCTAAGTTGCAGTAACACGAGTAATCAGTAACCAGTCATATGCACTTTGCAGGCGCCGTTGTGGTCCACAGTTTCCACACAACCATCACTCATTTCTATTTTGTTAACACTGCAATGACTTGGCAAAACGCTCGGCAGTATTGCAGAGATCACTACAGTGACCTGGCTACATTCAGAAACATGGCTGACATAGGCAATGTGGTCAGACCGAGTTACACCTACGCCTGGATCGGACTGTTCGATGACCCTGCTTCATGGCAAGGAGTGATGACCGATGACCCCCTCTCCTGGAGATGGTCGGCCACTGCAGCCCCCAGCGCCAGTCGGTACATGAAGTGGTGGGCTGGAAACCCAAGCAATACCGGTTCTGGAGAGCACTGTGTGGAAATATATCAGGGACAGTGGAATGACCTTCACTGCACTGCCCTGCGATTCTTTGCATGCTACAGAAGTAAGTGCATTTGCCTTGATATTTGGTTTGGATAGGTGGGGCTTGCGGCAAGGCGTATTATATAATATATTATATAAAACGCCTATTATATATTATATGTAATGTATATTGCAATAATCAGTGATTTATTAAACCATGCATAACATAAAAACTATCACTAAAAACATCAAAGCCTTCATAGGTTGCATTTTGCTTGGGATTAAAACTAAAAATAAAGGAAAAAAATATCACAGGTAACTGAAAAATATAGCGGACTTTTCAGAATTGATGAGTGACGCACTAAACTCTGTTAATCTGAGGTGACATGCATGACTGAAATAAGCAAATCTGAAACTGGAGTGACGATTAGACAACAAAAACAATTTTGGAAATGTATGTTATTTTATATTATTTCTAAATACCTGATATGATGGTGCATATTCTTAACAAAATCACACTTCCAGAAAAAATAAATAATAATACGTTAACAATATTTGTCTGATTTAAAGGTACAGCTTCCAATTCCAAGCAGTTTAGTTTTCTCCAACTGAGCATGACCTGGGAAGATGCTCGGAGCTACTGCAGACAGTACTACACAGACCTGGCCATGATCGAGGATGAGTCTGAAAACTCTGTCGTAGCGGCTTTTAATTGGGACAATGGCGTGTGGATCGGCCTGTACAGAGAGGCGTGGATGTGGTCAGACGGCAGCAACAGCACGTTCAGAAACTGGGCCAGCGGGCAGCCGGACAGCGGTGCGCAGAACTGTGTGGCAGAGACCACTGCGCGGGATTGGCACGATGGAGGGTGTAGTAGCACTTTTCCATTCATTTGCCAAAAAGGTCATGATTTTTCAAGCTCTTCAATTGTTTTATCCAAAGTTATCTCTAACTCACTGTGTGTTCTTAATATTGTGTAGTTGACAAGACAAAATTCAGTCGTGTACAGCTGAAGCTGCAGACTCAGGCTGACCTCTCAGATCTGGCAAACAGTGCTCTAATAATAACACAGGTGAGTATAGTTCGCAGGTTTTACCTCATTGGTCATTTAAATACTCATTACTCAAATACTGAAATACCATTGGTATTTCACCATGTTTTAAATGTCAGACTTAAGCCCTATTTGCACAGGATAAGTACAACCTGGGGACGTCTGGTAATTTGCAAATGACTGCCCCACTTCTGTGTTACTTGCAGCGCATTGGCACGGGATAAGCAAAGTCCGTAAATTACTCTATTTTACTGAAATTACGACCGGATATCTCATACCATCACATCCGTTTCTATCTCTTTCACACTGCTAAGTAAGTAAATTAATAAAATATGCTAAAAAATAATAATAATAATAAATGTTCCTTACCGCATGCTGCTACACATATCATCCAGGTCAACATCCTGTGAGAATTGTCTCTCCTCTTGGATCTCTTTCCCTTTTTGTGGATCAGTTTCCATGTAGAGGCTATGAGGCTGTGTTATCATTTGCCCCTAAAAAGTGATCAAAATTGCTCATCAAAATTTCTACCGCAGCCTCCATTACTCAAGCCGGAAAGAGATATAAAAGGCACACAATATATAGAGAAAAGACTGTGGAAATAAAAGGAATCGACAGAAAAGACGTGCAATTACAACAACAAACACTGACGTGCAGATTCGTACGGGACGAGTATTATCACCGGACGTCTGTTTGCTGAAATATAGTAGGTAATTTGCAGCGGAATTTTTACTTTACAAATTACAGACATGCCGCATTCAAGATCTCAGACATTCTCCAGAATTATTACAAATCACCAAAGGTCCACAGGTAATATTAATCCGGAGCGAATAGGGCTTTAGGCAATAAAGTATTTTACATTTGATTATAAACTGTATTGTAACTGTACTGTACTTGTCATGTTATCAAATGTTTCTCTTTCCACAGTTATATGAGAAGTTAAAGCAGAAGGGCCTCACTGACATCAGGATGCAGTGGATCATGAGGCCTCGGTACAGTGGCACTGTGGATAACTAGAGTTGCTATCATTCCTGCATCATACCAAGAATGTACTCAGTTTGACTGTCAAATCCAAGTGCCATGGAGCCTTTTAACCTTAACCTGCTTTTTAACTGTGAATTATTATCTTGTGTGATTAAAAGAGCACGTGTGTGATCTGTTCTATTCTGAGCTAGAACATGTCAACTTTGACATTTAAGTGTGCTGTCTGTGCAGAGACCTGTGTGCTACTTTAAATGGGATGTGTGTTATTTGTGGGCTCAACCTTAGGGGATCTATAATATGTCAACAAGTGATGTAATGACTGAAAGTCCAGCTATAAGAGGACTCCCGCAGTGTTTAGAGATGGGGAGTTAGGACCAACTGATTCAAGGTCTGTACCTACTCAAACGGAAAATAAAGCTCTTCCTATGGACTGCATTATGCCTTCTGAATTCTTGTTTGCCTCCCAAAACCCAATACCCACATAACCTTCTGTTATTTTGCTGAATGCAAAGCACCAAACATCAGACTTGTCTTGAAAGATGAAAGATGTTTTTATAAGTGAATAAAAGCACATCTATGTCCAGTTTTCTTTTTAGAAAAGCCGGGAGGTGATCCTGAAGATATCACACAAGTGTGAATGTGCAGCGCAGGAGAAAGTTTGGATGGGAGAACACTGGTGAACACAGGTGATCACATCCTATTTTATAGAAATGTGGAGACACCAGGCAGGAGCCATAAAGAGAGGGTTGGAGTTAGTTGCCAGATAAAAAGATTGAACCATTACAAATGTTGCTTTGTGCTGCACCCTAATGCACCCAAACCATATCTCTGATCACTGTTGCGTTGACTCCACAGAAAAGCCTTAGTTTGATCTTGTTGAAGTAAAATGACCAAATGTTAAGATGGAGAGGCCTTCATTCGTACATTGCAGCTCCAACCATTGCATGCCCATTATTGACAAGTTCAGAACTGTTAATAACAGGCATGAGTTAGTGACATTGTTGTCTCTGCTCAAGATGGTATGCACATTCAGAGAATACAAAGGCACCATTGAGATGAAGACAATAAAACAAAAAGCAGACATGTATTATGTTACAAATATCTCCAGGTTTCATAAATGTTTCCAGGGTATTGGTTTTATATATCAGGAAAGAAAATTAGCCCTATCATCAAACCTTGCTTTACTTGAAAAAAGATCAGCATTTGTTGGAGTTGAGATGTAGACAATTACAATAATGGCGAGACAAGTTTATTTGTATATCACACTTCATACACAAAGTAATTCAAGGTGCTTTACAGAAGAAGAAATACATTAAAATCACAATACAAACATATCAAAACATAACAACAGAGACATTAAATTAGGGAGAATTAGAGAGAAGAGTGCGGAATGAGAAATGAAAACCTTTCAGTCAGACGCAGAACCGTTTTGATCCTGGATTTAAACAGAGTCAAAGTCGAGTCTGTCTCACATGTTCAGACTGTTCCAGGTTTTAGCTGCATGAGTCTGAAACTCTGACTCCCTGAGTTTAGTCCTGACTCTGGGACCAGCAGGAGGCCGGTCCCTGAGCTCCTCAGATGCAGATGGTTCATGTGGCACTAACATGTCACAGATCGACTTTGGTGCTCGGCCGTGGAGAGACTTGTGCACAAGCAGAGCTGCTTTAAAGTCTCTGAGCCACAGGGGGCAGTGCAGAGACCTGAGCACAGGACTTATGGGCTTTTACTTCCTGGTTGGAGTCAGGACTCGAGCTGCAGCGTTCTGGATGTTCTGCAGCTGTCACAGAGGCTGTTACAGTATCAAACCTACTGGAGACAAACACATGGATAAAGTAATAAAATAAAGTAAACCTTTGACTTTTGCTTGTTTTTTAGATGGTAAAAGGCTGCAGATGTTGTTGATTTGATGTGGCTGTTAACGTTCAAGTCTGAGTCCATTATTACCCCGAGATTTCAAGCCTGATTTGAAGGTTTTAGAGAAAGAGACTGGAGGTGATGCTGACACTGTCTCTTTGTCTCTGTGGGCCAAAGACTATGACTTCTGTCTTGTCTGAGTTTAGCTGGAGAGAGTTGTTTTGCATCCACACAAGTTTTATCCTTTATGTGTCTTCTTCAAACAACTGTAGGACCAGCCGATGGTTTGGGAATAACAGACAGGTTAAAGAAGACACAGAAAAGAATGGAAATGAACAAAACACAAAAAACTAATTACAAAACACTAAAAGACTAATTTACAAAACAGTTATTCTTAAACTCTATACCAAATCTAATTTTCCTTGAATAGATGTGAACTGTTTTATAACATAATAGTGGCAACCAGTTCCATGATTATCGAAAAAATATTATGTAAATTGAAAATTTCAAGTAAAATACACAATTTCTCCACAACAAAAGTAACTCAAAGTACTATAACATTTTTTGGGACAAAATATTGTAATATAAATACATTAGAAGTTTAGCACTGTAACTAGCAATATATAATGGAATAGCATTTTTAAGTAACTTGCCCAATACTGCTGCTGACTTAGATTTTAAAAAAATTTAAATAAATGTAACCGCCCAAATTATTATTATTTTTTTTGTCCATTTAGCCAAACCCTGAGCACATGTGCACAATTTATTTTGTGCGGGTGACATGCAGCAGCCGTACTATAGTGTCTGTAATCAAATCTCCTAAACTAAATTTCATAAACAACACTGTCTGAGGGGAATCCAGTTTTACGTCACCTGTCCATGTCTTCACAAATCCTATATTTGCCTTTGAATTTGGATAGTAAATCATGTTGTTTGCATATGACCATATCTCTTGGACTTTTTATGTTTGAGTGGGTGAAGCTACAGTGAATATTACACATGAAGTTGTGTTTAAACATAACTTTGTGAATATAGACACATGTGCTTTCAATATATTTTACAGTATTTAATTAGTTATATCGGAGTGTTAATGTCGCAGTGGGGAATTAGACATGCCTTGTGTGAAAGTGAGGTTGATTTTTCTCCTTTGAGGTCAGACATCAGTTTCATTAGTAGCCGTAAAGTTACAGTATGAACAACATTTGAATGTCCCAGGAGGTTAGAGTAATTTAATTACATATGAAAATACAGTGATTCAATGTCCCAGCAAGACTTACTTCAGCACTTTCTTACTGTATACACTGTAAATATTTGGCATTATGTTAATGTTATTTGTTAGGTGCCCATAGGGTCTTCAGGGGTACAAAAGTCTGACTTCTCATCTTCTGCTTTAGTTTCCAATATTCACTATGATATTCCAGCTTTTCCCAATCACTTTCAGTGAGAGTCATTCCAGATTGAGGATGTGTAGATCTCAATTTACATATCCTCACATCAGTCTCATGAGCTGTTCCGCCTCAGGGCTTCCTCTTTCCAGACAGATTTGTATAGTTAAATATGCTCTGTCCAAACAAATGTATTTGCAAAACTACATGAGCCATTTCAGCAGACTTGAAATCAGGGATCACGGACACTTGTAAATATCACCTATTTTAACGAAAGCTATATATTTACAACATAACCAGTGTGCGAAATACCCGTCAGTATTCGGGGGTCCCACTTTCCGAATTGTTGAGCAATACAGATATAGATTTTCAATATGCAGAAGCCTATGCAAAGTTGTGTATTACAATGTAAGCAAACAAGTGAATAAATGTTATCGACACGCAGTCCGTGCACTTGTCAAGGACTAGGGTTTTCAAGACAATAACTGGGGACAGAACAGTCACATAATGGGTGAAATAATGTGCTGTGACCTGAGGTGGTTCTCATGACTGAGGGGCGTCCAGTGAGCTGCAGTTAGACTGTGTTTGTCGCCCCATCACCTGCTGCACCTGGGGCACTCGTGGTGGGACTTTTGGGCCGTGCTCGGACACGGTTGCCTGGAGTTCTGTGTTTGCACCTGTCGGGTTGCGGACAGGGCATCGTCGCACGACGCTGTTTGCGGGTCGCGCGGTGGAACTGCGGTTTTGGCGGAGACGGTGGGTCCAGTGGCAGGGGGTGTGTATTGCGTGGTGGGGCGGGTGTGGGTTTTGCTCCTCTGTGTGTTTGTGGATGTGGTGGCTGTGCAGAGGGAGAGAAGTTGTCTGCGGTTCTTGTTGCGGATTCTCATTATGTTTTGAAGCAGACTGTTTTGTGTTTTCCTCATGCAGGGACATCGGTGCAGATGTGCTGTGCTTTGGTCCACCTCCTCCAAACGGGACTTCTCAGTTTTGTACAAATTGTTTTCCTTCCTGTTTACAACCAGATCGTGTAGTTTTTCTAACGTTACAGCCTTTTTAGGGGTTGTGATGAATTTTGAAGAGATTTTTCAAAATAAAAGATTGTTCAGACTCAATAAATACAACGGAAATAATTCATTATTTCGTGGGTGGTCTTGCGACCAGTACCAATTGATTCACGGACCGGTACCGGTCCCCGGCCCGGGGGTTGGGGACCACTGATTTAATAAGAAATAATAATAATAATAATAATAATAATAATAATAATAATAATAAAAAGAGAGTCTTGGGATAGTTCAGGTTTTTTGACATGAATCTGTGTGGCTTCCCCGTCAACAGTGTTGTGCATCAACAAAGACTTACCTCCCAGAACCCGAGTTCTTGCCTGGTTTTGGTGCTGACGAAACTAGTTTGGCAAGTTGACTGAGGTCATGAAAATAAAACGTCTTTATTCTTAAAACAATATGTGTTCAAAAGATTCATACATTTTCATCACAAAACATTCCACGGTCCACGAAAAAGTCAAACCTCATAATCACTTGGCTCTATTTTCTCTCCGGTCATGTCACCACGCTGCCGCCAGGTGAAGCTGCGCCTGTTTCACTGTCTTTGCTGCTCGGAATGTTCACGACAACATGTGTGACTACGACACCGACAATGAAAACATTGCCTTTAGCACAGAGCCAAGGGGAGATCTTTATGAACCCGAATATACTGATGCCCAAATTCACCAGATGGAGTTAGAACAGGCAGAGGGAGAGAGGAGGGACAGAGTAAAGGGAACCAGGTTTTCCCCTGTCTGTTCGTTAGTTTCTGTTAGACAAAAATACACTTGAAACAGAAATAAAGTCCAGATAATTTACTTATACAAATATTAGAAACCCGTACTTGTACAAGAAGTCTGTGCCCACATTCCCATGCAGAGACTGAATATTTACGCCTATACAATGATTTTTATACACAAACTATTGTGGGAGGATACCGTGGTTTAGACTTAGCGCCTCTTTGTTGGTGCACACGCCAGCCAGGCCTCTTGGCACGTCACACAGTCCAATCAGACTCCATCCGGGGGGTTATCTGGCAACAAGTCATGACATCATCCCTATCAGTAGTTCTTGTCCTATTTAGTTAGTTTGCTATTAGACAGATTGGAATATCATACATTTGTCTTGACATACAGTATGTCTATGAGTCTCACAGCTGTGATCAGAGCCCTTATCTTCACATGACCTCGGTACAATAATGAAATATAGCAGTAGTTATGTAGAATAGCTAGTTATTTATCCTAACAACAGAGAAGTTGTATAAGTTGAAGCTGGAGCCACGGTTGGAGCCGTGAGAGACCGGGGGACCAACAAATGGTGGTGCACTTGTTTTGTAATGTGAAGTAATGCCGACCTCTGACCTCAGAGCTACAGAGAGCTACTGCTGCCACGAATGGGTTCTCATCATTCCAGAGATGCAAGACCTTTCAATTGATGAGGAGGCCAGCATGCAGCTTCTGTCTGCCTCACAAATCAGAACGACATTTTTGCAATCCTGAATGCTGGTGTCAGACCTTTTTCTACATTGAAGCCTGTGGCAAGAAGGAGGTTGCCTCAGAACCATGTCCATGACCGGAAAATGGTAAAATGTGTGTGAAGATTCAGCCACATTTTTTTTGTTACAGTTGACTATGAGCCAAGGTCGCGGTCACTGACCGCTGATAGACATGGTTGGACATGGTGGATCCAAATCGCAATTTTTGGATAAAATCTGGAGGAAACTTGGAGTTTTGCATAGAAATGACCTGGAGACCAATGGACAAACAGAGCAGTGTTATGGAAATTGGACGCAGCTGCTCGCTCTAAAACAAAACAACCCAGTCTTATCTTTCGGCTCCCAAAACCAGCACCGGTCACAAGGCCGTGTCGGTCTCATCCGCCCTGAGAGTGCAGCAGCCCCCCTTCCAAACCCCTCGCAGCTTCGCACCCCCGGCCTGGTGGGTGGGCCCCCAGTGGCTGCACTGGGGGCACTGCATTAGATGGCTGCTCCACCTACGCCGGGTCGACTCCACCACCTTCTCTACCATGTTGCTGGTCCTGGGAAACGTTTGCACTGTGTTTTGACTGTGCTGATGTCGCAGAGGGGGTGTTTTTTGTGTAACTCACACCATACTGTCCCAGATACGGTGCATGGACTGGACAGCATGGCCTCATGTTATGCTCCATTGTTTCTGTGACTTGTACATGTGAAGTAATTGACAAATAAAGGCTACTACTATTACTACTACTGCACTGAAGAATAATAAAGCAGGAGAGTAGTCCCCATTCCCTTTGTTGTAGGTTCTCTGACAGTACATGAATTTTAATATGTGTACCATTGATTCTAACGTCTGATCGTTCTGATGTTTTCTTCCTGGATTTTCCTTCTTCACACACTGCACCAATCAGCTTTAACCTGCATAATTTTTGGTGTGCTCTGCAGGTGCGATAGGGCCCAGTGAAGCGCCCGAGCAAACCAAAACAAACACAATGACGCCAACTGACGTACTTCAGCCTATTTTAGAGAAAATACAGATTATTTTGTTTATGAAAATGTGCAGAATGTAAGTGCTTTGTGCATTTGTGAAGAGGGAAGATATCTGTGGTTTTCGCTCAACAGGATGTAACAAAAGTCTGACTTCTTTTCTTCTGCTTCAGATTCCAATATTCACTATGATATTCCATCTTTTCTCAATCACTTTCAGCGAGAGCCGTTCCAGATTGAGAATGTGTGGATCTCAATTTACATATCATGACCTCACATCAGTCTTCTGAGCTGTTCCCACTCAGTGCTTCCTGTTCCCAGACAGATTTGGATAGTTAAATATGTTCTGTCCAAACAAATGTATTCACAAAACTACATGAGCCATTTCAGCAGACTTGAAATCTGGGATCACGAACACTTGTAAGGACCGACTATTTTAACGAAAGCTGTATATTTATAAACCATTATTAATACCACACATTTTTGTGCAGAACCTACTTTGCTGATGAAGATGTATGTTGTACTTCTCTCATTTTACCTGCTTTCTGGTAAGAATTCACAACTTTAATATTTCAGTCAGTATCAGTCTATATTAGAGCCTGTCTATATAATGATGAATGTAAAAACTACAGACATGTTTTTTTTCACTGATACTAAACCTAAATGTAAAGTGCTTTTATCTAACTGTTTATGTCACATGAATGCAACTTTTGTTTAGTCATTTAAAAAGATAAAAAGAGAGTCTTGATTTAAACGGATAGTTCATGTTTTTTCACATGAATCTGTGTGGCTTCCCCGTCAACAGTGTCGTGCATCAACACTGACTTACCTCCCGACAGCGTCTGGTGAGCAGAGTTCTGGCCTGGTTTTGGTGCTGACGAAACTAGTTCAGCAAGTTGGCTGAGGTCATGAAAATAAAGCATTTTTCTTCTTAAAACAATATGTGTTGAAAAGAGTGATTCATTTGCATCACAAAACGTTGTCCACGAAAAAGTCAGACCTCATAAGAATCCAAAGTTGCCTCAGAACCATGTCCGTGACAGGAAAACGGTGAAATGTGTGTGAAGATTCAGCCTGACTTTTGGTGTTACAGCCTGGATAATCGTGTCCACATAATTTTTTATGTACAGTAATACGAGCAGAGAGGAAATAGCGTCAAGCGAGTATGAGGTCTGACTTTTTCATGGACAATGGTTTTGTGATGCAAATGAATCACTCTTTTGAACACATATTGTTTTGAGAAGAAAAACGCTTTATTTTCATGACCTCAGCCAACGTGTCGAATACTTTCGTCAGCACTGAAACCGGGCAAGAACTCGGCTCACCAGACGCTGTTGGGAGGTAAGTCAGTGTTGATGCACCACGACACTGCTGTTGGTGACGCCATACAGATTCATGTGAAAAAAAAGAAAAAACCTGAACATCCCTTTAAAGCCAGCCAAACTCAAACGCAATCAACAACATAACAAATCAGCTACTTTAAATATAACTACAGGTTAACCAAACACAACCAAACCATACCTAGTAGTTAAGAAAATGAAATTAATTCTACTTACACAAAGAGCTTATGTGTTAGCACTGTGCAAATAACAACAGAAGTGCTGTAGTTAAACTGAAAAAACACTATAGACTAATAGAGTAATAACATCACTATTCACAAATGCACATTGTGCTTTTAGTCAGTTGTTTTCTTTCTTTTCTGAAAGAAAGTTGTCAGTCATTTCATTCTTGGAGGAACTTATTGTCTCTGCTTGGAATGGAAATCTATAAATCTTATTTACAGTGGCAGCTGAAGGGTCAGGGCCAGAGGCTCCTGTAGCTCAAGTTAGTTTGTTTAACATTTCCTACTTAAAGTTACGGGACTTTGGCAACGGTGAAGGTTGATGCTTTTCATAGTTTCAGGGGTCAGTCTAGGATTTCTACACACACCTTTCTTTGTAGTTATTAAAATTCTTCAAGAGATTGGTATCCTTATTAAAAATATTAACCTTTCTTTTTCTCAAATGACCAGGAACCCTCTTTGTGCATTGTGTAATTGAGTACTACTATGTCAACTTACAATTGAGTTGGGAAGATGCTCGGCAGTACTGCAGAGAGCACTACGACGACCTGGCCACGACAGAAAAAGCAGAGGATGTGAACAGGCTGAAAATTGAAGCTGCGGCCTGGATCGGACTGTTCGATGACCCTGCTTCATGGAAAGGGGTGATGACGTCTGACTCAAACTCCTGGAGATGGTCTTCCACTGGGACCACCAGTCCTGGAGGGTACCAGAACTGGGCGACCAACACTGAACCAAATAATGCTGGTGGAAACGAATTGTGTGTCTTCATTCAAAATGGTCTATGGAAGGATTACCGCTGTACTGGCTCATTACATTTCTTTTGTTACGATGGTGAGTTTCATTGAGCTATGGACATTTGCATTTGTGTGTTTTACATGTTTGTCTTCTGTTTCTTCAGTTGAACCATCAGGAGTCAAAAATTACTCTCTGATCACTACTTTAATGACCTGGTCCAACTCCCAGTCCTACTGCAGACAGCATCATCACGACCTGGCCATGATCGAGACCCCTGCTGAAAACCAAGCTGTGACCAACCTTCTTTCAACCACAACAACCTCTGCGTGGATCGGCCTGTACCGAATCCCCTGGAGGTGGTCCAACGGCAGCTCCAGTACATACAGGAAATGGGCACCAGGGGAACCCAACAATTACGGATCTGAGTTCTGTGCTTTGCTGAATACTAACTATATTTGGAACGATTTTCCCTGCACCTGGTTGCTCCCATTTGTCTGCCAGGCAGGTAAATAGAGATCTTTGTGTAAATAATGATCTCACCTTTTGCACAAATTCCATCTTGTGTCATACCAGATATTGTATTTACAAAGGTCCAAGGAAATGTGGTTGTGTCTTCTGTAAAAAAAGGGATTATCAAACAGGAGGTGCTTTGGGGGTGAAAAATTAATATTGCAAATGTGTGTTATGATGTGAGTATCAGGGGTCTTCAGACTTAAGCCTTTATCAGGACACCTGAACACTTGGTTTATCCTGCATTCATCATAAGATATTGCTGAGAGGATCAGACTATTCCCTGGTGATGTGTGTCTGATTTCGCATTGCTACAAACTTTTGCAGTTGGGATTTAGGAACATATTTCCAGTAGTTTGGAGTCAATTTTCATCAAATAAAAAGAGATGTAGAGTTTCAAAGGAGCAGTCTGTCCACTCACCCTGTTAAATGTAAGAGTGCACAGGAGCCAGGAGAAAAAAGTAGCGTTTAGACACACTGAAGAAATGTTTTTGGTTGTGTCTGATCAGATGAGAAAAGATAGTTGCCAAAACTATGAAAAGCTGTCAGCTTTGAGACACAAACATCTCTCTTTCTAAACACAGAAATGTCCTCAGATTAACGATTCACCTCATTTGTTTAAACTTTAACATCCACCCACAGCTCCCTGTCCACTGCCTTTTCTTTAAATATTCATAAAATTAAGCGGGACTCAGTAAAAACCACATAGAGTTACAACAGGACAGGGAGTAGTGACCCTAACCGTGAGGAAACCAGGTGCTGTTGTGCACAGAACCTATTTCAGACTCTGGGACAGACGTCTAATGTTCACATCAGGCTATCCTCAACATTTGGCCTCCTGAGATTTTCTCTTTTGCTTTT
This sequence comes from Odontamblyopus rebecca, assembly GCA_030686955.1. Taxonomy (NCBI): domain Eukaryota; kingdom Metazoa; phylum Chordata; class Actinopteri; order Gobiiformes; family Gobiidae; genus Odontamblyopus; species Odontamblyopus rebecca. The sequence continues at coordinate 8,829,992 of CM060654.1, forward strand.
GTTCAGTCCTTTTGACACTTACTAGAACAGTAATGTTGATTATTGTCATTTGTAATTAACTTATTTATTTTTAGATAAGAGAACAAATGTCAAGACACAAATAACATTCCAGACAACAGCAGACATGACTGATCCTGCATGTTATGACAATTTCATAAAAGTGGTAAGTTTACAGCAAGCAGTGAAATTATTATTTTAATTAAATAATCTTTTAAAAAATTTCCTTTTTTTCAGCTTGGCAATAACTTGGGCTCTGGTTTCTCACTGAGATGGAGCATCCTGCCCACAAAGAAGAGCAGCCCGAGAAAGACGACAGCAGTAAATGAGAAAGACTGCACTTAAAAGATCGATTCAGGAAACTCAGACCTTGAATCTGGATCTGAAAGTGATGCAGTAAACCACTTGTTTTTGATTAGGGAATGTTATAACATGAAAGGAAATGCAAAAATGTATTTAGCATAATACCCTTTAATACGTGTGTGTTTCTTGCTTTTTTCTCGTTTATTTATTGTTTCTTTTTTGTAACAATAATCCATCCATCCATGTTCTTCCACTTATCCGGGGTTGGGTCGCGGGGGCAGCAGTCTAAGCAGGGACTCCCAGACTTCCTTCACTCCAAACAGTTCCTCTAGAGGGACCCCAAGGCGTTCCCAGGCCAGAAGAGAGACATAGTCCCTCCAGCGTGTCCTGGGTCTTCCCAGGGGCCTCCTTCTGGTGAGACATGCCCAGAACACTTTCCGAGGCGTCTGGCTCGGCTGCTGGGCCTGTTTGAAATGGGAGGTAAAGCTACAAACTCTCAAACAGTGACCTTGACCTGTATTATGGAAGGTTTGTTTGCCTTGCACCACATGTTGGAAAACATCACTGGAAAGTTAGCGGTCATGGATCACAGAATTGATGGGACTTTGGCCTTGGAGCGCAGTGTGGATAACATCTCAGACTTGAAGCTTTACAGTGTGGTGTGGTGTGGAGACCTTGAGACCAAGAGACAATCAGAGCTGCAGTGAAAAGAGTACAGCTGCTCGACCTGAAACAAAAACATGACAAATCTTATCTACTGGCCTCCCCCAGTCAGCTCCGGTTTTGGTCAAGGTCGGCTGATCAACTCGCCCAGGAGAGAGTGGAGCAGGAGGGGTTTCCTCCTCCCACACTTTCTCTACGCCTTTGCAGCTTTTTGCCCCATCCAGCATAGTGGGCAGGTCTGTTGTATCCAGCACCCACGTGGCTGCAGGATCTGGATGCTGCATCTACTGGACCAAATCCACCTCCCTCTCTGCTCCGCGGGTGCACTGTCATGTCATTATATCTGTACTGTGTTCTTGTTGTTATGTGTTTCCTCAGTTTTCTTTTTTCTCTGTGTACTGGTTTAGGTAGGTAGTGTCCCTCGATCCCAGATAGTTAGTATAGTTTCCAGATCAGATAGTTAGTTGTTAAAAAGATAGTTATGCCACAGGTAGTAATCTCAAAACCCACTCAGATAGTTGGTGTTCCAGATCCCAGGGGGCTGGAAGGGAATGTTGGACTGTACTTTTTTGTGCTTTGTGTTGCATATTTTAAAAAATGAAAATGCTCAATGAATATTAAATTGTCAAAACTGACCATCTTGTATTTACAAAGAATATTACAATGGTGATAAGATCAGATAGCACATATAATAAAGCAGGAGAGTAGTCCCATTTCCCTTTGTTGTAGGTTCTCTGACAGTACATGGATTTTAATATGTACCATCGATTCTAATGTCTGATGGTTCTGATGTTTTCTTCCTGGATTTTCCTCCTTCACACACTGCACCAATCAGCTTTAACCTGTATTATCCAAAACATCATTTTTGGCGTGCTCCGCTGGTGCGATAGGGCCCGGTGAAGCGCCCGAGCAAAACAAAACAAACACAGTGACGCCAACTGACGTCCTTCAGCCTATTTTAGAGAAAATACTATTTTGTTTGTGAAAATGTGTAGAATAAGAGTACTTTGTGCATTTATGAACAGGGAAGATGTTTCTGCTTTTCTCTAAACTGGATATAACAAAAGTCTGACTTCAGTTTTCAATATTCACTATGATATTCCAGCTTTTCCCAATGTTCCATATTGAGAATGTGTAGATCTCAGTTCACATATCATATCCTCACATCAGTCTTCAGAGCTCCTCCGCCTTTGTGCTTCCTGTTTCCAGACAGATTTGTATAGTTAAATGTGGTCTATCTAAACAAATGTATTTGCAAAACTACATGAGCCATTTCAGCAGACAAGAAATTTGGGATCACGGACACTTGTAAGGATCGACTATTTTAATGAAAGCTGTATATTTATAAACCATTATTAATACCACACATTTTTGTGCAGAACCTACTGTGCTGATGAAGATGTATGTTGTACTTCTCTTATTTTACCTGCTTTCTGGTAAGAATTCACAACTTTAATATTTCAGTCAGTATTAGTCTATATTAGAGCCTGTCAAGATAATGATGAATGTAAAAACTACAGACATGTTTTTTTCACTGATACTAAACCTAAATGTAAAGTGCTTTTATCTAACTGTTTATGTCACATGAATGCAACTTTTGTTTAGTCATTTAAAAAGATAAAAAGAGAGTCTTGATTTAAAGGGATAGTTCATGTTTTTTGACATGAATCTGTGTGGCTTCCCCGTCAACAGTGTCGTGGTGCATCAACACTGACTTACCTCCCGACAGCGTCTGGTGAGCAGAGTTCTGGCCTGGATTTGGTGCTGACGAAACTAGTTCGGCAAGTTGGCTGAGGTCATGAAAATAAAGCATTTTTCTTCTTAAAACAATATGTGTTGAAAAGAATGATTCATTTGCATCACAAAACGTTGTCCACGAAAAAGTCAGACCTCATAAGAATCCAAAATTGCCTCAGAACCATGTCCGTGACAGGAAAACGGTGAAATGTGTGTGAAGATTCAGCCTGACCTTTGGTGTTACAGCCTGGATAATCACGTCCACATCATTTTTTATGTACAGTAATACGAGCAGAGAGGAAATAGCGTCAAGCGAGTATGAGGTCTGACTTTTTCATGGACAATGGTTTTGTGATGCAAATGAATCACTCTTTTGAACACATATTGTTTTGAGAAGAAAAACGCTTTATTTTCATGACCTCAGCCAACGTGTCGAATACTTTCGTCAGCACTGAAACCGGGCAAGAACTCGGCTCACCAGACGCTGTCGGGAGGTAAGTCAGTGTTGATGCAGCACGACACTGCTGATGGTGACGCCATACAGATTCATGTGAAAAAAAAGAAAAAACCTGAACATCCCTTTAAAGCCAGCCAAACTCAAACGCAATCAACAACATAACAGATCAGCTACTTTAAATATAACTACAGGTTAACCAAACACAACCAAACCATACCTAGTAGTTAAGAAAATGAAATTAATTCTACTTACACAAAGAGCTTATGTGTTAGCACTGTGCAAATAACAATAGAAGTGCTGTAGTTAAACTGAAAAAAACACTATAGACTAATAGAGTAATAACATCACTATTCACAAATGCAAATTGTGCTTTTAGTCAGTTGTTTTCTTTCTTTTCTGAAAGAAAGTTGTCAGTCATTTCATTCTTGGAGGAACTTCATAGCTTTTATGGAGTCTTTGTATTCCAAGATTATTGTCTCTGCTTGGAATGGAAATCTATAAATCTTATTTACAGTGGCAGCTGAAGGGTCAGGGCCAGAGGCTCCTGTAGCTCAAGTTAGTTTGTTTAACATTTCCTACTTAGAGTTACGGGACTTTGGCAACGGTGAAGGTTGATGCTTTTCACAGTTTCAGGGGTCAGTCTAGGATTTCTACAAACACCTTTCTTTGTAGTTATTAAAATTCTTCAGGAGATTGGTGTCCTTATTAAAAATATTAACCTTTCTTTTTCTCAAATGACCAGGAACCCTCTTTGTGCATTGTGTAATTGAGTACTACTATGTCAATTTAAAATTGAGTTGGGAAGATGCTCGGCAGTACTGCAGAGAGCACTACGACGACCTGGCCACGACAGAAAAAGCAGAGGATGTGAACAGGCTGAAAATTGAAGCTGCGGCCTGGATCGGACTGTTCGATGACCCTGCTTCATGGAAAGGGGTGATGACGTCTGACTCAAACTCCTGGAGATGGTCTTCCACTGGGACCACCAGTCCTGGAGGGTACCAGAACTGGGCGACCACCACTGACCCAAATAATGCTGGTGGAAACGAATTGTGTGTCTACATTCAAAATGGTCTATGGAAGGATTACCGCTGTACTGGCTCATTACATTTCTTTTGTTACGATGGTGAGTTTCATTGAGCTATGGACATTTGAATTTGTGTATTTTACATGTTTGTCTTCTGTTTCTTCAGTTGAACCATCAGGAATCAAAAAGTACTTTCTGATCACTACTCTAATGACCTGGTCCAACTCCCAGTCCTACTGCAGACAGCATCATCACGACCTGGCCATGATCGAGACCTCTGCTGAAAACCAAGCTGTGACCAACCTTCTTTCAACCACAACAACCTCTGTGTGGATCGGCCTGTACCGAATCCCCTGGAGGTGGTCCAACGGCAGCTCCAGTACATACAGGAAATGGGCACCAGGGGAACCCAACAATCTAGGATCTGAGTTCTGTGCTGCGCAGAGAACTGACTATACTTGGAACGATGCTTCCTGCACCTCGCTGCTCCCATTTGTCTGCCAGGGAGGTAAATAGAGATCTTTGTGTAAATAAGTATCTCACCTTTTGCACAAATTCCATCTTGTGTCATACCAGATATTGTATTTACAAAGGTCCAAGGAAATGTGGTTGTGTCTTCTGTAAAAAAAAGGGATTATCAAAAAGGAGGTGCTTTGGGGGTGAAAAATTAATATTGCAAATGTGTGTTATGATGTGAGTATCAGGGGTCTTCAGACTTAAGCCTTTATCAGGACACCTGAACACTTGGTTTATCCTGCATTTATCATAAGATATTGCTGAGAGGATCAGACTATTCCCTGGTGATGTGTGTCTGATTTCGCATTGCTACAAACTTTTGCAGCTAGGATTTAGGAACATATTTCCAGTAGTTTGGAGTCAATTTTCATCAAATAAAAAGTGATGTAGAGTTTCAAAGGAGCAGTCTGTCCACTCACCCTGTTAAATGTAAGAGTGCCCAGGAGCCAGGAGAAAAAAGTAGCTTTTAGACACACTGAAGAAATGTTTTTGGTTGTGTCTGATCAGATGAGAAAAGATAGTTGCCAAAACTATGAAAAGCTGTCAGCTTTGAGACACAAACATCTCTCTTTCTAAACACAGAAATGTCCTCAGATTAACGATTCACCTCATTTGTTTAATCTTTAACATCCACCCACAGCTCCCTGTCCACTGCCTTTTCTTTAAATATTCATAAACTTAAGCGGGACTCAGTAAAAACCACATAGAGTTACAACAGGACAGGGAGTAGTGATCCTAACCGTGAGGAAACCAGGTGCTGTTGTGCACAGAGCCTATTTCAGACTCTGGGACAGATGTCTAATGTTCACATCAGGCTATCCTCAACATTTGGCCTCCTGAGATTTTCTCTTTTGCTTTTGTTCAGTCCTTTTGACACTTACTAGAACAGTAATGTTCATTATTGTCATTTGTAATTAACTTATTTATTTTTAGATAAGAGAACAAATGTCAAGACACAAATAACATTCCAGACAACAGCAGACATGACTGATCCTGCATGTTATGACAATTTCATAAAAGTGGTAAGTTTACAGCAAGCAGTGAAATTATTATTTTAATTAAATAATCTTTTAAAAATGTATTTCCTTTTTTTCAGCTTGGCAATGACTTGGGCTCTGGTTTCTCACTGAGATGGAGCATCCTGCCCACAAAGAAGAGCAGCCCGAGAAAGACGACAGCAGTAAATGAGAAAGACTGCACTTAAAAGATCGATTCAGGAAACTCAGACCTTGAATCTGGATCTGAAAGTGATGCAGTAAACCACTTGTTTTTGATTAGGGAATGTTATAACATGAAAGGAAATGCAAAAATGTATTTAGCATAATACCCTTTAATACGTGTGTGTTTCTTGCTTTTTTCTCAAGTTTATTTATTGTTTCTTTTTTGTAACAATAATCCATCCATCCATGTTCTTCCACTTATCCGGGGTTGGGTCGCGGGGGCAGCAGTCTAAGCAGGGACTCCCAGACTTCCTTCACTCCAGACAGGTCCAGACAGGGACCCCAAGTTGTTCCCAGGCCAGAAGAGAGACATAGTCCCTCCAGCGTGTCCTGGGTCTTCCCAGGGGCCTCCTTCTGGTGAGACATGCCCAGAACACTTTCCGAGGCGTCTGGCTCGGCTGCCGGGCCTGTTTGAAATTGGAGGTAAAGCTACAAACTCTCAAACTGTGACCATGACCTGTATTATGGAAGGTTTGTTTGCCTTGCACCGCATGTTGGAAAACATCACTGGAAAGTTAGCGGTCATGGATCACAGAATTGATGGGACTTTGGCCTTGGAGCACAGTGTGGATAACATCTCAGACTTGAAGCTTTACAGTGTGGTGTGGTGTGGAGACCTTGAGACCAAGAGACAATCAGAGCTGCAGTGAAAAGAGTACAGCTGCTCGACCTGAAACAAAAACATGACAAATCTTATCTACTGGCCTCCCCCAGTCAGCTCCGGTTTTGGTCAAGGTCGGCTGATCAACTCGCCCAGGAGAGAGTGGAGCAGGGGGGGTTTCCTCCTCCCACACTTTCTCTACGCCTTTGCAGCTTTTTGCCCCATCCAGCATAGTGGGCAGGTCTGTTGTATCCAGCACCCACGTGGCTGCAGGATCTGGATGCTGCATCTACTGGACCAAATCCACCTCCCTCTCTGCTCCGCGGGCGCACTGTCATATCATTATGTCTGTACTGTGTTCTTGTTGTTATGTGTTTCCTCAGTTTTCTTTTTTCTCTGTGTACTGGTTTAGGTAGTTAGTGTCCCTCGATCCCAGATACTTAGTATAGTTTCCAGATCAGATAGTTAGTTGTTAAAAAGATAGTTATGCCACAGGTAGGAATCTCAAAACCCACTCAGATAGTTGGTGTTCCAGATCCCAGGGGGCTGGAAGGGAATGTTGGACTGTACTTTTTTGTGCTTTGTGTTGCATATTTTCAAAAATGAAAATGCTCAATAAATATTAAATTGTCAAAACTGACCATCTTGTATTTACAAAGAATATTACAATGGTGATAAGATCAGATAGCACATATAATAAAGCAGGAGAGTAGTCCCATTTCCCTTTGTTGTAGGTTCTCTGACAGTACATGGATTTTAATATGTACCATTGATTCTAATGTCTGATGGTTCTGATGTTTTCTTCCTGGATTTTCCTCCTTCACACACTGCACCAATCAGCTTTAACCTGTATTATCCAAAACATCATTTTTGGCGTGCTCCGCTGGTGCGATAGGGCCTGGTGAAGCGCCCGAGCAAAACAAAACAAACACAATGACGCCAACTGACGTCCTTCAGCCTATTTTAGAGAAAATATATTTTGTTTGTGAAAATGTGTAGAATAAGAGTACTTTGTGCATTTATGAACAGGGAAGATGTTTGTGCTTTTCTCTAAACTGGATATAACAAAAGTCTGACTTCAGTTTCCAATATTCACTATGATATTCCAGCTTTTCCCAATGTTCCATATTGAGAATGTGTAGATCTCAGTTCACATATCATATCCTCACATCAGTCTTCTGAGCTCCTCCGCCTTAGTGCTTCCTGTTTTCAAACAGATTTGGATCGTTAAATACGTGGTGTTCAAAGAAATGCATTTGCAAAACTACTTGTGCCACTGTAGCCGACTAGAAATCTGGGATCACGAACACTTGTAAGGACCAACTATTTTAATGAAAGCTGTATATTTATAAACCATTATTAATACCACACATTTTTGTGCAGAACCTACTGTGCTGATGAAGATGTATGTTGTACTTCTCTCATTTTACCTGCTTTCTGGTAAGAATTCACAACTTTAATATTTGAGTCAGTATCAGTATATTTTAGAGCCTGTCTATATAATGATGAATGTAAAAACTACAGACATGTTTTTTTTTTCCCACCGATACTAAACCTAAAGGTAAAGTGCTTTTATCTAACTGTTTATGTCACATGAATGTAACTTTTGTTTAGTCATTTAAAAAGATAAAAAAGAGAGTCTTGATTTAAAGTGATAGTTCAGGTTTTTTGACATGAATCTGTGTGGCTTCCCCGTCAACAGTGTCGTGCATCAGCACTGACTTACCTCCCGACAGCATGACCCGAGTTCTTGCCTGGTTTTGGTGCTGACGAAACTAGTTCGGCATGTTGGCTGAGGTCATGAAAATAAAGCACTTTTCTTCTTTAAACAATATGTGTTCAAAAGATTCATACATTTTCATCACAAAACGTTCCATGGTCCACGGAAAAGTCAGACCTCATAATCGCTTGTAGGGCTGCAGCTATCGATTATTACAGTAATCGATTTTTCTGTCGATTATTTTGTTCGAATAATCGAGTAATCGTTTGTCGTGTCTACTTTGCACATGTTAAGTACACACCACGTGCATTGATAGATACACGTGTTTTGGACATGAAAAACGTAATTATCGCTGGGCTAAGGTTGACTTACCTCGCGATTTCTTTTCCACTTGATGTAATGTACAGGTGCTTTCTGTTTAGATGTTGTAGCATCAGTGTTGAGAAGGTGACTTTTAAAATGTAATCCCCTACAGATTACAGACCCCAAAATGTAGTTTGGAACGTAATCCATTAAATTACTTAAAGTGAGTAATGTAATCTGAATACTTTGGATTACTTCATGATTTTTAAAACTACATGAATGCAGCAACCAACTCCAGCAAATTCTTGTTTGGTTTTAGACCTGGATTAGTCCTGGTTTAGACCTGATTTAGAGCTGGTTTAAGTCCTGGTGTTAGTTCTGGTTTAGATGCGCACAGGAGGAAGCGCGGTCGACGCACCGTACGCGACAAGAAACGATCCATGCGCAGTGTGCGTGGCGTACGGGAGGAGATGTGGGGTGCGCGGCGTACGGGAGGAGATGTGGGGTATGCGGCGTACGGGAGGAGATGTGGGGTGCGCGGCGTACGGGAGGAGATGTGGGGCGCGCGGCGTACGGGAGGAGATGTGGGGTGTACGTTCGTATTGTACATCCATGGGCGCCGCTCTGTTTTGTGTACAGTGAAGTGCAGTGGTCATGTGGAAACTTTACCTCTACCGCAGAAGGTTCCGGCCATCGCTGAGCGTATCAAATTAAAACGAAGCATCGAGGCAAAAAATAATAATCGATGCAATTTTCTAATCGATTTAATCGATTAACTCAATGAATCGTTTCAGCCCTACATACTGATGGGGGAATGAACGTGGGGTGTGTGTGTGGTCTCTGAAAATAAACAGAAATAGAACATCCAATTACCAATTATCCATAATAGACAGGAAACATATACAGCTACACAAACATAGATTCGTCAGTTCCCCTTTAACTTAACATACCATACACCAAGGGCTCTTAAATTTTTGTCTGGTGACCCCACAAAAAAGACTAGATTGTTCTAGCGGCTACATTGTCCCAACAAGGGCTGTTGTGGTAATCGCAATATTGAAATACCGCACGAGGGTTGAGGTGACCGCGGTAACCACATTTTGCATTTTAATGAGGCTTCATGCGCACGCCTCGCAGAATTTGACTATTGTACTGTGAACTAATCCATGTTTACATGGCTCTGAGCAAATGGGTTCAAATACCACAGACAGTATAAAGAATAAATACAGTCAATGATAGGGACCTGACCCGAAGCTGCGCACATTAAAGCTCACGTGTTGTGCTCCACTGGATCTGACTGTAGTATCTGTGGAGGCGCCTTTCGAACACGCCATTCTGTTTACGTAATGAATCACCCTTCGTTTTTCTGTTTACACTAAAGTTCACTTATACTGTACATAGAAGCTTTCAGTGGTGTTTGGGACTAAAGCTCCTGGATCACGGAATGAGGAGCACCTGACGCAGCACCTGACGCAGCACCTGTTACAGCACCTGACGCAGCACCTGACGCAGCACCTGACGCAGCACCTGACGCAGCACCTGTTACAGCACCTGACGCAGCACCTGACGCAGCACCTGTTACAGCACCTGTTACAGCACCTGTTACAGCACCTGTTACAGCACCTGACGCAGCACCTGTTACAGCACCTGACGCAGCACCTGTTACAGCACCTGACGCAGCACCTGACGCAGCACCTGACGCAGCACCTGACGCAGCACCTGATGCAGCATGTACTTGCTCTGGATGTGTCTCCATCTTTGGAAAAGATGAGCTGAATTCTCATAAAAGCAACATAACACTTCAGTCTAGGTGTGTTCTTCATGGAAAGGGGTGATGACGTCTGACTCAAACTCCTGGAGATGGTTTTCCCCTATGGTTTTCACCTCTTAAGGCCCAGATGGTATTAATCTGGGCCTTAAGAGGTGTTCTGGCCAACATCCCAGAGTAGTGACAGCTTTAAACCTGAACGAGTGCACACGGTCCAATCAAGTGAGAGTTACTCCCCAACACCCAGTCAAGTCCAAAGTCCAGAAAATTGATTTAGGTCTGTAGAAATCAAAGCATTTACTCAACAAAGACGTTATTTTACTTAAAAAGTCTTATTTTGGAAACACGCCTGCTTCACCTTGTTTATTTAACTGAACAATAGTTTCTAACTTCCTGCCTGTAGATTATTCAAAATAAGTGCCCGAAAACTCTTGTTGTACACCTATTACCCCAATAAAACATACATCAAAAGTATGGCAGTAAAAGTACAAATAAAAGTTAGCTGATTTATGGCCTTGTGTACAGAATGAAACAGTAGGCCTAATGATGAAATGAGTAAGGAGTAGTATAACTTTTCAAATAAATTTTGAATTGGATATAAAGAAAACCATATAGGGCCGATAAAAATGTTTATACAAAATAGTAATTTGGTGTTTTGTGAATTTACTGAGCTCTTCTGAGATTAAACTCAGAATTCTGCAATCTCGATAGTCAATAGTTAGATAGTTAATTAAAAACAGCATCTGAAACCAATAAATACATCATATATCATTCGGTAATAGCACATTCAGTCCATTGTTAACTTTTCTGGTTAAGAGCTAAATGTAAAAGAGAAATCGAAAGAAAAAAATAGTAAAGGCACTGGTGGGATTAGTAGCTACATGTGCACTACAATTTTGATCAAGCACAAATTTAAATCTAATTTCTACAACTACCCATGATTAGTACTAGTTTTGTCTGAATGGTTGGAAAGAGCTGTGCTTACAGTGACCCGAACCAAACCCATGTGACATTCAAAGAGCCTTTATACAAATATTGTCTTCAAATGAGATGCCGTCAAGTGTCGCGGTTTTGCAAACAACTTATAAGAAAGATAGACGCCTACAGGGAAAAAACAAATTAGTCAAATAGGCTGCGGAAAACTCATGTGGGTCTCTGGGGCAGCTGTTTGAGGAATCAGTAGTATCGATGCACTAGAAATGAAAATGACATGGAGATGATTTGTGTGTTTATGTTTACGCCCATTCAAGTCAAGCGGCCATTTCCAATGCCTCAATGCCGCTAGATTAGCCTTTAGAGGTGACGTCTGGTGGAGTTATGTAGGCAAACCTTCTGACGTGCCTTATGTGAGCTTGTCTTGACCCAATGCATACGAACAACTTACAGCAACAGCTATAGCTCTTTTTCACAGACACATGTCCTCAAAGACGCTTTACAGAGTGTTATTAACAGAGCATTGTTCATTCACTCCAGACCCGATGGTCGTAAGCTACCACCAACACTCACGCACACACCACTTTCACACCTACAGTGCATGTTTTGGGTTTTCTGTATTGCATAAGCGCTTTTATAACTTTCACAGGGCAGAGTGTTGTTTTGCTGTCACAGTAAAACCAACAACTGCAAACATGCTAACCACGCGATTCCTGATCCTTGGACAATAAAACACTTTAATAAATCATGACCACTGAATTTTTGAATGAAACTATTTTCACTTTTTTATTTGTAGTAACTGCAGGGTATTATTGTGACAAAAAGGAAACAATAAATAAACTAAACTTGAGAAAAAACCTAAGAAACACAAAAGTATTAAAGGGTGTTATGCTAAATACATTTTTTGCATTTTCTTTCATGTTATAACGATCCCTCAACAAAACCAAGTGGTTTCCTGAATCATTTGTGTTTGTGCTCATACATGAAGAATCTTGCGGTAAGAAACAATAAAAACATGAATTCAGATTCAAGATCTGAATTTCCTGAATAGACCTTTTAAGTGCAGTCTTTCTCATTTACTGCTGTCTTCTTTCTCGGGCTGCTCTTCTTTGTGGGCAGGATGCTCCATCTCAGTGAGAAACCAGAGTCGAACACATTGCCAAGCTGAAAAAAGGAAATTAATTTTAAAAAGATTAAATAAAACCATAATTAAAATAATAATTTCACTGCTTGCTGTAAACTTACCACTTTTATGAAATTGTCATAACATGCAGGATCAGTCATGTCTGCTGTTGTCTGGAATGTTATTTTTGTCTTGACATTTAATATCGTTTCTAAAAATAAATAAGTTAATTACAAATGACAATAATCAACATTACTGTTCTAGTAAGTGTCAAAAGGACTGAACAAAAGCAAAAGAGAAAATCTCAGGAGGCCAAATGTTGAGGATAGCCTGATGTGAACATTAGACGTCTGTCCCAGAGTCTGAAATAGGTTCTGTGCACAACAGCACCTGGTTTCCTCACGGTTAGGGTCACTACTCCCTGTCCTGTTGTAACTCTATGTGGTTTTTACTGAGTCCCACTTAAGTTTATGAATATTTAAAGAAAAGGCAGTGGACAGGGAGCTGTGGGTGGATGTTAAAGATTAAACAAATGAGGTGAATCGTTAACCTGAGGACATTTCTGTGTTTAGAAAGAGAGATGTTTGTGTCTCAATGCTAACGCTAATGCTAATTTTGAGGCATAATAGGGTGACATGCTCTCCTTTTGGGACCCAGACAAACATCCGAGAGGAACTTCTAAATGAGCCCAAAATGTCTGGGATTTTTAATCGCTAAAATTGAACAGTTCGTCCAAAATTCCCCTGGTGAGGACTCCAGACCCCTGATACACATAATTCCACACATGTGCATTATTATAATCAAACACAAACAGAAATCACAGGTGATTTCCAGGTGTCCTGCTTTTTGAAAACCCCAATCTAAGGCATGAGAAATATTAAAGCGCCATCTACCTATAAAACCACATAAAACGCTTACAAACTCACTGAGCACAAACTATGAAAATCGCCAATTTTTTCATCCCCCAAAGCAGGTGTCCTCCTATTTTACAGAAGACACAACCACATTTCCTTGGACCTTTGTAAATACAATATCTGGTACGACACAAGATGGAATTTGTGCAAAATGTGAGATACGTATTTACACAAAGATCTCTATTTACCTAACTGGCAGACAAAAGGGAGCAACAAGGTGCAGGAAGCATCGTCCCAAGCATAGTCACTTCCCTGAACGGCACAGGACTCAGACGATCCTTCATTGTTGGGTTTCCCTGTTGCCCATTGCCTGTATGTACTAGGGTTGCCATTGGACCACCTCCAGGCCATTCGGTACAGGCCGATCCACACAGAGATTATTTGGTTTTGAAGAAGGTTGATCACAGCTTGGTTTTCAGCAGGGGTCTCGATCATGGCCAGGTCGTGATGATGCTGTCTGCAGTAGGACTGGGAGTTGGACCAGATCATTTGAGTAGTGATCAGAGAGTACTTTTTGACTCCTGATGGTTCAACTGAAGAAACAGAAGACAAACATGTAAAACACACAAATGCAAATGTCCATAGCTCAATGAAACTCACCATCGTAACAAAGGAATCGTAATATGTTAGTACAGGGTAGATCCCTCCATAGACCATTTTGCATCATGACACACAATGATCTCCCAAAACCATTATCTGGTTCAGAAAACGCCCAGTTCTGGTACCCTCCAGGACTGGTGGTCCCAGTGGAAGACCATCTCCAGGAGTTTGAGTCAGACGTCATCACTTTCCATGAAGCAGGGTCATCAAACAGTCCGATCCAGGCCACGTTATTATAAGGTATTTTTAATTTCATCACATCCTCTGCTTTTTCTGTCGTGGCCAGGTCGTCGTAGTGCTCTCTGCAGTACTGCCGAGCATCTTCCCAACTCAATTTTAATTTGACATAGTAGTACTCAATTACACAATGCACAAAGAGGGTTCCTGGTCATTTGGAAAAAAGAAAGGTTAATATTTTTAATAAGGATACCAATCTCCTGAAGAATTTTAATAACTACAAAGAAAGGTGTGTGTAGAAATCCTAGACTGACCCCTGAAACTGTGAAAAGCACCAACCTTCACCGTTGCCATAGTCCCGTAACTTTAAGTAGGAAATGTTAAACAAACTAACTTGAGCTACAGGAGCCTCTGGCCCTGACCCTTCAGCTGCCACTGTAAATAAGATTTATAGATTTCCATTCCAAGCAGAGACAATAATCTTGGAATACAAAGACTCCATAAAAGCTACGAAGTTCCTCCAAGAATGAAATGACTGACAAATTTCTTTTAGAAAAGAAAGAAAACAACTGACTAAAAGCACAATGTGCATTTGTGAATAGTGATGTTATTACTCTATTAGTCTATAGTGTTTTTTTCAGTTTAACTACAGCACTTCTGTTGTTATTTGCACAGTGCTAACACATAAGCTCTTTGTGTAAGTAGAATTAATTTCATTTTCTTAACTACTAGGTATGGTTTGGTTGTGTTTGGTTAACCTGCAGTTATATTTACAGTAGCTGATCTGTTATGTTAATTGCTTTTGAGTTTGGCTGGCTTTAAAGGGATGTCCAGGTTTTTGTTTTTTGTTTTTTTACATGAATCTGTATGTCCCCATCAGCAGTGTCTCCAACAACACTTACCTCCCAACATCTTAAAACAATATTTAATATTATAATAGCTTGGCACTATTTTATTTCTGTTTGTATTTTTGTGCGCTGCGGCCAGGTGACAGCCATGCACAAATCCAGCACTTTTTTCAGTTGCTTGGCAGTGTGGCAGTGGCTAATGTGAGACCTGGAGCTGATGTATTTAAGAATATTCCTCAATGTGGAAAAAGGTCTGACACCAGCATTCAGGATTGCAGGAAAGTCGTTCTGATTTGTGATGCAGACAGAAGCTGCACGCTGGCCGGGGGTAAGTCAGTGCTGATGCACGACACTGCTGATGGTGACGCCACACAGATTCATGTCAAAAAACATGAACTATCCCTTTAAATCAAGACTCTCTTTTTATCTTTTTAAATGACTAAACAAAAGTTGCATTCATGTGACAAACAGTTAGATAAAAGCACTTTACATTTAGGTTTAGTATCAGTGAAAAAAACATGTCTGTAGTTTTTACATGCATCATTATCTTGACAGGCTCTAATATAGACTGATACTGACTGAAATATTAAAGTTGTGAATTCTTACCAGAAAGCAGGTAAAATAAGAGAAGTACAACATACATCTTCATCAGCACAGTAGGTTCTGCACAAAAATGTGTGGTATTAATAACGATTTATAAATATACAGCTTTCGTTAAAATAGGTGATACTTACAAGTGTTCGTGATCCCAGATTTCTAGGCTACAGTGGCACAAGTAGTTTTGCAAATGCATTTGTTTGAACACCCCGTATTTAACTATCCAAATCTGTTTGAAAACAGGAAGCACTAAGGCGGAGGAGCTCTGAAGACTGATGTGAGGATATGATATGTGAACTGAGATCTACACATTCTCAATATGGAACATTGGGAAAAGCTGGAATATCATAGTGAATATTGGAAACGGAAGTCAGACTTTTGTTATATCCAGTTTAGAGAAAAGCACAAACATCTTCCCTGTTCATAAATGCACAAAGTACTCTTATTCTACACATTTTCACAAACAAAATAGTATTTTCTCTAAAATAGGCTGAAGGACGTCAGTTGGTGTCACTGTGTTTGTTTTGTTTTGCTCGGGCGCTTCACCAGGCCCTATCGCACCAGCGGAGCACGCCAAAAATGATGTTTTGGATAATACAGGTTAAAGCTGATTGGTGCAGTGTGTGAAGGAGGAAAATCCAGGAAGAAAACATCAGAACGATCAGACATTAGAATCAATGGTACATATTAAAATCCATGTACTGTCAGAGAACCTACAACAAAGGGAAATGGGACTACTCTCCTGCTTTATTATATGTGCTATCTGATCTTATCACCATTGTAATATTCTTTGTAAATACAAGATGGTCAGTTTTGAAAATTTAATATTCATTGAGCATTTTCATTTTTTTAAAATCTGCAACACAAAGCACAAAAAAGTACAGTCCAACATTCCCTTCCAGCCCCCTGGGATCTGGAACACCAACTATCTGAGTGGGTTTTGAGATTCCTACCTGTGGCATAACTATCTTTTTAACAACTAACTATCTGATCTGGAAACTATACTAAGTATCTGGGATCGAGGGACACTAACTACCTAAACCAGTACACAGAGAAAAAAGAAAACTGAGGAAACACATAACAAGAACACAGTACAGACATAATGATATGACAGTGCGCCCGCGGAGCAGAGAGGGAGGTGGATTTGGTCCAGTAGATGCAGCATCCAGATCCTGCAGCCACGTGGGTGCTGGATACAACAGACCTGCCCACTATGCTGGATGGGGCAAAAAGCTGCAAAGGCGTAGAGAAAGTGTGGGAGGAGGAAACCCCCCCTGCTCCACTCTCTCCTGGGCGAGTTGACCAGCCGACCTTGACCAAAACCGGAGCTGACTGGGGGAGGCCAGTAGATAAGATTTGTCATGTCCAATTGTCCCATAGAAGCACAATGTATTTGTGTCAAACTGTCCGTGTTCAGCTGACAGGGCATCCATAGCTTTCATAAAGGTTTGATTTTGTAGGGATTCTTCTGTATTTTTACAATATGAACTTTTTTTTTTTTTTTTAAAGATTGTCACAGTGCCTAAACATCAGCTTTGTAATAGTTAGCCTGAGCCCACACTAGTGTCGCTCTTGCAGCTCATGGTCAGAACTGCATTTCTGACATCACACGTTGGGCAGCAAATCTTTTTTGTGGTTTCGCACCAATGAGCGCAGGCCATTGAAAACAAAAGGGCACCATCTTGGATTCATCTTTCATATTGTATAGTTCAATGGGCTGAGCGCAGCTTGCACTTTACTGGCACCGGTCCGTGGGCTTGAGACTCTGTCTCTCTCTCTCCCCCTCTCAAGATTAGTCCTGGTTTATTTATTTTATACTCAACTACAGCCAAACATGCACAGATTCCTATCCTATGCACACGCATATTTCTGAAATTTTTTGTAAGCTACTCCATAGCCTAGGCCCTATTTACAGGTAGCGTCACAAAACTTTTTTCTTTCAACTTAAAGTCCACATAAACATGATTCAAACACAGTTCATAATCCATAATAAATTATGTTCTGACAAAAAACTCTAAACTTCAGCTCCTGGCTCTATTCTAGTGTTTCTCAAAAACTGCTTGTTTTGCATTCCCTTGCGGCTTCTAGTACGTACGAGACAGTTCTATGATGAAAGCTGTGCCACCCTCGCTGAAATAACTCATGAACCTCCGACTGTTGGAATTTTGATAAGCACAATAATCGTCAATCTGGGAGAATTTGGCTGTCTTTGACCTATTTGTGTAGCACATTAGAATTTGTCTCCAGTTCGTGCAAGGTGTCAGCCTATTCGTGCAAAGTTTACATCACTGTTATATGCGAAGCACCGGCTACTACAAGGTAGCTGCCATTAACGTAATGCTAGCTACCATTCTTGCTAGTCAACCCGCTATTCCCGCCTGCAAACTATACCCTTGGTGGCACACGGATAATTTCTCTTCTTTCTTCTGGCTCCCTTAGGGGTCATTTCGCTTCATTTCAAACTGATGGCTGCTCAAACATTTACTTGACTTGGCGGCCCGCGGGCCCCTGGTGTCAAACTGTGGGGGGGAGGGGCCGGCCCCTGCCCAGGGGGATATCGGCACTTTTCAGTCATAGCATTTAAGGAGGTGCTTTAAGGTGGAGCTGCTGCGCTTACAAAGTTGTTGTTGCTGTTATTTGAATACTTAAACAGTCATTATCAGGGGGCCCCCCAGAGTTGGGGGACCTAAGCAAATGCCAGGTTTGCCACAGGTCTGAAGATGATCTTCCACGTTCACAAATGCACAAAGCACTTACATTCTGCAAATTTTCACAAACACAGTCTGTATTTTCTCTAAAATAGGCTGAAGTACGTCAGTTGGCGTCACTGTGTTTGTTTTGATTTGCGTGCTCCCGCTGGTGCCATAGGGCCCTATGGCACCAGCGGGAGCACGCTAAAAATTATGTTTTAGATAATGTAGGTAAAAGCTGATTGGTGCAGCGTGTGAAGAATGGAATCAATGGGCTTTAATTTGTATTATTTATGCACTCCTGATACTCCTCATATACTCACTAAACATTATATTTACTTATGTACCAATTGTTAGAAAAACATCCTTGAAAATCCCCATACACTCTTAAGGCCGCCACACATTACAGGAGACTTAGCCCAATTTTGGCTGTGATTTATATTGTGTAATTACTTTAATTTTAATAAATGCATTTTACTGCTTAGGTCAAGTTTGTTAAGAGTGAAAGTTGCAGTGCATTGTGGGCAATTTGCAGCACTCCGAGGTGGCTAAGGATCCACATTTGCATGCTGGGTAAATTAACAAAACAAACGTGTGAAGCAGTGAGGACATGAGGGCTTTGGGGGAATGTGAACACTTAGGACGGTGACATGGATCTGGTTCAGGCGCCAAGGATCCTGGAAGTTGTCAGGATGACGTTCAAGTTATGCAAACTCTCCAGGAAGGGGTAGATTTCCCTGTAGGGAGTAGTGTGTCAGCAAAATGCATGGAAATGAATTCAGCAAAATGGCAGGTAACTTTGATATGTTCACTTCATATTACAGCACTTTTCCAACATTTTTTCACACATTATTTCTCGCCTTGAGGAAGACATTGAAGTACCACAGTCTGAGGCTGACAGTCACAGGCTGAGCTACGAAAACACAACTAAGATTTTACTAAAAATGTTATTTTTCTTCTGGCTTGGCATTTTCGTAGGTTTCAAATTTTACTTTCTGGTTGGAAATCATGACATGACACTGTTACCTAGCAACCATGTAGCCATGTTGTGGCCATACCGGTTCGTCAAAGCCTGATGCCGTCAGATCTCAGAAGCTAAGCAGGGCCAGGCCTGGTTAGTACGTGGATGGGAGACCACTGGGAATTCCAGGTGCCACAGGGGGGCGCCAGTCACAAAAACTGTCGTAGTGTCCTTAGAAAGTGGAGTGTGTGTGAGTGATGGTGGTGGTCGGAGGGGCCGATGGTGCAGATTGGAGCCTCGCTTCCGTCAGTCTGCCCCAGGGCAGCTGTGGCTACAATAGTAGTTTACCACCACCGGGTCTGGAGTGAATGAATAATACTCTGTAAAGCGTCTTTGAGTGTCCTGAAAAGCGCTATATAAAACTGATGCATTATGTAGGACACTGTTACCTAGCAACCATGTAGTACATACGCATCCCCAATCATAAATCCCCCAGGCTCATGGTGACCACCCACCCCACTCCCTGGGCTCCAAATGAACAACATCAGAAAAAAAAAAAAAAAAAAACTTACAGTAGTAAGAAGTGTGATTGGTCTAACAAGTATTCAGACATTAAACTTCGCTCCTGCAGCCTTGGTGTTTGTGATCAGAAACTCCTGGCTGCAATCAGGGCAATCTTTAGTGATGTGTGAAATGGCCACTGAAGGCAGCACACATTCACATGTTAGATTTTTTTTTTTTTTTTTACCAGAAAGCTGCAAATGCACCTAGATTTCAAGTCGCCAAAAATGATAGTAGGAACATTCGTGTATATAGTAGTATAACATATCCACATTTTAGTAGCAAAAAAACTTTTATCTTGTTATAGTTTTCCCTCACCCTCAATGCTGTGGTGTATTTGGCTGAGTACAGTGATGGAAGTAACATAAATGAACTGGAAATTCATGTTCATAAAGTTGTTTTATCCCTGTTGCATTTTGAAACTACAATGCCACTCAACTTTCACAATGCAGTGCTCTGATTGGCATGAGAGACATTAGAGCAAAACACAGGCAAAACAGGCAGGTTTCACTCCACCCATCTTCTTCCGCTTTATCCGGCTGGATCACGGGGCAGCAGTTCGCCGCCCAGTCCTCTGTGCACCTGACCCCTCTGCGGGTCGTCCTTTAGGGCTGAGCTTTTGGCACCCGGCGACGTCATGGTCCTCGATTTCAGTTCAGAAGGGTGCAGATTTCACTAACAGCTTAAAATGATGGATATAATGTATTGTGCCACACTTAAAGTTCTTTTAGAAGGGGGTATTATACATCTATGGGGTATTAATTTCTAACACATAGCATATTTAGATCACCATGTTACCTTTGATTGTTTCGAAAATGTTTAATAAATTTTTTTTTGTCCATCCTCAAGCTTACAACACTATTGGTGATGTGCATTTCACGGCATGTCACATCAGGTTTGAAGATTTAGACTATTGATTTGTGTCCTGTTATTGTATATTCATGGAAATTGCAGCCACATGCAGGGACGTGCACAGGAATTTTGAGGGGCAGTTGCTCTGACATGAAGAAAGGGGCACCGCACCGCCCGCCAAACTTAAATGAACTGTGATAAAACTTATAAACTTTATTTTCCCTGCAATTCTGGAGTTTCTCAATAGATGGCGCACTCTAGATACATTGATACATAAAACCAAATTATACATATGGGCCCGTAGCTTTGTGCCCAGGGGTAGAACTATATGTTGAACACATCTTCCTCACTCATGGTCCCAAAACCTTCCCGTAAAGCACTGCGGCCAAGTATATATCTAGTGTGCCGCGCACTCCTTTTGTACGGCGCACACTGCATCTCTTCTTGTACGGCGTGGACACCGCTCATGGATCGTGTCTTGTCGCGCGCTGCGTCCTCCTGTGCACCTCTAAACAGAACTAACACCAGGGCTAAGACAGGTCTAAAGCAGGTCTAAAGCAGGTCTAAACCAGGTCTAAAACCAAACAAGAATTTGTAGGAGGTGGTTGCTACATTCATGTAGTTTTAAAAATCATGACAATATCAAGTAATCCAAAGTATTCAGATTACGTTACTCATTTAAGTAATTTAATGGATTACGTTACAAACTACATTTTGGGGTCTGTAATCTGTAATCTGTAGGGAATACAGTTTAAAGTAACCTTCCCAACACTGTCAACAGAATTACCAAATGTGTCGCAATGAAACAGAATTCAAAACTTCTGAAACAGAAAATCATTGGCCCTAAATATGGTGCACATGTTGAATTGAGACGTTTGAATCTGCCACATGTAAATCGTTGGATCCTGCAAGTTATTTTCGTTTTATTTTCTGGGCTGATGTAGTCAGACCAGAACCCTCCATCCATCTGCTCCTGGTCCGGCCCTTCCATCAGATTTTAGAACTCTTTTGAGCCAAAAAGTTTGCCCACCCCTGCTTTAGAAGATGAAAAAACTGAACTTTTGGCATCGGCCGCGCCGCGTACGGGGGCTCGAGGCTCACTCTGCCGGACCGGAGATCTTTGCTGGACCGGGACTCTCCACGGGGCTTGTGGGTAATCTCTTTTTACTTTGTGCGCCCAGGCTCGGGTGCTGGTCGCATGCAGCTCTGTGGCTCTGTAAACAGAACTGAGCCCCTCCCTCCAGATTCGCACTCGCGCGGTGCCCTAATGTAAGTGAATGAGGCGACTATTTTATTTTCAATTTCAAATCTAGGCATAGGGCAACTTCAGTCGAGGAGGCCATACGGGCAGTTGCCAGGGCAACCAAAGCAACCCCTCTGCACGTCCCTGGTCACATGAGCAGGGGTGACATAGGCCTGTGAGCAGAGCATAGGACAGAATATGTCAGTGCTGCTAACTGTAAAAGGAGATCACTAGATCACTCAAACACGCATGGATGACTACTATTTTTGGATACCAGAACTTAAACAATACCTGCTTTTTTCAGTGCCTGTATTTTTTAAAGGGAAAATGTATGCCCAGTATTATGCAAAAAAAAAATAATCTCTGAATAGCTTCATAACTCTGTTGATTCTTATTGTTAAATGATGTATGTTCAGTAACACATGCACAAAGAAATGAACCAGAGCTGATCCTCACGTGTCGCATGTGCATTTCTTTGACAGTAATGGGCGCTCCTTTTGTTCAGTCTCTACATGCTGCCATTAAACCAGTTAATACACAGCAATAAAGTGTCCTACAAGAACTGTGTCCTAGTCAGGTCTCTGTCTTATTGTAGCGGGGGACTATGGACCAGTGGACTCAGTCAGTTGAATCAGCTTCCAGACAATCTGAAGCCTGATCTGAAATGTAAAATGTGAAAAAAATCACATTTTGGTATGAATTGTCGGAAACATAATGTATTGGAAATTGTGACATTTTACTGTGTTTCACTGCTCATATTAATGATGAGCCAAGTTAGTCTTATACTGTAATTGTAATTAAATGAAACTGTGTTCACCCAACTGGGGGCTGCAGATGGAAAGCAGAAGCTAAAGCTGGTACAAGTCATCTGCTCTTCTCTAAGATTATCTGGGACCATGTTAAAATTCATTAAAGAAAAAGAAAGAAAGAAAATCAGCAACAATCAGATATTTGTAAAGCCTTGTACATATACAGTACAATTTATGCTTAACATTGTGTGATTTACCAAAAGCACTGTTATGAACAAAGTAGGCTGTTTAGATACGTAAGAGTGAATTTCTCACTTTGTAAACATGAACTAACTGTAAATAATGGCAAAACTAATAATGGTGCCAATATAATACAGATCACTTGTAATACCTGTTACAATGACATGGGATGTTGCTGCCTGGACCTGATGAAGGCTCCATTGTGTCCTTATACGACTCCACTATGTCACAGGTTACAACAGGCTTTGTGCCGAGGAATATATCCAGTGTGTTGTACCACACAAACGAGTCTTTGACTTTTGTAAAACTGCCAGTTTTGTCCTAGAGCAACCTAAGTTTAATATATTGCTGCAGACATTTTTTTGTTTTGTTTTGTCTTGTTTATTTATTTTTGAGAAGTGAGCTGATCTGCTCATATTTCTATGAGCCACTGTTATCACAATATATAATTTGGACCCAGAAGGAGAGAAAGTATTGCAAAGTGTCTTTATTGAAGATGTGTTGGGGAGGGAGCTGAAGACCAGAAGACTGAAGGATGGCAACAAGTGGAGAGCGGAGTTGAACAGGTGAGTAGCGGCAGGGGTGTGTCGTGGAGATGAAACACATGCCAGTATGTTTCTTGTGCTGATGGAAGCCACAAGATGTACAAATTTGGAAAAATTGTCCACAGTGGTGAGAATAACAGCGTTGCCTTTAGAAAAGAGCAGAGCTGGAACAAAATCAAGACCGAACAGGTAAGGGATGGAGTTCTCCAGGTCCAGCAAGAAAAAAAAGAGCCGAATAACACAACATCTCCAACCTCTAGGGGCACTGTGGCTCTGTCGGCCACTTTTCCCACTTAAAACAAAAACAGTGAAACGAAGTACCACTGGATTATAACTGAAGTGGCTGATATCAAGAAATCCTACCAATGGCTGGAGAGGGCTGGTCTGAAGAACAACACAGAGGCGCCTGAGACAGTCCAGCACATAACTGCAGGGTGTAGAGAAGAACTCATCTTAAACACGCAGGATTTGTGAGTTAAACATGTGTGAATGAAACAAAACACCACCCCAGGTATGTTTTTGTTGAGGAAGCGACATTATCAGAACACAGATCAGAAAAGTGTGATATATGTGCTTAAAAGGAGTAGGAAAAGGTTCCAAAATTGATGGTGCTCTACCCAAAATGACTAAAATGCATTTATCCGTGCATGTTAACCAGTAAATGATTGGAAAAAATAACCACAAAACATCCATGACATGATACAAAATAAGATAAACACAGTAAGACTATTTTTTATTATGTAAATATGAAATATAATCAACAAACTGATAAACCTATATGAAAACCTCAGGTCACAAAACTCACACACTGAATGTTATATTTGCTTATGTCATTAGATAATCACAAAAAATGATTCAAATTTCAAATTCATGCTAAGATAAGAAATCCAAACAGCAATAACTCATATCAAATCCATAGACTGTATATATAAATGGACATACCTGATGCACTAGCCAACACATTTCAAATAGGGAGTGAGTATGGGCGCTCTTGTGGCTCCAATTCACTTTTACTGCTGCTGTGAGCCTCGTCATTTTGGTCTTAAAATGTTCATATTAACCCGCTTTACATCCTGTTTATTTTTTTGTTTCACAATTTTGCCTCTGAATCAAGATATAAACATAAATAACAAACAAAGCAGGCGCCGTCTTTCCCCAAGGTCGCTCCCACTCACTGCAGCAACAGGTTTGAGTGACAGTGCTGTTAAGAGCCCGCCCCCTGCCAAACCAGCGGTGTGGGCGACCCGAACCCGAACGCTATGGGTGATGTCACACAAACTTAGTCCACTTTTTTATACAGTCTGTGGCAAAAAGGTAAAAATGGATACAGAAATCAAATGCTAGAACTGAAATAATTACAAAACACAGCAGATTTGTAACAAAACAGAAAAGACAAAAAAAAAAAAAAAAAACAACTAAAAACTACACCAAATTCCAAATCTTTCACAAATGAATAAACGCAATGATGAAAAACATCAGAAACCTGAGAACACAACAGGGCTGGGTAGGCTGTTGGTTGATAACTATTGATAACTATTCATTGCAATCTAGTTTTGAAAACATTTTTGTTTAGGTCGGTTGTTTATTTATTTATTTGATAGGGACAATGCACATTAATGAACATCAGTATAAAACAAATGTAAATATGCCGAATTTGAGCTACAAAGCTAGTTTTCATCTGTACTCCCTAGGCAGGCAAATACATAAAAAATACAACATGCAAAACAAGCAGCACAAACTAAAGTCTAGTGGTCACATGACTGGTTTGTTTTCAGCCATAGTTTCAGTTGTGTTTTAAAGCTGATCAGTGTAGGGCTCCTTTATGTGCAGAGGAACTGTTCCACATGTTAGTGGCCCTCACAGAGAGAGAGTTCTGTCCAAAGGCGGTGCTTCTGTGGGGGACCTCACAGTCTCCTCTGGATGAAGCCCTGGTTTTTGGACCACTTGAAGTCTTAGATTTGAAAAAGACAGACATGGGGGTTGGGGCTAGTCCATGTAGCACTTTGTAAATGAAGCATACATACTTAAAGTTTATACAATTTTCAATTTAAAAGATTGTACTTGTTTAAAATATTACATACATGAAATGAATTAGGTTTTTGGTCAAAAACTTTAAGAGATTTTCTTGAACAGTGATTCAATTATTTTCAAATTGGTAACAGTGGTGAGAGACCAACTTGTGATGCAATATTCAATATGGGATCAAATTGATCGATTGTTAAGTCATCAACTGTTTCTGCCAGAGGTTAAAGTGAATATGTTTTTAAATTATTACTTGGCTTGGTGGGATACTACCTGAGTTTTCCTCTAAAACATAATGTTTATTCTTCGAGGACCTTTTTCCTGACATGTTTGCTGTTGTTCTCAGATGTGATCAGTTTAACAGATCTGGCAGATCTATCAGGCTGAGTGTGAGGTAAACGCCCCCTCGTCTCTGTTGATGGTCTGTGCAACCTATTTCCCGACTTCCAAAGCCTCTTATGTCCATCTGTGCTCCTCTGGTTCAACTATTTTGGCCAGATCTGTTAAACTGACACCTAATCATTCTCTAATTGTTGTGATATATTGTATATATTTTTGACTCTTGTTAAAATTGTGGTTGTTTAGAAAAATAGTAAAGATTTCTTGTAAAATCTTAAATATAATGACCTTAATTGTTTTAGTGAAATGAGTAGTCTAACCTGTCAAATGCACTTCAACCAGTTACATCATAAGCAGATTAATACAATCATTTATTTTATAAACTGCTGTAAAAATCTCTAAATGATTTCATCTAATAATCACCAGAAACAGAGATGAGAACAGAGTTGGAGAGTCTTGATTTAAAAAGCCCATATTACGCCATTTTCTGATCTCTTAAAATGTTGTTTCCTCATGTTAAACATGCCTGGACTTGTGTTTTGTTTCTTTTACAGTTTTTCCCTCAAGCAGAAAACAGTCAGTTCCACCTTGTGTCATGCGATAATACAAGCACTTTTCCATCAAGGATTTAAATTCCATACACCTGGAGTTGCCCGTCTCTACTAAGCAAAAGGTAAAAGGAGCTGTTAACTTTAACACTATCACTTCATGACATCACAAGGTAGAACAGAGCATTTTGACCATTGGAGGTGTGGACAGAGATAATACAGGGCGTCTCAAACGTGTGTGAATGAAACAAAACACAGTTCCAGATATGTTTTTGATGAGATAACTGCATTGTAACATGGTTTAACCTCACAATTCTGTGTAATACACGACCTTTATGTGGAGGGTTTTTTCATCTTCTCTTCTTTTGTAGGTGAGATGCTCCAAGTCAGGGCGATGCCATAACCAAAGTAATTTTCTAACTAAAATAACAACAACAACAACAAAACAAAAATGTAATTATAATTACTGAGACAGTTTGAGTATTTGCAGTAACCTTACCTCTTTTAGAAACTTGGTACTAATTAGAGGATCCGACATGTTGGCTGTTGTCTGGAGTGTTAGTTTTTTCCAGAACTTGGCCACTATTGCTGAACAAAAAAAGGTGTTTCGTTAATAATGACTGATTAATTAATTACATTTAAGGGCTAAATAAATGGTAAACAAATGAATCGTGCTCAGGTACGGCACATTTGGGACTTTGGCTGAGAGGAGGAGGGGCCAAAGCACGGCACAGGGCTCATGTGCACATGTACTCTAGTATATGAGCCCTGTCATGTGTGCTGATGCTACTTATATGGGGAAAGCAGTGAATAAACTCAGAGTGACCCCTCTGTGCTGTGATTATATCCATAAACTCACAGAGGCATCACAGTATAACAGATATCTACCTCACTATTTTTGTTAATTTATTTCTGCTGGACTTATTTTCTCCGCTAAAGCGATATAGCACTGCTGCACAACATGTAGACAAAGAACGCTGTGTGATTATGGCACCGGGTTTTGGACTTCATAATAACCCACTCTACATGATCCTGGGGTTTTTATTTCGCTACTTTGTCCACAAATCAAGATTTGAACTTTAATAACAGACGAGTCAGGTTCTTTATTCGCAGAGGTCGCTCCCGCTAGAGTTGAATGACAGAGTTGCTAAGCACTTGCTTCCTGATGAACCAGCAGTGCTGGCGGGACGGGGCTTAAGTTCAACAGCCGCACTCTGGATTGGTTCTTTAGGTGTTATGATATCTGTGTCATAGCACCTAAATAGCACAGGATACACACCTGTAGGATGGATCCTGTTTTTTGAAAGCTACGCAGTGGAACCGCCCTCATTCACTTTCATTGCATTCTAAAGATTATTTCAGTTCTGTCGGATAATGGACTGGGTGTGGACTGAGGTATGACGGGTATGGGCGGGTGCGGATTGTCAAAATCAGACCCGTGCAGGACTCTGCTATGATGCTCGTGATCAAAATTCCAAATATGGAACATGCCTCAAATTTCGCCGCTATAATTGCTAACCTCTATGAACCTCATTTGAATGGAGCCAAACGCTATAGATGTCTATAAAGTCTATGGGAACAAGGCAATTGGAGCTTGAGTGAAAAAAAAGGTTATCTGATATAAGCAGGCTAATTAACATAAAAATATGTGAAAGAGTAATGGTTAATGAAGCTGCATCAAAACATTTACAAACACAGTGTCACTGTTATATTATTATATTATGATTATTTTGACCCATTAACATCTATAAAATTAAGCACATTTTACAAGGCTGTTGCATGTAAAGATTGTT
This sequence comes from Odontamblyopus rebecca, assembly GCA_030686955.1. Taxonomy (NCBI): domain Eukaryota; kingdom Metazoa; phylum Chordata; class Actinopteri; order Gobiiformes; family Gobiidae; genus Odontamblyopus; species Odontamblyopus rebecca. The sequence continues at coordinate 8,858,039 of CM060654.1, forward strand.
GTTGTTGCATTAGTAAGGATACTTTGAGACCTCAGTTTACCTTCATGGCAGACAAAATTCTTTAGATCACCACAGTCACCATCCAGCCATGTAAAGTTTGATGCCATAAAAACACAGGATGGCTCAGTGTTATAGTTTGGTTCACCATCCTGCCATCTTCTGTAGGTGCTGTTGTTGCCATCCGACCACTTCCAAGGAACACGGTACAGGCCGAACCATCCACCAGCTATGCCCAGATTAGACACAGCTTGGTTTTCATCAGAGGTCTCGATCATGGCCAGGTCGTGATAGTACTGTCTGCAGTAGGACTGGGCATTGGCCCAGGTCTTTGTAGCATTGATCGCAATGTACTTTTTAATTCCTGATGGTTGAACTGAAGAAACAGAAGAGTAAAGACCGTTTTCAGTCATCTTTAAAGAGGGCGATTTCACTTCTGTGGGACGTGTTAACTGCTAACACGCAACATTTATATCACCATGTTACCTTTTATTGTTTTGAAAGGGTGAAAACATATGTATTAACATGTTTTATGAATTTCACATGTGTTTTTGTGGGCTAATGGGTGGAGCACAAATCTTACAGCTAATCTACCAGGCAAGTTGTTGTAGTACAATGACTAACTACTGCCACACATGTACGTTAAAACCAGATCACATCAAGTTTAAAATTCTGCCATGCTCGCTTTGACACAAATTAACCATGCCTTTCTCTTTTTGAATAATCCCTAATCACAGACATAGGAATTTGTGGAGACATTATACAGCTCCAGACTACATGTCTTGAGTATTGTAAAAGCATGCAGTCTTAGGTAGCCAGGAAAAGAAACACCTCCAAACTTAGCTCATACTATCGACCCGTGAACACTTTTAACATCAGATTAACCAACACTGAATCAGGGAGAAACCATTTCTGCTTTAAATTTTTAAGTGTAATGGCACACGGGACATCCTCACCCAGCCTCCGCCGTTTTGGACACAGGACAGGCACTTGGAGCAGTGGAAGATTTGTGGGAGTCAGGACTAAAGTGCTGCAGGTAAATTGTGTTTGATTAGCAAGAACCACACCAACAACACATGTGTGAAAAGAAAGCATGTATTATAGGAAGATGAGTTGGGGTGGCTGGGTTGAGACTCTAAGGTGGAGGTTCAGTCTCAATTTTCACATGGCCCAGCAGGAATGGGACCGTCATAGGCATCTTATTGCTGGAAGACGAACAGATATGGGTTGGGAGGGTGGGGTTATTTGGGACAAACTGGGTTGCCAGGATAGGCTGCCACAAATAGGCTTCTGGGAAATTGAGGTGTGGTAGAAATAAGCTGTGATTCGCCAGAGAGGAGGTGAGGGTGTTTGAGGCGTGGTCCTGCTCCTGAACCTAAGTTAATTATATTAACTACATATATTTTATTGAAAACTACTAGTTAAAGTTAAAAGTTACTATTATCTGTCCTTGTGGGTGATTTTTACAATCAAATGCCCTATAGGTGCAGCAGTTATCCTGCGCAAAAAGTTCTCCAATGTATTATTTCATGACACATTACCTAAAGAGGAGGAGAGTTTGAGCCTGATCATCTGACCCATCAGCTGATTACAGGTCGACCAATGCTTCACTATAGGCTAACTGTAACCTAGAGCACTACATGGCTAAAGTCTGTGCTTAGGCAGTAAATTCTATATTGAGCTGCTCACAGGCACAACAGATTTTTACTAAGGCTCATGCCCCAGTAAAAAGGGTCAAGTGACATTCCTGTTTATGAGGACTATTGCACTGCAGCATACTGCTCACATGTGTGGTACCTGATTTTTATTGTATTAAAAACTGGAACTTGTCCCATTGGATTGTAAATTTAAAGAAGTAAAAAGTCAAAACATTTTTTTAAAATCTAAATCAAGACTTACCAGTCTGACAGAAGAATTTATATGAGATGCCACATTCGTAATCCCGCCAGACGCCCTTGTCAAACAAACCACAAAATTCTTTTCCACCATTATTATTTGGTTCATCCATTGCCCACTTCTGGTACCCTCCAGGGCTGGTGGTCCCAGTGGAAGACCATCTCCAGGAGTTTGAGTCAGAGGTCATCAGCTTCCATGAAGTAGGGTCCTCCGACAGCCCAATCCAGACGAAGTCACCTGGAGGTATTTTTAAACTCTTTATGTCCTCTGCGTTGTCTATTGTGGCCAGATCAGTGTAGTACTTTCTGCAGTACTGCCGAGCATCTTCCCAATTCTTTAGCATATTGAAGTAGTGGTACCCATATATACAGTGCCCAAGGAAGATTTCTGTTGATTTGGGGACACACAAGAATGTGAATTAGAGTAACACTTTTCAGATTGATCAGTCATAAGAATCAGTTCCAGTTCTCTAACTCCTGTGAACATTTTATCTCCTTGTGATTGAGTCAGCTGCTCACAGACTGCATAGGTAAGTAATAGGTCAGTCACCTAATTCAAATTGATATTGTTGGATTTGTGAATTATTTTATGTATAAATGTATTTTTACAACATTTAAGAAACATTTAAGAAACCATGGGTGTAAAATAGAAATGACACACAAGTGAATGCAGATCACTAGCAAGGAGCAAGGACCACACCACAACAATGTATACAATGGACAATAAAAATGGTATGATGAAGTAGAGGTGGCTGGGAAGGGAATGCCTTTCCTCTTTAATTCCTGTTGTAGGTTGACCACAGTCCAGCTTCTGATGTCTCGACTGTCGGGAGCTGAATGTGGGGGCTCATGCCAACCTGTGCAGGTGTCGAGGCAGGTGCTAAACAACAAAAGCTGTTCATGTTTCCCTTCAGCTGCAAAAACTGAAATAGCATTCACTTGTTCTTCGCAGGATGAAAGTAACACTTGCTCCTCAATGGTGCCAAAGGCATCACTTCTCAAGGGCCGTCACTTGTTTTTATTGCAGAAGCATTACTGAAAGGGACCTTATCCTTGGTTCTGCATCCTAAATTGTGTGATTTCATTAGGAGTACAATTGATTTTCCGAAAGGCATTTATTCTGTCAGTTATTTCTTGCCAAATGACACTGCGCCACTCCACTGTAAAATTCCATTATTTTTGAATGAGTGAATGCTGAGCATTGGGTCTTTCAACAAAGACCTTCTGTTCCTCAGGGTCAAGCTTTTGTTTGCATTTTCTGCCTTCTGCACTATCTATGACGCAAACAAAGACATCAAAGTTCTGTTAGTAGATAAGGTGCAACATGGCCACATAAGAATACGCAATTTCTAAAAGTGTGATGGCAAATGACTATGTCTTATTTCCCCCCATGGTAAATATACCCCCACACCTGCAGAGCTGCATGACCAGGCTCACACACCATACCCAGACTGTATGCAGAGGCTCAGCTCCACTATGATTTCTCACTTCACCAAGTGTGCAAAGGGAGCGACTGGGCAATTGTCGCTTGTATCTAAATCTGGCATTGAGCATCTTTTGTCTGTGAGGTTGTGTGCACTGTCCTTGTTTTAAGTAAATGAATAAATCCATTGTACAACCAAAAGGGTTTTTAGCGGGACAGTAAGAGGCGACAGAACAACAGCAACTTTTGGGGACAAGGGGATGAATTCAGCGGGCTGTGCTTGTAACCGGGCCTCATGAATCTGCAGCCACATATCATATCAGCCCTCATAAACCTGAATCAGCCATTAACAAACACAAAACAAAACAAAAAATCTTTAGTTTAGGTGCTCACACATGACGGGTGAGCAAATTGAGGAAAGTCTCTGGAAATAGGCTACAGCTCCTGCTTCACAAAGCTGGGGGAGCGTTAGACAGAATCTGGGGGAAGAAGACGTGCGCCTGCAGACCCACCCTCTTTGCTGCAAGGAAACTTTGCAGAGGCTCGTTCGCCAGTGCTCTCTGCTTCCCCTGTCTACAGTGTAATGTGTGCTCAATTTCACAAAGCCCTCTCCACCAAGTGCACACTAATACCCTACATTTTCTTTTTTTTTTATTTCTCCAGGCCAACACCAAACTAATTTTCTGCTAATAGTGTTTCAATGGTGACTCAGGCTGTACTGAGCTGAGAATAGTAAAAAAAAATAAAATCAGTTTGGTTACCAAAATTACACCTTCTTGAGTAGCCCTTTGTTATCCAATTCCAAATCCACTTTATTTATAGAGCACATTTTACAAACAAAGCAGTTATATTTTATGTTATAAAATTAGTCCAGGAACATATTGAGGAATCTTACCAGAAAGCAGGTAGAATGAGAGTATTCCAGCATGCATCCTTTCAAGAGCATGTATTTACATCTGCACATGGAAAATGGAAGTCTTAATAAATGTTATAATTAGACTACTTACAACATGAGTGGACAGAGTATGAACTCTCCAGTTCCTGGTCTTTGCTTTTAAGTAATTGTTGGAGCTGCTTTGCATTTATTTGTATGCAAAATTTAAGTAAGGAAAATTAATCAAATGAAAAGAAAGCTCTCTTTTGGTATCTATTTCAGGCGAATAATCCACCACAAACACAACATAAGTATAAGAGGAGGACTAATTTACAGTATATGACACATTTCATACCCAAGAACACAAAACACAACTACAGGTATGTTTTTGATGAGGAAACATTATAACATAGATCAGAAAATACAGTAAAAGTAAATGGCAAAATACTACTGAATCAATTAATTTTTTATATTTATGCACTCATGATACTCCTCATATACTCACTAAACATTATATTTACTTATGTACCAATTGTTAGAAAAACATCCTTGAAAATCCCCATACACTCTTAAGGCCGCCACACACTGCAGAAGAATTTGCCCAATTCTGGCTGTGATTTATATTGTGTAATTACTTTAATTTTATTAAATGCATTTTACTGCTTAGGTCAAGTTTGTTAAGAGTGAAAGTTGCAGTGCATTGTGGGCAATTTGCAGCACTCCGAGGTGGCTAAGGATCCACATTTGCATGCTGGGTAAATTAACAAAACAAACGTGTGAAGCAGTGAGGACATGAGGGCTTTGGGGGAATGTGAACACTTAGGACGATCTCCGGTGACATGGATCTGGTTCAGGTGCCAAGGATCCTGGAAGATGTCAGGATGACGTTCAAGTTATGCAAACTCTCCAGGAAGGGGTAGATTTCCCTGTAGGGAGTAGTGTGTCAGCTTGTTGGATAAAACAAAATGAAATCACAGCAGTTTTGTATATATGCTTTTATTTATTTGTTTAATAAAAAATTAAAAAAAATGCATGGAAATGGCAGGTAACTTTGATATGTCATTTCATATTACAGCATTTGCAGCATTTCTTCACACATTATTTCTCACCTTGAGGAAGACATTGAAGTACCCATCACAGGTTGAGCTATGAAAACACAACTAAGATTTTATTAAAAATGTTATTTTTCTTCTGCCTTGGCATTTCTTAGGTTTAAAAATGTACTTCCTGGTTGGAAATCATGACATGACACTGCTACCTACCAACCATGTAGTACACTGGGCAAAACTCCTCTAATGCACACAGAAATTATTTGACTAATATAATTATAAGAAAACACATTTATTTTGATGAAACAATGTTTAAAGCATCATAAAAATGTGTTTCTAGTGTTTAAATTGTGTCTAACATTTGGACAGAATCCTCCTTAGTGTGGTGTCGTCAATACAGTAGGCCTATGTTTACGTCTCTCTGCTTCCTGTAATATAATGTTGCATCGTTTTAGTTGCTCTATTCCGAGCTCCTCCCGTTTGATCGAGCTCCTCACTCTGTCTCTAAGGGAGCACCCGGCCACTCTCCGAAGAAAACTCATTTCGACCTCTTGTAGCCGCGATCTTGTCCTTTTGGCCATTACCCCGAGCTCATGACCGGAAGTGAGGGGAGGAACGTAGATTAAAGTAAATCGAGAGCTTTGCCTTTCGGCTCAGCTCCCCCTTCACCATGGTCTGATACAGCGACCGCATCATTGCCGACGCTGCACCGATCCGCCTGTCAATCTCATGCTCCATCCTCCCCTCACTGTGAACAAGACCCCGAGATACTTGAACTCCTCCACTTGAAGCAGGGACTCTCCATCCACCAAGAGAGGGCAAGCCACTTCACACTCAGCTGCAAACCACCCCAGTGCACGCTACAGGTCCTGGTTCAATGAAGCCAACAGGACAATATCGTCCGCAAAAAGCAGCGATGAAATCCTGTGGTCCCCGAACCGGACCCCCTCTGGCCAAGGTCTGTGCCTAGAAATTCTGTCCATAAATACAATGAACAGAACCGGTGACAAACGGCAGCCCTGGCGGAGTCCAACATGCACCGGGAACAAGTCTGACTTACTGCCGGCAATGTCCGGTCATACAGGGACCGGACAGCCCTTAGCAAAGGGCCACGGACCCCATACTCCCAGAGCACCCCCCCACTGGACAGTATGAGGGACAGAGTCGAATGCCTTCTCCAAATCCACAAAACACATGTGGACTGATTGGACAAACTCCCATGAAACTTCGAGCACCCAATGGAGGGTGTAGAGCTGGTCCAGTGTTCCACGACCAGGCCGAAAGCCACACTGCTCCTCTTGGATCTGAGGTTCGGCTATTGGCCGGACTCTCCTCTCCAGTACCCTGGCATAGACTTTACCAAGGAGCCTGAGGAGTGTGATTCCCCGGTAGTTGGAACACACCCTCCGGTCCCCCTTTTTATACAGAGGGATCACCACCCCGGTCTGCCAGTCCAGAGGTACTGTCTCTGACCACCATGCGATGTTGCAGAGGCGTGTCTGCCAAGACAGCCCCACAACACCCAGAGACTTAAGATACTTGTGACGAATCTCATTCACCCTTGGAGCCTTGCCACCAAGGAGCTTTCCAAGTACCTCAGTAACTTTAGCCAGGGTGATGGACGAGTCCGCCTCCGAGTACCCATCCTCTGCTTCCTCCTTGGAAGATGTGACAGTGGGATTCAGGAGATCCTCAAAGTATTCCTTCCACTGTCTGACAACATCCTCAGTCGAGGTCTGCAGCTCTCCCCCCACACTGTAAACAGTGTTGATGAAGCACTGTTTCCCCCTCCTGAGGCGTTGGATGATTTGCCAGAATTTTTTTGAGGCCAGCCGATAGTCCTCCTCCATGGCCTCCCCGAACTCCTCACAGACCCGAGTTCTTGCTTCTGCGACTGCCCGGGCTGCAGCATGCTTGGCCCGCTGGTGGCTGTCAGCTGCCTCAGGAGTCCCATCAAGCCATCAAGGCCCAATAGCAATCCTTCTTCAGCCTGACGGCATCCCTTACATCCGGTGTCCACCACCGGGTTCGGGGCACCATGGACCTTATGGCCACAGCTACGAGCAGCTGCAATGACAATAGAGACTGAGAACGAAGCCCACTTGGACTCCATGTCCCCAGCCTCCTCCGGGATCTGGGAGAAGCTCTTTGGGAGATGCGAGTTGAAGACCACACCGACAGAGGGTTCCGCCAGACATTCCCAGCAGACCCTCACGATGCGCTTGGGCCTGCCAGGTCTTTCCGGCTTCCTCCTCCCCCAGCGAACCCAACTCACCACCAGGTGGTGATCAGTTGACAGCTCTGCCCCTCTCTTCACCCGAATGTCCAAGACACACGGCCAGAGGTCAGATCATCGGCCTCTAGCCTAGGGAGTCCTGGTGCCATGTGCACTGATGAACACCCTTGTACTCGAACATGGTGTTTGTTATAATAATAATAATAATGATGCATCAGTTTTATATAACGCTTTTCAGGACACTCAAAGACGCTTTACAGAGCATTATTCATTCACTCCAGACCCGGTGGTGTTAAACTACTATTGTAGCCACAGCTGCCCTGGGGCAGACTGACGTAAGTGAGGCTCCAATCTGCGCCATTGGCCCCTCCGACCACCATCACTCACACACACACGCCACTTTCATTCTAGGCAATGTGGGTGATGTGTCTTGCCTAAGGACACAACAACAGTTTTTGCGACTGGCGCCCGGCTGTGGCACCTGGAATTCCCAGCGGCCTCCCATCCAGCCCTGCTTAGGTTCTGAGATCTGATGGGATCTGGCTTTGACAAGTTGGTATGTCCATCCATCCATCCATCTTCTCCCGCTTAATCCGGCTGGGTTGCGGGGGCAGCTTGCTGCCCAATCCTCATAGCACCTGACCCCCCCTATGAACCCCTCTGCAGATGGTGAGCCCACAGGAGGAGTCGGTATGGTTATGGATAAAATGTGACTACCACAGAAATCCAATAACAGAACACCACGGGTTCAGATCAGGGAAGCTGTTCCTCTTGATCACCCCTCTCCAGGTGTCAATGTCATTGCCTACATGGGCGTTGAAGTCCCCCAGGAGAACAAGGGAGTCCCCCGGAATCCAGTACCCCTCCCAGGGACTTCAAGAAGGCCGGGTACTCTGCATTGCCAACCTACCAACCTTCACCGTGCTTTAGTGCTTTTTCAGTTCAACTACAGCACTTCTATTGTTATTTGCACAGTGCTAACACTTAAGTCCATTGTGTGTTGCTTTTGAGTTTGGCTGTCCCTAGATCAAGAATCTCTTATCTTTTTAAATGATTAAACAAAAGCTGCATTCATGTGACATAAACAGCTAGATACAAGCATTTTACATTTAGGTTTAGTATTAATGAAAAAAACATGTCTGTAGTTTTTTTTACATTCATTGTGGCTTACATTCATCTTTATCTTGACGGGGTCTAATATAGACTAATACTGACTCAAATATTAAAGTTGTGAATTCTTACCAGAAAGCAGGTAAAATAAGAGAAGTACAACATACATCTTCATCTTCAGCACAGTAGGTTCTGCACAAAAAATTGTGTGGTATTAATAACGATTTATAAATATATAGCAGTGGTGACTGGGGAATTAAGGGTGCAAGTGCACCACAATCCCTAACTTAACCTAACTCGATTTAAAAAATAAAATAATAAATAGATTATAAAGTTATTTTGTATTAGGCTATATGTTTAATATTTTGTTTACAACTGAACGTGTATCTGCATAGACATATTTTTATCATGTTAAATCTGCTTATATCACTGTATTTGAGTCACGTTTGGCATTTGAGTGCGCTAAGTCAGTGCACCCTGATGGAGGCCTATGGGGCAGGCTGAAACATTCAGACAATTTGCATCATTACTTTGCTTCTGCCCATTACTTTATATTAGAGCCCTAAAATACGTCATGGTGCACAGAGTGGGGGCACACTCAAATCAAGTGATTGGTCTTTAGAAACATTATCACAATTCTGACCTATGATTCAGTGGCTCTGTCCCTCCTCACCCAAACTCTGCACTGGTGCCATGCTACTGTTACAGGCTAATAAATGAAGAACTACAGAGCTGTGTGCTATGGCCGCTAGCTACTTTCGCCGAAACCTCTACACAGGAGAGTGGTAGGAGAGACTCAAAGCACGGGACACACTGACACAGACCGGGTCCCGGAGCACTTGCTGCATTTTCATGACATTATGGGGGCTGGTTGTCAGGGCTGGTTGTGAGTGGTGTGTTACATTGTGTTGTTGGGGTTGGGTTTGAGCAGTGCATCAGGTTGTGCTGCTGTGTGTTGTGCTCTAGATAAAGTTCAGCCAATAGCGACTAAAATTACTGTTTCTGGCATTGTTATAATTTTATATAGCCTATACATAATACACATATTTATAAATAAATAAAATAAAATAATCTAAATTATATCACCAGCTGCCACTGATATATAGCAATTGTTAAAATAGGCAATACTTACAAGTGTTCGTGCTCCAAGATTTCTAGTCTGCTAAAATGGCTCATGTAGTTTTGCAAATACATTTGTCTGGACAGAGCATATTTAACTATACAAAGTCTGGAAACAGGAAGCACTGAGGGGCATCAGCTCAGAAGACTGATGTGAGGATATGATATGTAAATTCAGATCTACACAATCTCTCGCTGAAAGTGATTGGGAAAAGCTGGAATATCATAGTGAATATTGGAAACTGAAGCAAAAGACGCAAAGTCAGACTTTTGTGATATCCAGTTGAGAGAAAAGCAGACATCTTCCCTCTTCACAAATGCACAAAGCACTTACATTCTGCACATTTTCACAAACAAAATAGTCTGTATTTTCTCTAAAATAGGCTGAAGTACGTCAGTTGGCGTCATTGTGTTTCTTTTGGTTTGCTTGGATGCTTTGGATAATGCAGGTTAAAGCTGATTGGTGCAGTGTGAGAAGGAGGAAATTCCAGGAAGAAAACATCAGAACGATCAGACATTAGAATCGATGGTGCATATTAAAATCCATGTACTGTCAGAGAACCTACAACAAAGGGAAATGGGACTACTCTCCTGCTTTATTATTCTTCAGGCTGCAGTAGATGAAATTTTGGGACATTCCTGGGGGCTGTGCAGGTAAGATACAGGAGAATATGATGCCCACATTTGTTAGTCAAATTGTGCCAGCATGCTGTGTTCCTCATAACATTGAACGCATCACACATAATGTATATCTTTATCGGAGATGTTGGAGCTGAGGAGGAGGCCAAAGCTGTTTTCTGTGGGGTAGAGGTTAATTCTGGGACCCCATTTGTTCAAAATGTATATGTGACCTATGATATGTATGCGATCTTATCACCATTGTAATATTCTTAGTAAATACAAAATGCTGAGTTTGGACAATGGAGTTCTCCAGCTCCAGCAAGAAAAAAAAGAACCTAATAACACAACATCTCCAACCTCTAGGAGCACTGTGGCTCTGTTGGCTGAGCTGCCGCATGAGACAAAACAAAACCCTCATCTTTTTTCACCAGCACAGCACCAGAGCCACCCTGTGGTTCATAGCTGTGGGAGGCTCCTGTCACCAGTGCAGTGAACACTGTATTGCTGTAATACTCTACACAACCATTATGTGACATCAGGGTATTTACCTGATTTGGGGGTTGTAGGCATTTCCAATGTTAGAGATCACAATTTTAAAGGCCAAAAAAGACTGAGTGTTGAATCGTCCAAAGAATTTTTCACCTGAAGCTGACAAGGAGGCTGAGAAGGCCACTTTTCCCACTTAAAACAAAAACAGTGAAACTTTTGATAAATACAATACAACATACATACTATGCATTATAGGAGCTTAAATATAATTTGAACACCTTAAATTCTGCATATGACAGGCACTGTAATAACCAACACCAATAACCACACTGTGATTCCAGTCTCCCAGGCTCCCATACGTCAATTCTCCAGAAATATACAAAAGCATCAAACAAAACTGTACACAACAACTTGACAAACTTGATGCGATGTGAAGTAGTGTCATTAGCAGAATGCATGCTGATTGTGTTGTGATGGTGCTCTGAAGGGGTAGTGAGTTAAAGCAGAGAGATAAGGGAAAGGAGGCTCCACAAAGAAGTGGTAAAATGCCCCCTCTTTGACTTTGTCATTATCAAATTTGGTCAAATCAGCACAATTCAGAGTAAAAGTAGATGACATAGTCAACTTGAACCACTAGATGGCGCCATGTACTGTAATCACTGTAATACATTTATTTATTTATACATGTCTGTATGTACGATTGATTTCACTGAAAGTTAACAGTGTATATATATATATATATATATATATATATATATATATATATATATATATATATATATATATGGACATTATTCACTTTCTATACTTCACCTTACTCATTTAACTGAACAATCATTTCTAGGTTTTTTTTTATTATACGCCTATTACACCAATAAAACAAATCAAAAGATCAAAAGTATGTATTAAATTCAGCATGAGACAAAAACAAAGCAAAATACTTTAAAGGTCCTATATTACTTTTAGCCATGTCAGAAAGGAGAGTTGTTGTGTTGTGTTTTGTTTCATTCACACATGTTTAAATAATATTATGTTATTAGTCTGTCTACGTTTCCAAAGTTCAGTATGCTCTGTTCCACCTTGTGATGTCATGAGGCGGTAGTTTTCACATCAACAGCTGCCATTTATTTCTGGTTTAGCAGAGATTGGACATTCCAGGGCTGAAATTACCCAAATGATTCTAATGAAAGTGTATAGAGGTATAAAACAGAGCGCTTCCTGTATTACCACATGACATGTCAAGGTGGAACAGAGTGGTTTCTGTTTGAGAGAAGAACTCAGCTTAAACATGCAGGATTTGTGAGTTAAACATGTGTGAATGAAACAAAACACCACCCCAGGTATGTTGTTGATGAGGAAGCGACATTATCAGAACACAGATTAGAAAAGTTCAATTCAATTTATTTATTTATTTTTTGTAGCGCCCAAAATCACAACAACAGTTGCCTCTAAGGGCGTTCCAAGATATGGATGAGCAAAACATACACACAGACATATCAAAACAGGAATAAACAACATTCATGTAAAACAACAAATGAAACATCGTCCAGTCATCCCCTGTCCTTAGACCCTCCTTCTCAGCAAGGAAAAACTCCAAAAAACCCAGGGTCCTGGGAAAAAGAAGAAACCTCGGGGAGAACTACAGTGAAGGAGAGATCCACTCCCATGGACGGACAGACTATAGATGTCCAGGCCCGTGGGCCAGTTCGGTATGGCCACAGCTACCCAGGTGGGGAAGGAGCCCGGAGAGGAGGAGGAGGCCGGGCGAGGAGGAGGAGCCAGGCGAGGAAGAGGAAGCTGGGCAAGGAGGAGGAGAGCCAGGAGAGGAGGAGGAGATGGGTCCAGCTGCCATCAGGCGTCTGAAAGAGTTACACTCCACAGGGGCAGTGAGACAGGGGACAAAATGTGAAAAGCAATGAACGAGCTACAGGTGAGAACATAGTAAGTGATGCTGATGAGAAAATAGGAGGAAACAGAGGACAGTGCTCAGGTTGCCACACTTCCCCCAGCTTGTTATCTCCTGCAGCAGCTTATCTTATTGACATCAACTAAGTAACCTGGTCATAAGCTATTCCGAAGAGGAAGGTTTTAAGCCTGGTCTTAAATAAAGAGACTGTGGGTGCCTGTTTAACATCAACAGGGAGTTGATTCCATAACACAGGAGCTTGGTAACTGAAGGCTCTCCCCCCCACTGTACTTTTAGACACTCTAGGAACCACTAATAATCCTGCATTCTGAGAGCGAAGTGCTCTATTTGGCTGATACAGGACAATGGCATCCTGAAGATATGATGGGGCTACACTGTTTAAGGCTTTGTATGTCAGGAGGAGAACTTTGAATTTAATTCTAAACTCGACAGGAAGCCAGTGAAGTGATTTTAACACAGGACTGATGTGATCACGTCTTTTAGTTCCTGTTAGGACCCTGGCCGCTGCATTTTGGACCAACTGGAAGCTTCTTAAAGTACCTTTAGCGCAGACGGTGAGCAGAGAATTACAGCAATCTAGTCTGGATGTAACAAATGCATGGATAAGTTTTTCAGCATCATTTTTTGGCAAAATATTTCTGATTTTAGTTATGTTTCGCAGGTGAAAATATGCAGTTTTACAAGCTTGGTTTATATGAGCTGTGAATGAGAGATTTCAGTCCAAAAACGACTCTATACTCCCAGACTGGCTGAGGTTGTGTATGTCCCACGCACAAAAAGCACAAACAAAACATACCTAAACTTTGATAGGAAAGGTATCAGATCTCCTAACTCAATAGAAATAAATACATGCATCGCAAATAAACAAAATAAATGTATAAAAAGCACAAATAAAACTCAACTAAAGTCTGATAGGAAAGGCGTCAGGTTTCATAACTTAATAAAAATAAATAATTGTGTTGCAAACAAACAAATTAAGCATGTAAAAAGCAAAAATAAATACATGTGTCGCAAAATAAACAAAATGATAAGTGTGTAAAATGTGGACTGCTAAACATCAGGTCCTCTCTTCTAAATCTCTTTTAATAAATGAATTAATTGGCGACTTTAATATTGATCTTCTAGCTTTAACTGAAACATGGCTTCAGGAAAATGATTATGTTAGACTAAACAAATCTACACCTCCAAGTCACGTGAACTTTCAAAGTGCCAGGAGCACTGGTCGAGGTGGCGGTGTGGCCGTCATTTCTCACTCCAGCCTAATTCTCAGCCTCAAATCTAATTATACATTCCGCTCCTTTGAAAGCCTTGCACTATCTATTACGTGCACCAACTGGAAAAACCAAAAGCTGTTATATTTATAACAATCTACCGACCTCCTGGTCCTTATGTCGAGTTTCTGACAGAGTTTTTCTGACTTTATTTCAAGTTTAGTTTTGGAATGGGAAAGGATTGTTATAGTTGGAGATTTCAACATTCATGTTGATAACAGCAGATGAGTGCCTCAGCAGTGCTTTTGGTGCTCTCCTGGATGGGATCGGTTTTACCCAGAGTGTGAACAAGCCGACTCACTGTCACAATCACACTCTCGATCTCGTCCTAACTTATGGTATTGAGATTAGTGATTTACTTGTAATTCCTCAAAACCCTATACTCTCTGACCATTTTTTAATAACCTTTCAATTCGTACTAAAAGACTATCCAGCTCAGCAGGAGAAAACTATAATGAAAAGAACAATATCAGAAAAATCGGTAGCCGAGTTCAAAGAAATAATCGAGCCAGTATTAAATGATATGCCATGTGACAATGAGAACAACTTTAATCCAATTATCATGGATCAGTTTGTTGATAGGACTATGCTCACCTTAAAATCTGCTCTCGATGTTGCAGCTCCGCTAAAACAGAAAAGCATTAAACCAAGACCTCCGGCTCCTTGGTATACTCCAGAACTGCGATCACTCAAACAACATGTAAGATGCACAGAGAAGCTCTGGCGCCGTCAAGCTCCGAGCAGTCTCTGAAGGCATGGAAGCTCTGCCTGCTCTCTTATAAGGCCGCTCTGCGAAAAGCACAAACCAGATACTATTCAAACCTAATAGAAGTAAACAAAAGCAACCCCAGATTTCTGTTCAGCACTGTAGCCAGGCTGACAAACTCGCACATTGCCCCTGAGTCTCTTCTCCTTCGATCAGTTGTGATGACTTTCTTGAATTCTTCGATTACAAAATTATAACCATTAGAGACAAGATCAACGAAGCCACTCCAAAAATCAGCCCCGAGCAAATTCAGCAAACCCAGTCTGTAACACCAATATCCCACATAAATCCTCTAACAGCATTAGACAAATTTACTCCTGTCGATGAGGTGGAGATTACCTCAGTCATCATGTCGTCCAAACCATCAACTTGTTTGTTCGACCCTATTCCAGTCAAACTCCTCAAAGAAGCTCTCCACCTAATAATAGGTTCCATCCATAACATAATAAATATGTCATTAGAAAATGGCTTTGTTCCTCAGTCCTTTAAATATGCTGTAATTAAACCGCTTTTGAAAAAACCTAGCTTAAATCCTGATGAACTAGCCAACTACAGACCTATCTCGAATCTTCCATTTCTCTCAAAGATTCTGGAACGAGTTGTGGTGAAACAGCTTTGTCACCATCTGCAGGGCAATAATTTATATGAAAAATTTCAGTCTGGTTTCAGAGCTCACCACAGCACAGAAACTGCTCTGCTTAAAGTGACAAATGATTTGCTACTAGCTGCTGATAACGGGCTGGCTTCAGTCCTGGTCCTACTGGACCTCAGTGCAGCGTTTGACACCATTGATCACAACATTCTACTGCAGAGGTTAGAATGTGACATAGGTGTCAGAGGACCCCCTCAAATGGTTTAAATCCTATCTATCAGATAGGTACCAGTTTGTTAGTGTAAACCAGTGCACCTCTCCCTGCTCTAAAGTAGCTTGTGGTGTTCCACAAGGATCTGTGCTTGGTCCAATCCTGTTTACTCTGTATATGTTGCCATTAGGTAACATTATCAGAAAACATGGCATTAATTTCCACTGCTATGCTGATGACACTCAGCTGTACTTATCAATGAAACCTAATCAGACCGATCAAATCGATAAGCTCAGTGCCTGTGTGAAGGACATCAAAACCTGGATGACCCTGAATTACCTGCTCTTAAACCCTGAAAAAACAGAGGTCATTGTTGTCGGTCCTAAGGTCAGAGAGATTCTCTGTCAGACCAGATAATCTCACTTGACAATGTGAGTATAGCCTCTAGCTCTACTGTAAAAAACCTTGGAGTCGTATGTTGACCAAAATCTCTCATTCACAGCTCATATAAACCAAGCTTGTAAAACTGCATATTTTCACCTGCGAAACATAACTAAAATCAGAAAATTTTGCCTAAAAATGATGCCGAAAAACTTATCCATGCATTTGTTACATCCAGACTAGATTACTGTAATTCTCTGCTCACCGTCTGCACTAAAGGTACTTTAAGAAGCTTCCAGTTGGTCCAAAATGCAGCGGCCAGGGTCCTAACAGGAAGTAAAAAACGTGATCACATCAGTCCTGTGTTAAAATCACTTCACTGGCTTCCTGTCGAGTTTAGAATTAAATTCAAAGTTCTCCTCCTGACATACAAAGCCTTAAACAATATGGCCACATCATATCTTCAGGATGACATTGTCCCCTATCAGCCAAATAGAGCATTGTTTCCTAAAGACTGGGTCGCGACTTACGTGGGTCGAGAAGATTTTTTTGGGTCTCTTGGCATGGTTCACGCTCATCCGCATGTCTGTATCTAGGCCCTAAATAAAAAACAACTGCCACATTAAAACTACACCACCTATTTCTGCAAAGTAAAAACGTTAATTACAACCCAGGGGATATTGAATGTCGCCATGACCGAAAAATGCTTGAATTGATTTAACAACAACGAGCTTACGTGTCTTCGCCTTCTCCGTGTTGTTTGAGCTACGGAGGCCTCCGTAACCGTGCTCGAACTAACCGTCAATCCATCCACGCTGTGTTTCTGTTCCGGTTTGGTCGTGTGAGCACAAATCATAGTTTTGCATATCTAGTACGTATTTAGAAATGCTCGCTTGGCTGTCAAAAAAAGCTCAGTGCAAAAGCGCAGTGCAGCTCAGTGTGAGGAAAACATATAAGAACTACTGATTTGGGTCACAAAGTTTGTGACTTTTTAAAATGTGGGTCACCAGAAAAAAAGTTTGGGAAACACTGAAATAGAGCACTTCGCTCTCAGAATGCAGGATTATTAGTGGTTCCTAGAGTGTCTAAAAGTACAGTGGGGGGGAGAGCCTTCAGTTACCAAGCTCCTGTGTTATGGAATCAACTCCCTGTTGATGTTAAACAGGCACCCACAGTTTCTTTATTTAAGACCAGGCTTAAAACCTTCCTCTTGAATAGCTTATGACCAGGTTACTTAGTTGATGTCACTAAGATAAGCTGCCGCGGGAGGAGATAACAAGCTGGGGGAAGTGTGGCACAGCCTGAGCACTGTCCTCTGTTTCCTCCTTTTTCTCACCAGCATCACTCACTATGTTCTCATCTGTAGTTTGTTCATTGCTATTCACATGTTGTCCCCTGTCCCACTCCCCTGTGAGTGGAACTCTTTCAGACGCCTGATGGCAGCTGGACCTCTCTCCTCCTCCTCGCCTGGCTCCTCCTCTTCGCCTGGCTCCTCCTCCCCTCGCCTGGCTCCTCCTCGCCCGGCTCCTCCTCCTCGCCCCTCTTCTCCTCCTCCTCGCCCGGCTCTTCCCACCTGGGTGCTGTGGTCATACTGAACTGGCCCCACGGGGCCTGGACATCTATAGCCTGTCCGTCCATGGGAGTGGATCTCTCCTTCACTGTAGTTCTCCCCGAGGTTTCTTCTTTTTCCCAGGACCCTGGGTTTTTTGGAGTTTTTCCTTGCTGAGAAGGAGGGTCTAAGGACAGGGGATGACTGGACAATGTTTCATTTGCTGCTTTACATGAATGTTGTTTATTCCTGTTTTGATATGTCTGTGTGTATGTTTTACTCATCCATATCGTGGAACGCCCTTAGAGGCTACTGTTGTTGCGATTTTGGGCGCTACAAAATAAATTGAAATTGAATTGAATATACTCACATTGTCAAGTGAGATTATCTGGTCTGACAGAGAATCTCTCTGACCTTTAGGACCGACAACAATGACCTCTGTTTTTTCAGGATTTAAGAGCAGGTAATTCAGGGTCATCCAGGTTTTGATGTCCTTCACACAGGCACTGAGCTTATCGATTTGATCGGTCTGATTTGGTTTCATTGATAAGTACAGCTGAGTGTCATCAGCATAGCAGTGGAAATTAATGCCATGTTTTCTGATAATGTTACCTAATGGCAACATATACAGAGTAAACAGGATTGGACCAAGCACAGATCCTTGTGGAACACCGCAAGCTACTTTAGAGCAGGGAGAGGTGCACTGGTTTACACTAACAAACTGGTACCTATCTGATAGATAGGATTTAAACCATTTGAGGGCGGTCCCTCTGACACCTGTGTCACATTCTAACCTCTGCAGTAGAATGTTGTGATCAATGGTGTCAAACGCTGCACTGAGGTCCAGTAGGACCAGGACTGAAGCCAGCCCGTTATCAGCAGCTAGTAGCAAATCATTTGTCACTTTAAGCAGAGCAGTTTCTGTGCTGTGGTGAGCTCTGAAACCAGACTGAAATTTTTCAAATAAATTATTGTCCTGCAGATGGTGACAAAGCTGTTTCACCACAACTCGTTCCAGAAGAAGGAAGATTCGAGATAGGTCTGTAGTTGGCTAATTCATCAGGATTTAGGCTAGGTTTTTTCAAAAGCGGTTTAATTACAGCATATTTAAAGGACTGAGGTACATAGCCATTTTCTAACGACATTTATTATGTTATGGATGGAACCTATTATTAGGTGGAGAGCTTCTTTGAGGAGTTTGACTGGAATAGGGTCGAGCAAACAAGTTGATGGTTTGGACGACATGATGACTGAGGTAATCTCCGCCTCATCGACAGGAGTAAATTTGTCTGATGCTGTTAGAGGATTTATGTGGGATATTGGTGTTACAGACTGGATTTGCTCGGTTCTGAAAAGTGTGATATATGTGCTTAAAAGGAGTAGGAAAAGGCTCCAGAATTGATGGTGCTCTACCCAAAATGACTAAAATGCATTTATCCGTGTTATCCGTATGTTAATCAGTAAATGATTGGAAAAAATAACCACAAAACATGCATGACATGATACAAAATAAGATAAACACAGTAAGACTATTTTTTTTCATGGGAGTTTGCCCAACCAGTCCACATGTGCTTTGTGGACCTGGAGAAGGCATTCGACCGTGTCCCTCGTGGTGCCCTGTGGGGGGTGCTCCGGGAGTATGGGGTCCGGGGCCCCTGGCTAAGGGCTGTCCGGTCCCTGTATGACCGGAGCAGGAGCTGTGTTCACATTGCCGGCAGTAAGTCAGACCTGTTACCGGTGCATGTTGGACTCCACCAGGGCTGCCCTTTGTCACCGGTTCTGTTCATTGTATTTATGGACAGAATTTCAAGGCGCAGCCAGGGGCCGGAGGGGGTCCAGTTTGGGAACCACAGGATCTCATCGCTGCTTTTTGCAGATGATGTTGTCCTGTTGGCTTCATCGAACCAGGACCTGCAGCGTGCACTGGGGCGGTTTGCAGCCGAGTGTGAAGCGGCTGGGATGAGAATCAGCTGCTCCAAATCCGAGGCCATGGTTCTCGACCGGAAAAAGGTGGATTGCCCTCTCCGGGTGGGTGGGGAGTCTCTGCCTCAAGTGGAGGAGTTCAAGTATCTTGGGGTCTTGTTCACGAGTGAGGGGAGGATGGAGCGTGAGACTGACAGGTGGATCGGTGCAGCGTCGGCAGTGATGCGGTCGCTGTATTGGACCATTGTGCTGAAGAGGGAGGTGAGCCCAAAGGCGAAGCTCTCGATTTACCTCAATCTACGTTCCTACCCTCACCTATGGTCATGAGCTCTGACCGAAAGAACGAGATCGTGGATACAAGTGGCCGAAATGAGTTTCTTTGCAGAGTGGCCGGGCACTCCTTTAGAGATAGGGTGAGGAGCTCGGTCACACGGGAGAGGAGCCAGTTGAGGTGGCTCAGGCATCTGGTCCGGATGCCTCCTGGACGCCTCCCTCAGGAGGTGTTCTGGGCATGTCCCACCGGTAGGAGGCCCCGGGGAAGACCCAGGACACGCTGGAGGGACTATGTCTCTTGGCTGGCCTGGGAACGCCACGGGGTCCATCCAGAGGAGCTGGTGGAAGTGGCTGGGGAGAGGGAAGCATGGGAGCCCCTGCTTAGACATCTGCCCCTGCGACCCGGCCCCGGATAAGCGGAAGAAGATGGATGGATGGATGGATGGATGGACTATTTTTTTATTATGTAAATATGAAATATAATCAACTAACTGATAAACCTATATGAAAACCTCAGGTCACAAAAGTCATAAATCATATTTTATTTATGCACTTCAGATAGTTGTTCTCACAAACACACTGAATGTTATATTTGCTTATGTCATTAGATAATCACAAAAAATGATTCAAATTTGAAATTCATGCTAAGATAAGAAATTCAAACAGCAATAACTCATATCAAATCCATAGACTGTATATATAAATGGACATACCTGATGCACTAGCCAACACATTTCAAATAGGGAGTGAGTATGGGCGCTCTTGTGGCTCCAATTCACTTTTACTGCTGCTGTGAGCCTCGTCATTTTGGTCTTAAAATGTTCATATTAACCCGCTTTACATCCTGTTTATTTTTTTGTTTCACAATTTTGCCTCTGAATCAAGATATAAACATAAATAACAAACAAAGCAGGCGCCGTCTTTCCCCAAGGTCGCTCCCACTCGCTGCAGCAACAGGTTTGAGTGACAGTGCTGTTAAGAGCCCGCCCCCTGCCAAACCAGCGGTGTGGGCGACCCGAACCCGAACGCTATGGGTGATGTCACACAAACTTAGTCCACTTTTTTATACAGTCTGTGGCAAAAAGGTAAAAATGGATACAGAAATCAAATGCTAGAACTGAAATAATTACAAAACACAGCAGATTTGTAACAAAACAGAAAAGACAACAAAAAAAAAAACAACAACTAAAAACTACACCAAATTCCAAATCTTTCACAAATGAATAAACGCAATGATGAAAAACATCAGAAACCTGAGAACACAACAGGGCTGGGTAGGCTGTTGGTTGATAACTATTCACTGCAATCTAGTTTTGAAAACATTTTTGTTTAGGTCGGTTGTTTATTTATTTATTTGATAGGGACAATGCACATTAATGAACATCAGTATAAAACAAATGTAAATATGCCGAATTTGAGCTACAAAGCTAGTTTTCATCTGTACTCCCTAGGCAGGCAAATACATAAAAAATACAACATGCAAAACAAGCAGCACAAACTAAAGTCTAGTGGTCACATGACTGGTTTGTTTTCAGCCATAGTTTCAGTTGTGTTTTAAAGCTGATCAGTGTAGGGCTCCTTTATGTGCAGAGGAACTGTTCCACATGTTAGTGGCCCTCACAGAGAGAGAGTTCTGTCCAAAGGCGGTTCTTCTGTGGGGGACCTCACAGTCTCCTCTGGATGAAGCCCTGGTTTTTGGACCACTTGAAGTCTTAGATTTGAAAAAGACAGACATGGGGGTTGGGGCTAGTCCATGTAGCACTTTGTAAATGAAGCATACATACTTAAAGTTTATACAATTTTCAATTTAAAAGATTGTACTTGTTTAAAATATTACATACATGAAATGAATTAGGTTTTTGGTCAAAAACTTTAAGAGATTTTCTTGAACAGTGATTCAATTATTTTCAAATTGGTAACAGTGGTGAGAGACCAACTTGTGATGCAATATTCAATATGGGATCAAATTGATCGATTGTTAAGTCATCAACTGTTTCTGCCAGAGGTTAAAGTGAATATGTTTTTAAATTATTACTTGGCTTGGTGGGATACTACCTGAGTTTTCCTCGAAAACATAATGTTTATTCTTCGAGGACCTTTTTCCTGACATGTTTGCTGTTGTTCTCAGATGTGATCAGTTTAACAGATCTGGCAGATCTATCAGGCTGAGTGTGAGGTAAACGCCCCCTCGTCTCTGTTGATGGTCTGTGCAACCTATTTCCCGACTTCCAAAGCCTCTTATGTCCATCTGTGCTCCTCTGGTTCAACTATTTTGGCCAGATCTGTTAAACTGACACCTAATCATTCTCTAATTGTTGTGATATATTGTATATATTTTTGACTCTTGTTAAAATTGTGGTTGTTTAGAAAAATAGTAAAGATTTCTTGTAAAATCTTAAATATAATGACCTTAATTGTTTTAGTGAAATGAGTAGTCTAACCTGTCAAATGCACTTCAACCAGTTACATCATAAGCAGATTAATACAATCATTTATTTTATAAACTGCTGTAAAAATCTCTAAATGATTTCATCTAACAATCACCAGAAACAGAGATGAGAACAGAGTTGGAGAGTCTTGATTTAAAGAGCCCATATTACGCCATTTTCTGATCTCTTAAAATGTTGTTTCCTCATGTTAAACATGCCCGGACTTGTGTTTTGTTTCTTTTACAGTTTTTCCCTCAAGCAGAAAACAGTCAGTTCCACCTTGTGTCATGCGATAATACAAGCACTTTTCCATTAAGGATTTAAATTCCATACACCTGGAGTTGCCCGTCTCTACTAAGCAAAAGGTAAAAGGAGCTGTTAACTTTAACACTATCACTTCATGACATCACAAGGTAGAACAGAGCATTTTGACCATTGGAGGTGTGGACAGAGATAATACAGGGCGTCTCAAACGTGTGTGAATGAAACAAAACACAGTTCCAGATATGTTTTTGATGAGATAACTGCATTGTAACATGGTTTAACCTCACAATTCTGTGTAATACACGACCTTTATGTGGAGGGTTTTTTTATCTTCTCTTCTTTTGTAGGTGAGATGCTCCAAGTCAGGGCGATGCCATAACCAAAGTAATTTTCTAACTAAAATAACAACAACAACAACAAAACAAAAATGTAATTATAATTACTGAGACAGTTTGAGTATTTGCAGTAAACTTACCTCTTTTAGAAACTTGGTACTAATTAGAGGATCCGACATGTTGGCTGTTGTCTGGAGTGTTAGTTTTTTCCAGAATTTGGCCACTATTGCTGAACAAAAAAAGGTGTTTCGTTAATAATGAGTGATTAATTCATTACATTTAAGGGCTAAATAAATGGTAAACAAATGAATCGTGCTCAGGTACGGCACATTTGGGACTTTGGCTGAGAGGAGGAGGGGCCAAAGCACGGCACAGGGCTCATGTGCACACACTTGTACTCTAGTATATGAGCCCTGTCATGTGTGCTGATGCTACTTATATGGGGAAAGCAGTGAATAAACTCAGAGTGACCCCTCTGTGCTGTGATTATATCCATAAACTCACAGAGGCATCACAGTATAACAGATATCTACCTCACTATTTTTGTTAATTTATTTCTGCTGGACTTATTTTCTCCGCTAAAGCGATATAGCACTGCTGCACAACATGTAGACAAAGAACGCTGTGTGATTATGGCACCGGGTTTTGGACTTCATAATAACCCACTCTACATGATCCTGGGGTTTTTATTTCGCTACTTTGTCCACAAATCAAGATTTGAACTTTAATAACAGACGAGTCAGGTTCTTTATTCGCAGAGGTCGCTCCCGCTAGAGTTGAATGACAGAGTTGCTAAGCACTTGCTTCCTGATGAACCAGCAGTGCTGGCGGGACGGGGCTTAAGTTCAACAGCCGCACTCTGGATTGGTTCTTTAGGTGTTATGATATCTGTGTCATAGCACCTAAATAGCACAGGATACACGCCTGTAGGATGGATCCTATTTTTTGAAAGCTACGCAGTGGAACCGCCCTCATTCACTTTCAGTGCATTCTAAAGATTATTTCAGTTCTGTCGGATAATGGACTGGGTGTGGACTGAGGTATGACGGGTATGGGCGGGTGCGGATTGTCAAAATCAGACCCGTGCAGGACTCTGCTATGATGCTCGTGATCGAAATTCCAAATATGGAACATGCCTCAAATTTCGCCGCTATAATTGCTAACCTCTATGAACCTCATTTGAATGGAGCCAAATGCTATAGATGTCTATAAAGTCTATGGGAACAAGGCAATTGGAGCTTGAGTGAAAAAAAAGGTTATCTG
The DNA here is from genome assembly GCA_030686955.1 of Odontamblyopus rebecca. Lineage (NCBI taxonomy): Eukaryota > Metazoa > Chordata > Actinopteri > Gobiiformes > Gobiidae > Odontamblyopus > Odontamblyopus rebecca. The sequence goes on from CM060654.1 coordinate 8,882,036, forward strand.
ATATAAGCAGGCTAATTAACATAAAAATATGTGAAAGAGTAATGGTTAATGAAGCTGCATCAAAACATTTACAAACACAGTGTCACTGTTATATTATTATATTATGATTATTTTGACCCATTAACATCTATAAAATTAAGCACATTTTACAAGGCTGTTGCATGTAAAGATTGTTGTTGTTGCATTAGTAAGGATACTTTGAGACCTCAGTTTACCTTCATGGCAGACAAAATTCTTTAGATCACCACAGTCACCATCCAGCCATGTAAAGTTTGATGCCATAAAAACACAGGACGGCTCAGTGTTATAGTTTGGTTCACCATCCTGCCATCTTCTGTAGGTGCTGGGGTTGCCATCCGACCACTTCCAAGGAACACGGTACAGGCCGATCCATCCACCAGCTATGCCCAGATTAGACACAGCTTGGTTTTCATCAGAGGTCTCGATCATGGCCAGGTCGTGATAGTACTGTCTGCAGTAGGACTGGGCCTCGGGCCAGGTCTTTGTAGCAGTGATCGCAATGTACTTTTTAATTCCTGATGGTTGAACTGAAGAAACAGAAGAGTAAAGACCGTTTTCAGTCATCTTTAAAGAGGGCGATTTCACTTCTGTGGGACGTGTTAACTGCTAACACGCAACATTTATATCACCATGTTACCTTTTATTGTTTTGAAAGGGTGAAAACATATGTATTAACATGTTTTATGAATTTCACATGTGTTTTTGTGGGCTAATGGGTGGAGCACAAATCTTACAGCTAATCTACCAGGCAAGTTGTTGTAGTACAATGACTAACTACTGCCACACATGTACGTTAAAACCAGATCACATCAAGTTTAAAATTCTGCCATGCTCGCTTTGACACAAATTAACCATGCCTTTCTCTTTTTGAATAATCCCTAATCACAGACATAGGAATTTGTGGAGACATTATACAGCTCCAGACTACATGTCTTGAGTATTGTAAAAGCATGCAGTCTTAGGTAGCCAGGAAAAGAAACACCTCCAAACTTAGCTCATACTATCGACCCGTGAACACTTTTAACATCAGATTAACCAACACTGAATCAGGGAGAAACCATTTCTGCTTTAAATTTTTAAGTGTAATGGCACACGGGACATCCTCACCCAGCCTCCGCCGTTTTGGACACAGGACAGGCACTTGGAGCAGTGGAAGATTTGTGGGAGTCAGGACTAAAGTGCTGCAGGTAAATTGTGTTTGATTAGCAAGAACCACACCAACAACACATGTGTGAAAAGAAAGCATGTATTATAGGAAGATGAGTTGGGGTGGCTGCGTTGAGACTCTAAGGTGGAGGTTCAGTCTCAATTTTCACATGGCCCAGCAGGAATGGGACCGTCATAGGCATCTTATTGCTGGAAGACGAACAGATATGGGTTGGGAGGGTGGGGTTATTTGGGACAAACTGGGTTGCCAGGATAGGCTGCCACAAATAGGCTTCTGGGAAATTGAGGTGTGGTAGAAATAAGCTGTGATTCGCCAGAGAGGAGGCGAGGGTGTTTGAGGCGTGGTCCTGCTCCTGAACCTAAGTTAATTATATTAACTACATATATTTTATTGAAAACTACTAGTTAAAGTTAAACGTTACTATTATCTGTCCTTGTGGGTGATTTTTACAATCAAATGCCCTATAGGTGCAGCAGTTATCCTGCGCAAAAAGTTCTCCAATGTACTATTTCATGACACATTACCTAAAGGGGAGGAGAGTTTGAGCCTGATCATCTGACCCATCAGCTGATTACAGGTCGACCAATGCTTCACTATAGGCTAACTGTAACCTAGAGCACTACATGGCTAAAGTCTGTGCTTAGGCAGTAAATTCTATATTGAGCTGCTCACAGGCACAACAGATTTTTACTAAGGCTCATGCCCCAGTAAAAAGGGTCAAGTGACATTCCTGTTTATGAGGACTATTGCACTGCAGCATACTGCTCACATGTGTGGTACCTGATTTTTATTGTATTAAAAACTGGAACTTGTCCCATTGGATTGTAAATTTAAAGAAGTAAAAAGTCAAAACATTTTTTTAAAATCTAAATCAAGACTTACCAGTCTGACAGAAGAATTTATATGAGATGCCACATTCGTAATCCCGCCAGACGCCCTTGTCAAACAAACCACAAAATTCTTTTCCACCAAGATTATTTGGTTCAATATTTGACCATCTCTGGTACCCTCCAGGGCTGGTGGTCCCAGTGGAAGACCATCTCCAGGAGTTTGAGTCAGAGGTCATCAGCTTCCATGAAGTAGGGTCCTCCGACAGCCCAATCCAGACGAAGTCACCTGGAGGTATTTTTAAACTCTTTATGTCCTCTGCGTTGTCTATTGTGGCCAGATCAGTGTAGTACTTTCTGCAGTACTGCCGAGCATCTTCCCAATTCTTTAGCATATTGATGTAGTGGTACCCATATAGACAGTGCCCAAGGAAGATTTCTGTTGATTTGGGGACACACAAGAATGTGAATTAGAGTAACACTTTTGAGATTGATCAGACATAAGAATCAGTTCCAGTTCTCTAACTCCTGTGAACATTTTATCTCCTTGTGATTGAGTCAGCTCCTCACAGACTGCATAGGTAAGTAATAGGTCAGTCACCTAATTCAAATTGATATTGTTGGATTTGTGAATTATTTTATGTATAAATGTATTTTTACAACATTTAAGAAACATTTAAGAAACCATGGGTGTAAAATAGAAATGACACACAAGTGAATGCAGATCACTAGCAAGGAGCAAGGACCACACCACAACAATGTATACAATGGACAATAAAAATGGTATGATGAAGTAGAGGTGGCTGGGAAGGGAATGCCTTTCCTCTTTAATTCCTGTTGTAGGTTGACCACAGTCCAGCTTCTGATGTCTCGACTGTCGGGAGCTGAATGTGGGGGCTCATGCCAACCTGTGCAGGTGTCGAGGCAGGTGCTAAACAACAAAAGCTGTTCATGTTTCCCTTCAGCTGCAAAAACTGAAATAGCATTCACTTGTTCTTCGCAGGATGAAAGTAACACTTGCTCCTCAATGGTGCCAAAGGCATCACTTCTCAAGGGCCGTCACTTGTTTTTATTGCAGAAGCATTACTGAAAGGGACCTTATCCTTGGTTCTGCATCCTAAATTGTGTGATTTCATTAGGAGTACAATTGATTTTCCGAAAGGCATTTATTCTGTCAGTTATTTCTTGCCAAATGACACTGCGCCACTCCACTGTAAAATTCCATTATTTTTGAATGAGTGAATGCTGAGCATTGGGTCTTTCAACAAAGACCTTCTGTTCCTCAGGGTCAAGCTTTTGTTTGCATTTTCTGCCTTCTGCACTATCTATGACGCAAACAAAGACATCAAAGTTCTGTTAGTAGATAAGGTGCAACATGGCCACATCAGAATACGCAATTTCTAAAAGTGTGATCGCAAATGAGTATGTCGTATTTCCCCCCATGGTAAATATACCCCCACACCTGCAGAGCTGCATGACCAGGCTCACACACTATACCCAGACTGTATGCAGAGGCTCAGCTCCACTATGATTTCTCACTTCACCAAGTGTGCAAAGGGAGCGACTGGGCAATTGTCGCTTGTATCTAAATCTGGCATTGAGCATCTTTTGTCTGTGAGGTTGTGTGCACTGTCCTTGTTTTAAGTAAATGAATAAATCCATTGTACAACCAAAAGGGTTTTTAGCGGGACAGTAAGAGGCGACAGAACAACAGCAACTTTTGGGGACAAGGGGATGAATTCAGCGGGCTGTGCTTGTAACTGGGCCTCATGAATCTGCAGCCACATATCAGATCAACCCTCATAAACCTGAATCAGCCAATAACAAAAACAAAACAAAACATCTTTAGTTTAGGTGCTCACACATGACGGGTGAGCAAATTGAGGAAGGTCTCTGGAAATAGGCTACAGCTCCTGCTTCACAAAGCTGGGGGAGCGTTAGACAGAATCTGGGGGAAGAAGACGAGCGCCTGCAGACCCACCCTCTTTGCTGCAAGGAAACTTTGCAGAGGCTCGTTCGCCAGTGCTCTCTGCTTCCCCTGTCTACAGCGTAATGTGTGCTCAATTTCACAAAGCCCTCTCCACCAAGTGCACACAAATACCTTATATTTTCTTTTCTTTTTTATTTCTCCAGGCCAACACCAAACTAATTTTCTGCTAATAGTGTTTCAATGGTGACTCAGGCTGTACTGAGCTGAGAACAGTAAAAAAAAAAAAAAAAATCAGTTTGGTTACCAAAATTACACCTTCTTGAGTAGCCCTTTGTTATCCAATTCCAAATCCACTTTATTTATAGAGCACATTTTACAAACAAAGCAGTTATATTTTATGTTATAAAATTAGTCCAGGAACATATTGAGGAATCTTACCAGAAAGCAGGTAGAATGAGAGTATTCCAGCATGCATCCTTTCAAGAGCATGTATTTACATCTGCACATGGAAAATGCAAGTCTTAATAAATGTTATAATTAGACTACTTACAACATGAGTGGACAGAGTATGAACTCTCCAGTTCCTGGTCTTTGGTTTTAAGTAATTGTTCGAGCTGCTTTGCATTTATTTGTATGCAAAATTTAAGTAAGGAAAATTAATCAAATGAAAAGAAAGCTCTCTTTTGGTATCTATTTCAGCCGAATAATCCACCACAAACACAACATAAGTATAAGAGGACTAATTTACAGTATATGACACATTTCATACCCAAGAACACAAAACACAACTCCAGGTATGTTTTTGATGAGGAAACATTATAACATAGATCAGAAAATACAGTAAAAGTAAATGGCAAAATACCATTGAATCAATGGGCTTTAATTTTTAATATTTATGCACTCATGATACTCCTCATATACTCACTAAACATTATATTTACTTATGTACCAATTGTTAGAAAAACATCCTTGAAAATCCCCATACACTCTTAAGGCCGCCACACACTGCAGGAGAATTTGCCCAATTCTGGCTGTGATTTATATTGTGTAATTACTTTAATTTTATTAAATGCATTTTACTGCTTAGGTCAAGTTTGTTAAGAGTGCATTGTGGGCAATTTGCAGCACTCCGAGGTGGCTAAGGATCCACATTTGCATGCTGGGTAAATTAACAAAACAAACGTGTGAAGCAGTGAGGACATGAGGGCTTTGGGGGAATGTGAACACTTAGGACGATCTCCGGTGACATGGATCTGGTTCAGGCGCCAAGGATCCTGGAAGTTGTCAGAATGACGTTCAAGTTATGCAAACTCTCCAGGAAGGGGTAGATTTCCCTGTAGGGAGTAGTGTGTCAGCTTGTTGGATAAAACAAAATGAAATCACAGCAGTTTTGTATATATGCTTTTATTTATTTGTTTAATAAAAAAAAAAAAATGCATGGAAATGGCAGGTAACTTTGATATGTCATTTCATATTACAGCACTTCCAGCATTTCTTCACACATTATTTCTCACCTTGAGGAAGACATTGAAGTACCCATCACAGGTTGAGCTATGAAAACACAACTAAGATTTTATTAAAAATGTAATTTTTCTTCTGCCTTGGCATTTCTTAGGTTTAAAAATTTACTTCCTGGTTGGAAATCATGACATGACACTGCTACCTACCAACCATGTAGTACACTGGGCAAAACTCCTCTAATGCACACAGAAATTATTTGACTAATATAATTATAAGAAAACACATTTATTTTGATGAAACAATGTTTAAAGCATCATAAAAATGTGTTTCTAGTGTTTAAATTGTGTCTAACATTTGGACAGAATTCTCCTTAGTGTGGTGTCGTCAATACAGTAGGCCTATGTTTACGTCTCTCTGCTTCCTGTAATATAATGTTGCATCGTTTTAGTTGCTCTATTCCGAGCTCCTCCCGTTTGATCGAGCTCCTCACTCTGTCTCTAAGGGAGCGCCCGGCCACTCTCCGAAGAAAACTCATTTCGACCTCTTGTATCCGCGATCTTGTCCTTTTGGCCATTACCCCGAGCTCATGACCGGAAGTGAGGGGAGGAACGTAGATTAAAGTAAATCGAGAGCTTTGCCTTTCGGCTCAGCTCCCCCTTCACCATGGTCTGATACAGCGACCGCATCATTGCCGACGCTGCACCGATCCGCCTGTCAATCTCATGCTCCATCCTCCCCTCACTGTGAACAAGACCCCGAGATACTTGAACTCCTCCACTTGAAGCAGGGACTCTCCATCCACCAAGAGAGGGCAAGCCACTTCACACTCAGCTGCAAACCTCCCCAGTGCACGCTACAGGTCCTGGTTCAATGAAGCCAACAGGACAATATCGTCCGCAAAAAGCAGCGATGAAATCCTGTGGTCCCCGAACCGGACCCCCTCTGGCCAAGGTCTGTGCCTAGAAATTCTGTCTATAAATACAATGAACAGAACCGGTGACAAACGGCAGCCCTGGCGGAGTCCAACATGCACCGGGAACAAGTCTGACTTACTGCCGGCAATGTCCGGTCATACAGGGACCGGACAGCCCTTAGCAAAGGGCCACGGACCCCATACTCCCAGAGCACCCCCCCACTGGACAGTATGAGGGACAGAGTCGAATGCCTTCTCCAAATCCACAAAACACATGTGGACTGATTGGACAAACTCCCATGAAACTTCGAGCACCCAATGGAGGGTGTAGAGCTGGTCCAGTGTTCCACGACCAGGCCGAAAGCCACACTGCTCCTCTTGGATCCGAGGTTCGGCTATTGGCCGGACTCTCCTCTCCAGTACCCTGGCATAGACTTTACCAAGGAGCCTGAGAAGTGTGATTCCCCGGTAGTTGGAACACACCCTCCGGTCCCCCTTTTTATACAGAGGGATCACCACCCCGGTCTGCCAGTCCAGAGGCACTGTCTCTGACCACCATGCGATGTTGCAGAGGCGTGTCTGCCAAGACAGCCCCACAACACCCAGAGACTTAAGATACTTGTGACGAATCTCATTCACCCTTGGAGCCTTGCCATCAAGGAGCTTTCCAAGTACCTCAGTAACTTTAGCCAGGGTGATGGACGAGTCCGCCTCCGAGTACCCATCCTCTGCTTCCTCCTTGGAAGATGTGACAGTGGGATTCAGGAGATCCTCAAAGTATTCCTTCCACTGTCTGACAACATCCTCAGTCGAGGTCTGCAGCTCTCCCCCCACACTGTAAACAGTGTTGATGAAGCACTGTTTCCCTCCTGAGGCGTTGGATGATTTGCCAGAATTTTTTGAGGCCAGCCGATAGTCCTCCTCCATGGCCTCCCGAACTCCTCACAGACCCGAGTTCTTGCTTCCGCGACTGCCCGGGCTGCAGCATGCTTGGCCCGCTGGTGGCTGTCAGCTGCCTCAGGAGTCCCATCAAGCCATCAAGGCCCAATAGCAATCCTTCTTCAGCCTGACGGCATCCCTTACATCCGGTGTCCACCACCGGGTTCGGGGCACCATGGACCTTATGGCCACAGCTACGAGCAGCTGCAATGACAATAGAGACTGAGAACGAAGCCCACTTGGACTCCATGTCCCCAGCCTCCTCCGGGATCTGGGAGAAGCTCTTTGGGAGATGTGAGTTGAAGACCACACCGACAGAGGGTTCTGCCAGACATTCACAGCAGACCCTCACGATGCGCTTGGGCCTGCCAGGTCTTTCCGGCTTCCTCCTCCCCCAGCGAACCCAACTCACCACCAGGTGGTGATCAGTTGACAGCTCTGCCCCTCTCTTCACCCGAATGTCCAAGACACACGGCCAGAGGTCAGATCATCGGCCTCTAGCCTAGGGAGTCCTGGTGCCATGTGCACTGATGAACACCCTTGTACTCGAACATGGTGTTTGTTATAATAATAATAATAATGATGCATCAGTTTTATATAACGCTTTTCAGGACACTCAAAGACGCTTTACAGAGCATTATTCATTCACTCCAGACCCGGTGGTGTTAAACTACTATTGTAGCCACAGCTGCCCTGGGGCAGACTGACGGAAGTGAGGCTCCAATCTGCGCCATTGGCCCCTCCGACCACCATCACTCACACACACACGCCACTTTCATTCTAGGCAATGTGGGTGATGTGTCTTGCCTAAGGACACAACAACAGTTTTTGCGACTGGCGCCCGGCTGTGGCACCTGGAATTCCCAGCGGCCTCCCATCCAGCCCTGCTTAGGTTCTGAGATCTGATGGGATCTGGCTTTGACAAGTCGGTATGTCCATCCATCCATCTTCTCCCGCTTAATCCAGCTGGGTTGCGGGGGCAGCTTGCTGCCCAATCCTCATAGCACCTGACCCCCCCTATGAACCCCTCTGCAGGTGGTGAGCCCACAGGAGGAGTCGGTATGGTTATGGATAAAATGTGACTACCAAAGAAATCCAATAACAGAACACCACGGGTTCAGATCAGGGAAGCTGTTCCTCTTGATCACCCCTCTCCAGGTGTCAATGTCATTGCCTACATGGGCGTTGAAGTCCCCCAGGAGAACAAGGGAGTCCCCCGGAATCCAGTACCCCTCCCAGGGACTTCAAGAAGGCCGGGTACTCTGCATTGCCAACCTACCAACCTTCACCGTGCTTTAGTGCTTTTTCAGTTCAACTACAGCACTTCTATTGTTATTTGCACAATGCTAACACTTAAGTCCATTGTGTGTTGCTTTTGACTTTGGCTGTCCCTAGATCAAGAATCTCTTATCTTTTTAAATGATTAAACAAAAGTTGCATTCATGTGACATAAACAGCTAGATACAAGCATTTTACATTTAGGTTTAGTATTAATGAAAAAACATGTCTGTAGTTTTTTTTTACATTCATTGTGGCTTACATTCATCTTTATCTTGACGGGGTCTAATATAGACTAATACTGACTCAAATATTAAAGTTGTGAATTCTTACCAGAAAGCAGGTAAAATAAGAGAAGTACAACATACATCTTCATCTTCAGCACAGTAGGTTCTGCACAAAAAATTGTGTGGTATTAATAACGATTTATAAATATATAGCAGTGGCGACAGGGGAATTAAGGGTGCAAGTGCACCACAATCCCTAACTTAACCTAACTCGATTTAAAAAATAAAATAAATAGATTATAAAGTTATTTTGTATTAGGCTATATGTTTAATATTTTGTTTACAACTGAACATGTATCTGCATAGACATTTTTATCATGTTAAATCTGCTTATATCACTGTATTTGAGTCACGTTTGGCATTTGAGTGCGCTAAGTCAGTGCACCCTGATGGAGGTCTATGGGGCAGGCTGAAACATTCAGACAATTTGCATCATTACTTTGCTTCTGCCCATTACTTTATATTAGAGCCCTAAAATACGTCCTGGTGCACAGAGTGGGGGCACACTCAAATCAAGTGATTGGTCTTTAGAAACATTATCACAATTCTGACCTATGATTCAGTGGCTCTGTCCCTCCTCACCCAAACTCTGCACTGGTGCCATGCTACTGTTACAGGCTAATAAATGAAGAACTACAGAGCTGTGTGCTATGGCCGCTAGCTACTTTCGCCGAAACCTCTACACAGGAGAGTGGGAGGAGAGACTCAAAGCACGGGACACACTGACACAGACCGGGTCCCGGAGCACTTGCTGCATTTTCATGACATTATGGGGGCTGGTTGTCAGGGCTGGTTGTGAGTGGTGTGTTACATTGTGTTGTTGGGGTTGGGTTTGAGCAGTGCATCAGGTTGTGCTGCTGTGCGTTGTGCTCTAGATAAAGTTCAGCCAATAGCGACTAAAATTACTGTTTCTGGCATTGTTATAATTTTATATAGCCTATACATAACACATATTTATAAATAAATAAAATAAAATGCAGGTAATGCAGGTTAAAGCTGATTGGTGCAGTGTGAGAAGGAGGAAATTCCAGGAAGAAAACATCAGAACGATCAGACATTAGAATCGATGGTACATATTAAAATCCATGTACTGTCAGAGAACCTACAACAAAGGGAAATGGGACTACTCTCGTGCTTTATTATTCTTCAGGCTGCAGTAGATGAAATTTTGGGACATTCCTGGGGGCTGTGCAGGTAAGATACAGGAGAATATGATGCCCACATTTGTTAGTCAAATTGTGCCAGCATGCTGTGTTCCTCATAACTTTGAACGCATCACACATAATGTATATCTTTATAGGAGAAGTTGGAGCTGAGGAGGAGGCCAAAGCTGTTTTCTGTGGGGTAGAGGTTAATTCTGGGACCCCATTTGTTCAAAATGTATATGTGACCTATGATATGTATGCGATCTTATCACCATTGTAATATTCTTAGTAAATACAAAATGCTGAGTTTGGACAATGGAGTTCTCCAGCTCCAGCAAGAAAAAGAAGAACCTAATAACACAACATCTCCAACCTCTAGGGGCACTGTGGCTCTGTTGGCCGAGCTGCCGCATGAGACAAAACAAAACCCTCATCTTTTTTCACCAGCACAGCACCAGAGCCACCCTGTGGTTCATAGCTGTGGGAGGCTCCTGTCACCAGTGCAGTGAACACTGTATTGCTGTATTACTCTACACAACCATTATGTGACATCAGGGTATTTACCTGATTTGGGGGTTGTAGGCATTTCCAATGTTAGAGATCACAATTTTAAAGGCCAAAAAAGACTGAGTGTTGAATCATCCAAAGAATGTTTCACCTGAAGCTGACAAGGAGGCTGAGAAGGCCACTTTTCCCACTTAAAACAAAAACAGTGAAACTTTTGATAAATACAATACAACATACATACTATGCATTATAGGAGCTTAAATATAATTTGAACACCTTAAATTCTGCATATGACAGGCACTGTAATAACCAACACCAATAACCACACTGTGATTCCAGTCTCCCAGGCTCCCATACGTCAATTCTCCAGAAATATACAAAAGCATCAAACAAAACTGTACACAACAACTTGACAAACTTGATGCGATGTGAAGTAGTGTCATTAGCAGAATGCATGCTGATTGTGTTGTGATGGTGCTCTGAAGGGGTAGTGAGTTAAAGCAGAGAGCTAAGGGAAAGGAGGCTCCACAAAGAAGTGGTAAAATGCCCCCTCTTTAACTTTTTTCATGATCAAATTTGGTCAAATCAGCACAATTCAGAGTAAAAGTAGATGACATAGTCAACTTGAACCACTAGATGGCGCCATGTACTGTAATCACTGTAATACATGTATTTATTTATACATGTCTGTATGTAACAATCGTTTCTAGGTTTTTTTTTTTATTATACGCCTATTACACCAATAAAACATAAATCAAAAGATCAAAAGTATGTATTAAATTCAGCATGAGACAAAAACAAAGCAAAATACTTTAAAGGTCCTATATTACTTTTAGCCATGTCAGAAAGGAGAGTTGTTGTGTTTTGTTTCATTCACACATGTTTAAATAATATTATGTTATTAGTCTGTCTACATTTCCAAAGTTCAGTATGCTCTGTTCCACCTTGTGATGTCATGAGGCGGTAGTTTTCACATCAACAGCTGCCATTTATTTCTGGTTTACAGAGATTGGACATTCCAGGGCTGAAATTACCCAAATGATTCTGAAGTGTATAGAGGTATAAAATAGAGCGCTTCCTGTATTACCACATGACATGTCAAGGTGGAACAGAGTGGTTTCTGTTTGAGAGAAGAACTCAGCTTAAACATGCAGGATTTGTGAGTTAAACATGTGTAAATGAAACAAAACACCACCCCAGGTATGTTTTTGATGAGGAAGCGACATTATCAGAACACAGATTAGAAAAGTTCAATTCAATTTATTTATTTATTTTTTGTAGCACCCAAAATCACAACAACAGTTGCCTCTAAGAGCGTTCCAAGATTTTTGATGAGTATAAAATACAACACAGACATATCAAAACAGGAATAAACAACATTCATGTAAAACAACAAATGAAACATCGTCCAGTCATGCCCTGTCCTTCGACCCTCCTTCTCAGCAAGGAAAAACTCCAAAAAACCCAGGGTCCTGGGAAAAAGAAGAAACCTCAGGGAGAACTACAGTGAAGGAGAGATCTACTCCCATGGACGGACAGGCTATAGATGTCCAGGCCCGTGGGCCAGTTCGGTATGGCCACAGCTACCCAGGTGGGGAAGGAGCCGGGCGAGGAGAGGAGGCCGGGCGAGGAGGAGGAGAGTCGGGCGAGGAGGAGGAGCCGGGCGAGGAGAGGAGGCCGGGCGAGGAGGAGGAGAGTCGGGCGAGGAGGAGGAGAGGGGTCCAGCTGCCATCAGGCGTCTGTAAGAGTAACACTCCACAGGGGCAGTGGGACAGGGGACAACATGTGAATAGCAATGAACGAGCTACAGATGAGAACATAGTAAATGATGCTGAGAAAATAGGAGGAAACAGAGGACAGTGCTCAGGTTGCCACACTTCCCCCAGCTTGTTATCTCCTGCAGCAGCTTATCTTTGTGACATCAACTAAGTAACCTGGTCATAAGCTATTCCGAAGAGGAAGGTTTTAAGCCTGGTCTTAAATAAAGAGACTGTGGGTGCCTGTTTAACATCAACAGGGAGTTGATTCCATAACACAGGAGCTTGCTTACTGAAGGCTCTCCCCCCCACTGTACTTTTAGACACTCTAGGAACCACTAATAATCCTGCATTCTGAGAGCGAAGTGCTCTATTTGGTTGATAGGGGACAATGGCATCCTGAAGATATGATGGGGCCATATTGTTTAAGGCTTTATATGTCAGGAGGAGAACTTTGAATTTAATTCTAAACTCGACAGGAAGCCAGTGAAGTGATTTTGACACAGGACTGATGTGATCACATCTTTTAGTTCCTGTTAGGACTCTGGCCGCTGCATTTTGGACCAACTGGAAGCTTCTTAAAGTACCTTTAGCGCAGACGGTGAGCAGAGAATTACAGCAATCTAGTCTGGATGTAACAAATGCATGGATACGTTTTTCAGCATCATTTTTAGGCAGAATATTTCTGATTTTAGTTATGTTTCACAGGTGAAAATATGCAGTTTTACAAGCTTGGTTTATATGAGCTGTGCATGAGAGATTTCTGTCAAAAACGACTCCAAGGTTTTTTTTACAGTAGAGCTAGAGGCTATACTCACATTGTCAAGTGAGATTATCTGGTCTGACAGAGAATCTCTCTGACCTTAAGGACCGACAACAATGACCTCTGTTTTTTCAGGGTTTAAGAGCAGGTAATTCAGGGTCATCCAGGTTTTGATGTCCTTCACACAGGCACTGAGCTTATCGATTTGATCGGTCTGATTAGGTTTCATTGATAAGTACAGCTGAGTGTCATCAGCATAGCAGTGGAAATTAATGCCATGTTTTCTGATAATGTTACCTAATGGCAACATATACAGAGTAAACAGGATTGGACCAAGCACAGATCCTTGTGGAACACCACAAGCTACTTTAGAGCAGGGAGAGGTGCACTGGTTTACACTAACAAACTGGTACCTATCTGATAGATAGGATTTAAACCATTTGAGGGCAGTCCCTCTGACACCTATGTCACATTCTAACCTCTGCAGTAGAATGTTGTGATCAATGGTGTCAAACGCTGCACTGAGGTCCAGTAGGACCAGGACTGAAGCCAGCCCGTTATCAGCAGCTAGTAGCAAATCATTTGTCACTTTAAGCAGAGCAGTTTCTGTGCTGTGGTGAGCTCTGAAACCAGACTGAAATTTTTCAAATAAATTATTGTCCTGCAGATGATGACAAAGCTGTTTCACCACAACTCGTTCCAGAATCTTTGAGAGAAATGGAAGATTCGAGATAGGTCTGTAGTTGGCTAATTCATCAGGATTTAGGCTAGGTTTTTTCAAAAGCGGTTTAATTACAGCATATTTAAAGGACTGAGGTACATAGCCATTTTCTAATGCCATATTTATTATGTTATGGATGGAACCTATTACAGTGCTGTGCATATGTTTACATACCCTTACAGAATTAATGGTTTCCTGCCCATTTGGAAGAGAAAATGAATGATGACACAAAAACTGGTTTTCCATGTGTGGTTAGTGAACAGTGGAAGCCATTTATTGTGAAACAAATGTGAGAACTCAATTTGAACCAAAATAACAACAGAAATTACCCAAAGTACCCTGATCAAAAGTTTACATACCCCAGTTCCTAATACTGTGTATTTCCCCCTTTAACATCAATAACAGCTTTAAGTCTTTTGTGGTAGTTGTCAATGAGTCTCTTAATCTTCTCAGATGGTAAAGCTGCCCATTCTTTTGGCAAAAGCCTCCTGTTCCGGTAGATTCTTGGGCTGTCTTGCATAAACAGCACGTTTCAGGTCTCCCCAGAGTGGCTCAATAATATTGAGGTCAGGAGACTGAGATGGCCATTCCAGAACTTTCACCTTGTGTTGCTGTAGCCACTGACAGGTTGATTTGGCCTTATGTTTTGTGTCATTGTCATGCTGGAATGTCCAAGTACGTCCCATGCGCAGTGTTCGGGCTGAGGAGTGCAGATTTTCTTCCAGTATTTTTTGGTAACTGGCAGCATTCATTCTGCCATCGACTCTTACCAAATTGCCTGTGCCTTTGTAGCTAACACAACCCCAGAACATCAGGGATCCACCACCATGTTTCACCGTTGGAATGGTGTAGTTTTCATTATAGGCCTTGTTGATTCCTCGCCAAACATAACGTCTATGATTTTTGCCAAAAAGTTCAATTTTGGTTTCATCACTCCAAATAATTTTCTCCCAGAAGGTTTGGGGTTTGTCTCTGTGGAGTGTGGCATACTTGAGACGTGCTTCTTTGTGGCATTTCCTTAGCAGTGGCTTTCTTCTGGCAACTCTACCATTAAGGCCATTTTTCTTCAAGTGCTTTCTTACTGTACTGCTTGAGACATCCACATGGCATTCTTTCAGTGACAGTTGAATTTCCCTGGATGTTATCTGGGGCCTTTTCTTCGCATCCGGAACAATTTTTCTTGCCGTGGTGGGGGAAATTTTGCTTGGCCTACCATGTCGTGGTTTGATGTCTGTAGTTCCTCTTGCTTTCCACTTCTTAATTAGAGTCTGGACAGTGCTGACAGGCATTATAAACTGTTTGGCAATTTTCTTGTATCCCATTCCTGATTTGTAAAGGTGTGCTACCTTCTCCTGCAGATCTTTTGACAATTGCTTTGCTTTCCCCATGATTCTTCATCCAAGACGTTAGCGCAACACCACATGAAGGATCCAACGGTTTCTCAGTAGTACAGCAACTCTCTGACTTTTAAACACACTACTAATTACAAGGCAATAGATCACAGGTGAACATAGTTACCTTTAAAAGCTATCCAATCTCATTTGTGTCACATTGGGTGCAGGTTATCAGGCCAAATTAAAAGGGTATGTAAACTTTTGATCAGGGTACTTTGGGTGATTTCTGTTGTTATTTTGGTTCAAATTGAGTTCTCACATTTGTTTCACAATAAATGGCTTCCACTGTTCACTAACCACACATGGAAAACCATTTTTTGTGTCACCAAGCATTATATCTTACAAATGGGCAGGAAACCATTAATTCTGTAAGGGTATGTAAACATATGCACAGCACTGTATGAGGTGGAGAGCTTCTTTGAGGAGTTTGACTGGAATAGGGTCAAGCAAACAAGTTGATGGTTTGGACGACATGATGACTGAGGTAATCTCCACCTCATCGACAGGAGTAAATTTGTCTAATGCTGTTAGAGGATTTATGTGGGATATTGGTGTTACAGACTGGATTTGCTGGATTTGCTCGGTTCTGAAAAGTGTGATATATGTGGTTAAAAGGAGTAGGAGAAGGTTCCAGAATTGATGGTGCTCTACCCAAAATGACTAAAATGCATTTATCCGTGTTATCCATATGTTAATCAGTAAATGATTGGAAAAAATAACCACAAAACATCCATGACATGATACAAAATAAGATAAACACAGTAAGACTATTTTTTTTCATGGGAGTTTGCCCAACCAGTCCACATGTGCTTTGTGGACCTGGAGAAGGCATTCGACCGTGTCCCTCGTGGTGCCCTGTGGGGGGTGCTCCGGGAGTATGGGGTCCGGGGCCCTTTGCTAAGGGCTGTCCGGTCCCTGTATGACCGGAGCAGGAGCTGTGTTCACATTGCCGGCAGTAAGTCAGACCTGTTACCGGTGCATGTTGGACTCCGCCAGGGCTGCCCTTTGTCACCGGTTCTGTTCATTGTATTTATGGACAGAATTTCTAGGCGCAGCCAGGGGCCGGAGGGGGTCCAGTTCGGGAACCACAGGATCTCATCGCTGCTTTTTGCGGACAATGTTGTTCTGTTGGCTTCATCGAGCCAGGACCTGCAGCGTGCACTGGGGCGGTTTGCAGCCGAGTGTGAAGCGACTGGGATGAGAATCAGCTGCTCCAAATCCGAGGCCATGGTTCTCGACCGGAAAAAGGTGGATTGCCCTCTCCAGGTGGGTGGGGAGTCTCTGCCTCAAGTGGAGGAGTTCAAGTATCTCGGGGTCTTGTTCACGAGTGAGGGGAGGATGGAGCGTGAGATTGATAGGTGGATCGGTGCAGCGTCGGCAGTGATGCGGTCGCTGTATTGGGCCATTGTGCTGAAGAGGGAGGTGAGCCCAAAGGCGAAGCTCTCGATTTACCTCAATCTACGTTCCTACCCTCACCTATGGTCATGAGCTCTGACCGAAAGAACGAGATCGTGGATACTCCAGAACTGCGATCACTCAAACAACGCGTAAGACGCACAGAGAAGCTCTGGCGCCGCTCGCGCTCCGAGCAGTCTCTGAAGGCATGGAAGCTCTGCCTGCTCTCTTATAAGGCCGCTCTGCGAAAAGCACAAACCAGATACTATTCAAACCTAATAGAAGTAAACAAAAGCAACCCCAGATTTCTGTTCAGCACTGTAGCCAGGCTGACAAACTCACACACTGCCCCTGAGTCTCTTCTCCCTTCGAAGTTCAGTTGTGATGACTTTCTTGAATTCTTCGATCGCAAAATTACAACCATTAGAGACAAGATCAACGAAGCCACTCCAAAAATCAGCCCCGAGCAAATTCAGCAAATCCAGTCAGTAACACCAATATCCCACATAAATCCTCTAACAGAATTAGACAAATTTACTCCTGTCGATGAGGCGGAGATTACCTCAGTCATCATGTCGTCCAAACCATCAACTTGTTTGCTCGACCCTATTCCAGTCAAACTCCTCAAAGAAGCTCTCCACTTAATAATAGGTTCCATCCATAACATAATAAATATGTCATTAGAAAATGGCTTTGTTCCTCAGTCCTTTAAATATGCCGTAATTAAACCGCTTTTGAAAAAACCTAGCCTAAATCCTGATGAACTAGCCAACTACAGACCTATTTCGAATCTTCCATTTCTCTCAAAGATTCTGGAACGAGTTGTGGTGAAACAGCTCTGTCACCATCTGCAGGGCAATAATTTATATGAAAAATTTCAGTCTGGTTTCAGAGCTCACCACAGCACAGAAACTGCTCTGCTTAAAGTGACAAATGATTTGCTACTAGCTGCTGATAACGGGCTGGCTTCAGTCCTGGTCCTACTGGACCTCAGTGCAGCGTTTGACACCATTGATCACAACATTCTACTGCAGAGGTTAGAATGTGACATAGGTGTCAGAGGGACCGCCCTCAAATGGTTTAAATCCTATCTATCAGATAGGTACCAGTTTGTTAGTGTAAACCAGTGCACCTCTCCCTGCTCTAAAGTAGCTTGCGGTGTTCCACAAGGATCTGTGCTTGGTCCAATCCTGTTTACTCTGTATATGTTGCCATTAGGTAACATTATCAGAAAACATGGCATTAATTTCCACTGCTATGCTGATGACACTCAGCTGTACTTATCAATGAAACCTAATCAGACTGATCAAATCGATAAGCTCAGTGCCTGTGTGAAGGACATCAAAACCTGGATGACCCTGAATTACCTGCTCTTAAACCCTGAAAAAACAGAGGTCATTGTTGTCGGTCCTAAAGGTCAGAGAGATTCTCTGTCAGACCAGATAATCTCACTTGACAATGTGAGTATAGCCTCTAGCTCTACTGTAAAAACCTTGGAGTCGTATTTGACCAAAATCTCTCATTCACAGCTCATATAAACCAAGCTTGTAAAACTGCATATTTTCACCTGCGAAACATAACTAAAATCAGAAAAATTTTGCCTAAAAATGATGCCGAAAAACTTATCCATGCATTTGTTACATCCAGACTAGATTACTGTAATTCTCTGCTCACCGTCTGCACTAAAGGTACTTTAAGAAGCTTCCAGTTGGTCCAAAATGCAGCGGCCAGAGTCCTAACAGGAACTAAAAGACGTGATCACATCAGTCCTGTATTAAAATCACTTCACTGGCTTCCTGTCGAGTTTAGAATTAAATTCAAAGTTCTCCTCCTGACATACAAAGCCTTAAACAATATGGCCCCATCATATCTTCAGGATGCCATTGTCCCCTATTAGCCAAATAGAGCACTTCGCTCTCAGAATGCAGGATTATTAGTGGTTCCTAGAGTGTCTAAAAGTACAGTGGGGGGAAGAGCCTTCAGTTACCAAGCTCCTGTGTTATGGAATCAACTCCCTGTTGATGTTAAACAGGCACCCACAGTCTCTTTATTTAACCTTCCTCTTCGGAATAGCTTATGACCAGGTTACTTAGTTGATGTCACTAAGATAAGCTGCCGCAGGAGATAACAAGCTGGGGGAAGTGTGGCAACCTGAGCACTGTCCTCTGTTTCCTCCTATTTTTCTCATTAGCATCACTTACTATGTTCTCATCTGTAGTTTGTTCATTGCTATTCACATGTTGTCCCCTGTCCCACTCCCCCTGTGGAGTGGAACTCTTTCAGGCGCCTGATGGCAGCTGGACCTCTCTCCTCCTCCTCGCCTGGCTCCTCCTCCTCGCCTGGCTCCTCCTCCTCGCCTGGCTCCTCCTCTTCGCCTGGCTCCTCCTCCTCGCCCGGCTCCTCCTCCTCGCCCCTCTCCTCCTCCTCCTCGCCCTGCTCTTCCCCACCTGGGTAGCTGTGGCCTTACCCGAACCGGGCCCACGGGCCTGGACATCTATAGCCTGTCCGTCCATGGGAGTGGATCTCTCCTTCACTGTAGTTCTCCCCGAGGTTTCTTCTTTTTCCCAGGACCCTGGGTTTTTTGGAGTTTTTCCTTGCTGAGAAGGAGGGTCTAAGGACAGGGGATGACTGGACAATGTTTCATTTGCTGCTTTACATGAATGTTGTTTTTTCCTGTTTTGATATGTCTGTGTGTATGTTTTACTCATCTAAATCTTGGAACGCCCTTAGAGGCTACTGTTGTTGCGATTTTGGGCGCTACAAAATAAATTGAATTGAATTGAATACAAGTGGCCGAAATGAGTTTCCTTTGCAGAGTGGCCGGGCACTCCCTTAGAGATAGGGTGAGGAGCTCGATCACACAGGAGAGGAGCCAGCTGAGGTGGCTCAGGCATCTGCTCCGGATGCCTTCTGGACGCCTCCCTCAGGAGGTGTTCTGGGCATGTCCCACCGGTAGGAGGCCCCGGGGAAGACCCAGGACACGCTGGAGGGACTATGTCTCTTGGCTGGCCTGGGAACGCCACGGGGTCCGACCGGAGGAGCTGGTGGAAGTGGCTGGGGAGAGGGAAGCATGGGAGCCCCTGCTTAGACATCTGCCCCTGCGACCCGGCCCCGGATAAGCGGAAGAAGATGGATGGATGGACTATTTTTTTATTATGTAAATATGAAATATAATCAACTAACTGATAAACCTATATGAAAACCTCAGGTCACAAAAGTCATAAATCATATTTTATTTATTTATGCACTTCAGATAGTTGTTCTCACAAACACACTGAATGTTATATTTGCTTATGTCATTAGATAATCACAAAAAATGATTCAAATTTCAAATTCATGCTAAGATAAGAAATCCAAACAGCAATAACTCATATCAAATCCATAGACTGTATATATAAATGGACATACCTGATGCACTAGCCAACACATTTCAAATAGGGAGTGAGTATGGGCGCTCTTGTGGCTCCAATTCACTTTTACTGCTGCTGTGAGCCTCGTCATTTTGGTCTTAAAATGTTCATATTAACCCGCTTTACATCCTGTTTATTTTTTTGTTTCACAATTTTGCCTCTGAATCAAGATATAAACATAAATAACAAACAAAGCAGGCGCCGTCTTTCCCCAAGGTCGCTCCCACTCGCTGCAGCAACTGATGCCATAAAAACACAGGACGGCTCAGTGTTATAGTTTGGTTCACCATCCTGCCATCTTCTGTAGGTGCTGTTGTTGCCATCCGACCACTTCCAAGGAACACGGTACAGGCCGAACCATCCACCAGCTATGCCCAGATTAGACACAGCTTGGTTTTCATCAGAGGTCTCGATCATGGCCAGGTCGTGATAGTACTGTCTGCAGTAGGACTGGGCATTGGCCCAGGTCTTTGTAGCAGTGATCGCAATGTACTTTTTAATTCCTGATGGTTGAACTGAAGAAACAGAAGAGTAAAGACCGTTTTCAGTCATCTTTAAAGAGGGCGATTTCACTTCTGTGGGACGTGTTAACTGCTAACATGCAACATTTATGGGGACATCCTCACCCAGCCTCCGCCGTTTTGGACACAGGACAGGCACTTGGAGCAGTGGAAGATTTGTGGGAGTCAGGACTAAAGTGCTGCAGGTCAGTGGCGGCTGGCGAATAGAGGAATTGCCGCACTTGCCGCACTCCCTGACTTAACCTCGGTTTAAAAAAATAAATAATAAATCAATTCTGTTATTTTGTATTAGGCTATATGTTTAATATTTTGTTTAAAACTGAACGTGTATCTGCATAGACATGTTTTTATCATGTTAAATGTGCTCATATCGCTGTATTTGAGTCACGTCTTTCATTTGAGTGTGCACAGTTGGTGCGCCCCAATGGAGCAGGTCTATGGAGCAGGCTGAAACATTCAGACAATTGGACGTCATTACGTTGCTTTTGCCCATTAGTGCGCAGGGTGGGGGCACACTGATTAGTCTTTAGAAACATTATCACAATTCTGACCTATGAGGATTCAGCTGCTCTGTCCCACCTCACCCCAACTCTGCACTGGTGCCATGCTAATGCTACAGGCTAATGCCACTGCTACAGGCTAATGCTGCTGTTACATCTTATTGCTACTGCTACAGGCTAATGAATGGAGAATGGAGCACTTGCCCTCGGGACCACGGCACCCGCTGCCGCCGACGGGGCACTTGCTGCCGGGGCTGGGGAAGTCGCTCGCTGCCCTGTCATTTCTGGGTTTAAAAATTTGACCTGGGCATAGTGCAGAGGGATTAAGTCCACCTGGAGCCCTGGTGCTAATATGGACTGGTGTAACTTTCAGATTGAAGTGGGATTAAGACGAGTTTTAGAACCAGCTCTTGCACTTGGCTCCAGGACCCTGTCTCGTGGACCGGACTGGACCGGGACAGAGACAGAACCAACAGGGTAGAGGAAACACTCTGCAGCAGTCCTCTGGAGAAGGTAAGAGGCTTGTTGTCATTTGTTTGGGGCAAATTTGAGGACAGAGTCTCACAGGTAACAGTATTATAGTGTTAATAGGTAAATGCATAAATGAATGAGCGATGGAGCCGCTCTGGTGTTCTGCCATGTGCTGTAGGAGCGGTGCTGATGCCGTGCTGTGACCAGAGTGTAGCATATATGTTACCCAAAGCTAATAATAGTGAGCTGGTAATAAGTAGGTAACAATGCGATTATAGCTAAAGTTAAAGTTGGATTGGGCTAGTTCAAAAGGCTCTAGATATCGACTCTAGGAGTGGAGTGGAAAACAAGGACTGAGACAGTTATTTAAAGTTGCTGGTACCTTATATTGAAAAGACATACAAATTCAAAGACAATACAAATGCATGCGTAGTACGAAGAATGGCCATTCAGGAAAAAATATATACAGTCATAATCCGAGTTCAGAAAAAATGTACATTCAAAAGACTCTGCCTTAGCAATTTAAATAGTCCATATGTAAACAGCAGAAAAGGCTCGAGTATTGATTTGTTTGACGTATGACACGCAAAGAGTTCGTGGCGTGGAGATTGTCCATATAGTGCTGAGGTAGGTTGTGCGAAAGTGCGAGTGCGAGTATGAATGGGGTCCAGAATGAGTAGCCACGAGCCGTGCGAACAGACAAAAGAGTTCAAAACGGGGTACAAATGTAAAGGGCGGCTACAGGAGCCTCCTACCGGCCCAACCGAGCAGGTGAGGGTCACGATACTGTGTCCGGGTTGAGGGTATATGCCAGGCCTGTTGCCTGAGTTAAGTTCAGTTCAGTTCCTCAAGGTTCTAGCTCGCCATCCGACCTGGCCTGCACAAGAACAGGACCAAATCAATAAATCATGTGCACATCATAATTCCATCCAATCAATAAATAAACAGTGTATTTATGAATCAATCAATGTACCAATATCAGTGCTAAATATTGAGGATCAATATCGAAAGTTCATAATAAATAACATTAGCATATGTAGTTAATCATTAATCATCATGTTGTTCAATTATCCATGTATTGTATGAACAATTAAATCCAAGAAATAAAAGTACTAAGTGCACCCTTTAAAGTACATGAAGTGCAATATACTGCATTAGAATCAACAGGCTCCAACCAATTACTAAGTTTGGGCCTTAAAATGTATCCAATTGCAACCAAAATTCATACACAGTTAGACAATAAGTTGGTAAAAACTCAATATAAATTGCACTTCACTTAGTTAAATACATTTTGAGAAATGGGCATAAAAGACAAGGCTAACCGCTCCATTCAAATCAATGGACTCAGCTAGGCTAGGCTAACTCATGCATTTGAATGAGAGGCTAAGCTACATGTTAGCACAACTCACCAATTCGGGTTTTAATGCGTACTCGCGCTCTTTTCCGTAGTGGTCGGGACCCAGTAGTCAGCTCCTAAAGTTCCGACAGTAATTGCATTTAATGAACTGACAAAATACAGCGAAATAAATTATAAAAGTAACTTTTAACTAGGGATGGGCGAAATGAAATGAGATCTTGAGGTCTGCACCGAACAAAATGGGCGTTCCCATTAGGGTCTCAAAATGAGGCGTGCATCATGAACAAGGCGGTCACGTGATGAGATCTCATTCAGAGGTGGTGACGTCAGAGTGGTTCACCCACCTCCAGTGCTTATAAGCATTTTCAATTTGCGGCGGCACTTGTGGTGTTGTTGGCGTTTGTAGGAGTGAGCGAGTCAGTGAGTCAGCGAGTTAGAAAGTTAGTGGTAGTAGTAGAAACAAGAACGGTCTTGATTGCCTTGAGACGTAAGCAATAGTAAATGTTTAAATATTCAAAGTGCACTTGGGGTCTGGGTTGGACTAAAGTGTTTTTTGTTACAACTCACATATTGAACTCTGGCACTCTTGAGATGAGCACCTTGCTATTTTCAATACAATTTAGTGTGCCAATAAATCAAATCCGTTTACAGACCAAAACAAAAATGTTGTACCCGACCCTTTATAAACTGGCCAAAAGTTTCCTGTGCTCCCCGGCATCCTCAGTCCCATGTGAGAGAGTATTCTCCAAGGCTGGAGACATTCTTTCAAAAAAAAAGAAACCGCCTCGGCCCTAAAACCCTGGAAAAAATTGTATTTCTAAATAAAAATCAATGAAAGAGATATTTGTGTGACATAGTTTATTTTTTTTATACAGTCCTTTACAAATAACCAATGTGTTAGTTCAAACAATGTAGACGAAAAACACAGCACAATTTGGTTGTAATGTGTGCAAAGTAACAGCAGGTGGCAGCGAAGTGAGATCTCATTACTGAATCACATTTTGAATCACTTGGCTGTGAGGTCTCATCATCTCATGCGACCTCATTTTGCCCATCCCTAACTTTAACCCACCTGTAGCATCTGCCCTGGAATCCTCTGCCTCGCGCTGACCGGCGCGTCTAACTTCCTGTTAATATGCTGCCTGATTGGCGGTACAGCGGTCATGTGACTACGTCACTAACGTGATGGCGTTGGCACAAAGTGTTCTGAATATGAAATAGTAGGAGAACGGCTCTGGAGCAGGGTTTTCTCACCTGGGTTACAAGAGCCTCATTTTTGCTGCATTTTCATGTTACGGGGGCTGGTTGTCGGGCTGATTGTGAGCGGTGTGTTACGTTGTGTGAGTTGGGTGTGAGCAGGTGCATCAATTTGTGTTGCTGTGCTCTAAATAAAGTTCAGCCAGTAGTGACTAAAATGACTGTCTGTTTCTGGTATTTGTTATAATTTTATATAGCCCATACATAATACATATATTTATAATACATATTTAGAATTTTGACTTATGCGCCCCCCCCAAAAATTATACCACCAGCCGCCACTGCTGCAGGTTAAGAGTGTTTCATTAGCAAGCCGCGCCAACAACACATGTGCGAAGTGAAAGCATGTATTATAGGGAGATGAGGTGGGGTCGCTGGGTTGAGATTCAGGGTGGAGGTTCAGTCTCAATCTTCACATGGCCCAGCAGGAACGGGACCCCCCTCATAGGCGTCTTATGTCTGGAAGATGAACAGATATGGGTTAGGACGGTGGGGTTATTCGGGACAAACTGGGTTGCTGGGATAGGCTGCCACAAATAGTCTTCTGGGAAATTGAGGCGTGGTAGAAGTGAGTTGTGATTGGCTGGAGAGGAGGCGAGGGTGGTTGAGGTGTGGTGCTGCTCCTTATTATATTAACTACATATATTTTATTGAAAACTACTAGTTAAAGTTAAAAGTTACTATTATCTGTCCTTGTGGGTGATTTTTACAATCAAATGCCCTATAGGTGCAGCAGTTATCCTGCGCAAAAAGTTCTCCAGTGTACTATTTCATTACACATTACCTAAAGGGGAGGAGAGTTTGAGCCTGATCATCTGACCCATCAGCTGATTACAGGTCGACCAATGCTTCACTATAGGCTAACTGTAACCTAGAGCACTACATGGCTAAAGTCTGTGCTTAGGCAGTAAATTCTATATTGAGCTGCTCACAGGCACAGCAGATTTTTACTGAGGCACATGCCCCAGTAAAAAGGGTCTAGTGACATTCCTGTTTCCGAGGACTATTGCACTGCAGCATACTGCTTACATGTGTGGTACCTGATTTTTATTGTATTAAAACTGTATTGGAATTGTATTGGAACTTGTCCCATTGGATTGTAAATTTAAAGAAGTAAAAAGTCAAATTAAACCAATAAAAAAAAAAAATCTAAATCAAGACTAGTCAAATTAAAACAAAAAATAATCTAAATCAAGACTTACCAGTATAACAGATGTATTTAAATAAGAAGAAACAGCTGTAATCCCGCCAGACGCCCTTGTCAATCATACCACAAAATTCTTTTCCATCACCATTATCTGGTTCACGCACTGACCATCTCTGGTACCCTCCAGGGCTGGTGGTCCCAGTGGAAGACCATCTCCAGGAGTTTGAGTCAGAGGTCATCAGCTTCCATGAAGTAGGGTCCTCCGACAGCCCAATCCAGACGAAGTCACCTGGAGGTATTTTTAAACTCTTTATGTCCTCTGCGTTGTCTATTGTGGCCAGATCAGTGTAGTACTTTCTGCAGTACTGCCGAGCATCTTCCCAATTCTTTAGCATATTGATTGTTAGAATAAAATGCTTATAATGATGAAGTTATTAAAAAATGTACATGTAAGTTAAGAGGTGATCTCAATTTGCAGAGGGTCTTTCTTTGTTAAGAGAAAGGTATGCAGCTATCTGTTAAGAAACCAGATGCGTGACCTCTTGTGACCTCTTGCTTCAGACTGCTCGCAGACCATATTTCTGTGCTTATCTCATGAAATGTAAACCTAGTCATGATATACCTCACTATGTTATCTGTGGTAAGCTTAACAAGATTATGTATACTTTGACCATGCTGTCTTTGTACTGACATGATGAATTGTTAAAAGTAAATAAAAGCCGTGCTAGAGAGGGAGGAGCGGTGGGAGTCTGATGTGGACGGCTCAGAGTAGCGCACATCTGGTCTTCCCCCGTGTGCACGTAAAAGAGAAAACTGGCTCAGGTGATTTTATCCTCAATTGTGGCAGGAGACTGGCATTTATATAAAACTGTAGATATTTCACTGGTTTGTGATCTAATCTCCTTACATTGATGTAGTGGTACCCATATAGACAGTGCACAAGGAAGATTTCTGTTGATTTGGGGACACACAAGAATGTGAATTAGAGTAACACTTTTGAGATTGATCAGACATAAGAATCAGTTCCAGTTCTCTAACTCCTGTGAACATTTTATCTCCTTGTGATTGAGTCAGCTCCTCACAGACTGCATAGGTAAGTAATAGGTCAGTCACCTAATTCAAATTGATATTGTTGGAGCTGTGTACTATTTTATGTATAAATGTATTTTTACAATAGAAAACATTTAAGAAACCATGGGTGTAAAATAGAAATTACACACAAGTGAATGCAGATCACTAGCAAGGAGCAAGGACCACACCACAACAATGTATACAATGGACAATAAAAATGGTATGATGAAGTAGAGGTGGCTGGGAAGGGAATGCCTTTCCTCTTTAATTCCTGTTGTAGGTTGACCACAGTCCAGCTTCTGATGTCTCGACTGTCGGGAGCTGAATGTGGGGGCTCATGCCAACCTGTGCAGGTGTCGAGGCAGGTGCTAAACAACAAAAGCTGTTCATGTTTCCCTTCAGCTGCAAAAACTGAGTCAAATCCTGAAATAGCATTCACTTGTTCTTCGCAGGATGAAAGTAACACTTGCTCCTCAATGGTGCCAAAGGCATAATAATAATAATAATAATAATAATAATGCATCAGTTTTATATAGCGCTTTTCTGGACACTCAAAGACACTTTACAGAGCATTATTCATTCACTCCATACCTGGTGGTGGTAAACTACTATTGTAGCTACAGCTGCCCTGGGGCCAGACTGACGGAAGCGAGGCTGCCCATCTGCGCCATCGGCCCCTCCGACCACCACCAACACTCACGCACACACCACTTTCATACTAGGCAATGTGGGTGATGTGCCTTGCCTAAGGACACAACGACAGTTTTTGCAACTGGCGCCCCACTGTGGCACCTGGAATTCCCTGTGGTCTCCCATCCAAGTACTAACCAGGCCCGGCCCTGCTTAGCTTCTGAGATCTGACGGGTTCAGGCTTTGACAAGCCGGTATGGCATCACTTCTCAAGGGCCGTCACTTGTTTTTATTGCAGAAGCATTACTGAAAGGGACCTTATCCTTGGTTCTGCATCCTAAATTGTGTGATTTCATTAGGAGTACAATTGATTTTCCTAAAGGCATTTATTCTGTCAGTTATTTCTTGCCAAATGACACTGCACCACTCCACTGTAAAATTCCATTATTTTTGAATGAGTGAATGCTGAGCATTGGGTCTTTCAACAAAGACCTTCTGTTCCTCAGGGTCAAGCTTTTGTTTGCATTTTCTGCCTTCTGCACTATCTATGACGCAAACAAAGACATCAAAGTTCTGTTAGTAGATAAGGTGCAACATGGCCACATCAGAATACGCAATTTCTAAAAGTGTGATCACAAATGACTATGTCTTATTTCCCCCCATGGTAAATATACCCCCACACCTGCAGAGCTGCATGAGCGGGCTCACACACTATACCCAGACTGTATGCAGAGGCTCAGCTCCACTATGATTTCTCACTTCACCAAGTGTGCAAAGGGAGCGACTGGGCAATTGTCGCTTGTATCTAAATCTGGCATTGAGCATCTTTTGTCTGTGAGGTTGTGTGCACTGTCCTTGTTTTAAGTAAATGAATAAATCCATTGTACAACCAAAAGGGTTTTTAGCGGGACAGTAAGAGGCGACAGAACAACAGCAACTTTTGGGGACAAGGGGATGAATTCAGCGGGCTGTGCTTGTAACCGGGCCTCATGAATCTGCAGCCACACATCATATCAGCCCTCATAAACCTGAATCAGCCAATAACAAACACAAAACAAAACAAAAAATCTTTAGTTTAGGTGCTCACACATGACGGGTGAGCAAATTGAGGAAGGTCTCTGGAAATAGGCTACAGCTCCTGCTTCACAAAGCTGGGGGAGCGTTAGACAGAATCTGGGGGAAGAAGACGAGCGCCTGCAGACCCACCCTCTTTGCTGCAAGGAAACTTTGCAGAGGCTCGTTCGCCAGTGCTCTCTGCTTCCCCTGTCTACAGCGTAATGTGTGCTCAATTTCACAAAGCCCTCTCCACCAAGTGCACACAAATACCTTATATTTTCCTTTTTTTTTTATTTCTCCAGGCCAACACCAAACTAATTTTCTGCTAATAGTGTTTCAATGGTGACTCAGACTGTACTGAGCTGAGAACAGTAAAAATAAAAATAAAAAAATCAGTTTGGTTACCAAAATTACACCTTCTTGAGTAGCCCTTTGTTATCCAATTCCAAATCCACTTTATTTATAGAGCACATTTTACAAACAAAGCAGTTATATTTTATGTTATAAAATTAGTCCAGGAACATATTGAGGAATCTTACCAGAAAGCAGGTAGAATGAGAGTATTCCAGCATGCATCCTTTCAAGAGCATGTATTTACATCTGCACATGGAAAATGCAAGTCTTAATAAATGTTATAATTAGACTACTTACAACATGAGTGGACAGAGTATGAACTCTCCAGTTCCTGGTCTTTGGTTTTAAGTAATTGTTCGAGCTGCTTTGCATTTATTTGTATGCAGAATTTAAGTAAGGAAAATTAATCAAATGAAAAGAAAGCTCTCTTTTGGTATCTATTTCAGCCGAATAATCCACCACAAACACAACATAAGTATAAGAGGAGGACTAATTTACAGTATATGACACATTTCATACCCAAGAACACAAAACACAACTCCAGGTATGTTTTTGATGAGGAAACATTATAACATAGATCAGAAAATACAGTAAAAGTAAATGGCAAAATACCATTGAATCAATTAATTTTTAATATTTATGCACTCATGATACTCCTCATATACTCACTAAACATTATATTTACTTATGTACCAATTGTTAGAAAAACATCCTTGAAAATCCCCATACACTCTTAAGGCCGCCACACACTGCAGAAGAATTTGCCCAATTCTGGCTGTGATTTATATTGTGTAATTACTTTAATTTTATTAAATGCATTTTACTGCTTAGGTCAAGTTTGTTAAGAGTGAAAGTTGCAGTGCATTGTGGGCAATTTGCAGCATTCCGAGGTGGCTAAGGATCCACATTTGCATGCTGGGTAAATTAGTCAGATGAAGGTGTGGAGCAGTGAGGACATGAGGGCTTTGGGGGAATGTGAACACTTAGGACGATCTCCGGAGACATGGATCTGGTTCAGGCGGCAAGAATCCTGGAAGATGTCAGGATGACGTTCAAGTTATGCAAACTCTCCAGGAAGGGGTAGTTTTCCCTGTAGGGAGTAGTGTGTCAGCTTGTTGGATAAAACAAAAGTAAGTCACAGCAGTTTTGTATATTTATTTGTATATTCAGTTTTTTTTATTTATTTGTTTAATCAAGCCAAAAAAAAAAAAGAACAAAAAAAAAGAAAACTGGCTGTTTTCTCATGGCTGTTATTTCAAATAGTGATTCGATTTAGAATAAATTTTAAACTGAACGGTTAATCGATTTTAACCAGTTAATGAGGCTCGGTGGTCGGTCATGATTTTTTTGTTTGTTTTCACCATCTCTAGGCAGGAGCAGGGGTGACGTAGGCCTGTGAGCAGAGCATAGGACAGAATATGTCAGTGCTGCTAACTGTAAGAGGAGATCACTAGATCACTCAAACACGCATGGATGACTACTATTTTTGGATACCAGAACTTAAACAATACCTGCTTTTTTCAGTGCCTGTATTTTTTAATGCCCAGTATTATGCAAAAAAAAAATCTCTGAATAACTTTATAACTTTGTTGATTCTTATAATTCTAATGATGTATGTTCAGTAACACATGCACAAAGAAATGAACCAGAGCTGATCCTCATGTGACGCATGTGCATTTCTTTGACAGTAATGGGCCCCTTTTCTTTTCAGTCTCTACATGCTGCCGTTAAACCAGTTAATACGCAGCAATAAAGTGTCCTACAAGAACTATGTGTCCTAGTCAGGTCTCTGTCTCATTGTAGCGGGGGACTATGGACCAGTGGACTCACTCTGCCACTGCATCCCACAGATCAGTGTGTGTGGATGCAAAACAACTTTCTCCACCTAAACTCAGACAAGAATCAAGTCATGGTCTTTAGGACACAGAAGCAAAGAGAAAGTTCTCTCTTTAAACCAGACTTGGAGAAATTTAAACATGCATTTGTCCTGTAGGTTTGACTGTAATGGCCTGCTCACTGGCCTCTCCATACGAGCGGTAAAGACTGTTCATGAGCTTGTCCTGTGCTCAGGTCTCTGCACTGCCCCCTATGACTAAACATAGGGAATCAGCGTTTCAGTTGCAGCTAAAACCTGGAATAGCCTTCCCAAAGATGTGAGAGCCTCAGAGCCTTTGCCCTGACTTTGTTTAAATTATTTGCACTGCGACTTTAATGACGTCTTTATTCTGTAACACACTTTGAATTGCTTTGCATAGTTGTGCAAATAAATTTGTCTTGCCTTGCCTACTTACTCAGTTTTTTAGATCAGTACTTACTTTGAACCGGGCCCTATGGATGACATATTCAACCACTTCAGGCATGTTTTTGATTAGAGAAAATTACCTAGAGAAAATTACCTAGAGAAAATAACCGAAAAAACCTGTCTATCACCGATTAAGAAAGTAATGCAACCTGTCCTTCCCAACACTGACTATATTTAGAGCTTTGGAATGCAGACACCATTCCCAGATTTCTTCTCTTTCTTTGATGGTGGAGTTTTCCAACTTAGTGAGAAACCAGAGCCAAGCCGATTTTCTACCTAAAATGAGTAAAATCAGTAAACCAAAATAAATCAGAGAGTTAGGGTTAGGGCTAACCCTAACCTAAATCAAAATTATAATAGCAATACAGTTGCAATAACTGTTGAAATATTATAACTAATAATATTGTGCTTGCAGGAAACTTACCACTTGTAAAAATGTGTCTCTATTTGTGGTGTCGGACATGTTGGCTGCTGTCTGGAGTGTCATTTTTACATGGACACTTGATGTCACAACTAGAAAGAAGAAAAAAAAAAGTTTCTGAATGTGTTTTAAGACCATTTAGGGATACAATTACAAAAAACAAATAAATGCCATACACAAACTTGTAACGGCTTGTAACTGAAACTTTATAATGGCATCGGCTGCAAAGGCTAAATCTAGTGCTGACACAATTATTCCTCAGAGTCATTCACTGAACTGTAATAACAATGGCATGTCTGAGTTACAGATTATTAATTTGTTGGACAGATAAAGTGAAAATGAATGAAATGTGGAAATGTAGTGGAGGATTATGGGAGAGGAGATATATTTAAAGTATGAAGAGGCAGGGGCAGAGAACTGAGCCTTGAGGGACCCCTGGAGTGAGAGAGACATCTGAAGTGGTTGATGTCACAGGACAATATCAGACATGAAGATCGAAGAGTGGGATTAGAATAAGTGCAAGAAGAGCAAGACAGCGGTGAGATGGTGATTTAGAGGACAAATTTTTCATGTTTATTAGGCAGAATAGCTCCTTGAGAACAGGCCTGTCACAATAACACATTTTGAAATGTGATATATTGGAGAAAAAAAATTAGATAACTAATTTTTTGAAGTTTGAAACTAATTGCTAAATTTACAATATTAAAAAAAAAACTTGCAACACATAAATAGCATAATGAAACACTGTATTTTGTCTATAATCAGGTAATCAGGCAAAGTTATTTATTAAATCTCACCATATTACAGTAAAAAGGAAAAAAAAGACGATAAATACTGAGACAGAAAAATTATTGTTCCATCATTTATTGAACGGTAAGAGTTGATAATAGTAATAGACTAGTAATTATCGTGACAGGCCTACTTGAGAGGTTTCATCTTGTCTTCCAATTTGTTGCAAACTAGGTTAGTTTTAGATTGTCTTTTTTTTTTTTTTTACATTTTGCAAAAGAGCACTTCAATTGCAAAAAGGGTAGTACTACATTTTAAGACCTTTACATTACCTGCATAGCAGACAAATGTATACGTATAGCTGCAGGGGGCGTCATTCCAAACATAAGTTGAATGCTGGGTAGCACAGAATTCTGATCCTCCACTATTGCTTGGATTCACCGAGGACCATTTCCTGTATGTACTGGAGCTGCCGTTGGACCACCTCCAGGAGATTCGGTACAGGCCGATCCACACAGAGGTTGTTGTGGTTGAAAGAAGGTTGGTCACAGCTTGGTTTTCAGCAGGGGTCTCGATCATGGCCAGGTCGTGATGATGCTGTCTGCAGTAGGACTGGGAGTTGGACCAGGTCATTAGAGTAGTGATCAGAAAGTACTTTTTGACTCCTGATGGTTCAACTGAAGAAACAGAAGACAAACATGTAAAATACACAAATTCAAATGTCCATAGCTCAATGAAACTCACCATCGTAACAAAAGAAATGCAATGAGCCAGTACAGCGGTAATCCTTCCATAGACCATTTTGAATGTAGACACACAATTCGTTTCCACCAGCATTATTTGGGTCAGTGGTGGTCGCCCAGTTCTGGTACCCTCCAGGACTGGTGGTGCCAGTGGAAGACCATCTCCAGGAGTTTGAGTCAGACGTCATCATCCCTTTCCATGAAGCAGGGTCATCGAACAGTCCGATCCAGGCCCAGGTATTAGAAGGTATTTGTAATTTCATCACCTCCTCGTTGTTTTCTAATGTGGCCAGATCAGTGTAGTGCTCTCTGCAGTACTGCCGAGCATTTTCCCAATTCACTTGTAAGTTGACAAAGTAGTACTGAATTACACAGTGCACATAGAGGGTTCCTGGTCATTTGGGAAAAGAAAAATTGGTATGTCACGTTATGGTACATTATGGATAAAAGAGGATACACCTATAAACCATTTTAATAGCTGCAAACAGAGATGTGCCTTACAGTAAAATAGTGTTTATGACCCAGAGCTCACTATCCCTTGTTACAGCTCTGTCTTTAGTGAATTTTTAACAGAGATGAAATGTTTGGTTACAAATTTTATAATAGGCTCTGTGCACACCCGAACCCAGCTTCATCTTTCCCATGGACCGTTTGAAAAGTTCTGATACTGAGAATTCAAAGGCATCGCTGCAGCTACGTGCAAACTTACATCCGTAACGCGATGGTTTTAAGTGCAGAATACATCTTTGAAATGCGAAATTCTGCGAAATGCATTAAAAATTCAGTGGTTTCAGAAATGTTTCAAAAAAACTGTTCTTATATAAAATTATAGGCTCGGCCCTGTGGTCATTCGTTACCACAGAGCTGATTAGCTCTAAGCAAGCTCTTAAACTTAAATTTAAGCTCCATAATGTGAAACCTGCAGCTAACATGTTATAAAGATGTATTTGATCAAGCCTTTAGAGCTCCATGTTGCTAATTCTGAAATGTATTGTGTTCAGATTCTACAATATGTTGATGTCAAACTCTCAGATGGGGACAAGAGCCAGTTTTTCCTATTGATTACCCTGTGTTTACCATGAAATACAAACTGTTGGCATTTCTTTGGATTTTTAATGCATATTGATATTTTCTTTTGCTGTCCAATATGACAGTCACCTGCTTGTGTTTAATGAACAAACTACTGCCCTGGAAAATGCATCAAATGAAGAAAAATGCCTAAAGAATCATTCACACAAGTCGACTTTGTTATTAAAATTCCAGCCATAGAATTCCTGCTATTATTAGTCACACCACATGACATTTTAACACTTTAAGTACAAAAACATGCAGAATAAATCATGATTTCTGAAAAAAAAAAATGATTTGGTTCCATGGAGGTCAGAGGTGCTACAGAAATGTGGTGAATTTTGAACCCTTTTAACTAAGGAAATTGCAATTGGAGAGAGTTGGAAGTTAAACATGCAATTGTAAAAAAAAAAAACACCTATATATGTTTGCTAAAATTCACTTATTTGTAGCCTCTATTGATATCACCATTATCCATTAACTAATCTGTCTTGAGATATATTCTAATTTACAATATAAAGTTGTGAATTCTTACCAGAAAGCAGGTACAGTGAGAGAATTCCAACATACATCTTCGTCAACACTGTATGCCTACATCTGTTTCGATGGAAAAAATATGATGTAATAATAAAGATTAATGAAGGTAAAACTGAGCTGTACTTTTAAATGAGAAGTTTGATCAAGGAGGTCATCAGAGCTTGTCCCAGATTCATGTTTTGCATAGGTATTTGTTTCTACAGCACCTATTTTACTATCCAAATTCATAACTCGTTTCCATATGGGCGGTACGGGCAATTGTAGTTCCATGGAAAGATGTCCTCACCGGTATCGCAGCTGAGGGGAGGTGGAAAAGGTTCAGAGGTTCATGATCTTGGCCAGTCCACGAGCCCGAGAGCAGCCTCAGATCACGCAGAGTCCCGGTGACAGGACGTGAAGCGTTGCACTGAATTAAACTACATCAAACTTTGTGAATGCCTCCTGTTTTTCCACACACCACAGATGGACACCACAACACCAGACCTCCGTGAAGTTGGCCCCCCATCAAACGCAAACCTACTCAAAAACTATGTCAATCGTTTGTGCTTCGTTTGTGCTGCAAAAAGTTTCGTTCGTGCGATTCTGGTTCTTCAGATATTTGGAGTTTTATTTTCGGCCATGACGTCATCCAGCCCCTCAAAATGTGAAATAGAGCTCAAAACAGGAAGAAAATTATAGAAAATGTTTGTGCGGTTTTATGCTGTGACAATTTTCATTTGTGCGAGTTTCTAAAATGATTCATTATACGCCCGTGATAAAACGGGACGTATTATGGTATGGCGCTGTCCGTCCGTCTGTCCGTCCGTCCGTCCGTCCGTCTGTGGACACTTCAAAGCTTTGTAGTGTCTTTAAGTTCTGTTGCTGCAATCTGATTGGTGGAATTCCGATTCTAGAATGTGATGATGTCATACTCATACTCCTACTGCAAGAGCCAGATTTCCCTATTGATTATCCGTCCGTCTGTCTGTCCGTCTGTCCGTCTGTCTGTGGACAATTTCTCTAACTCTAACTCTAACTCGACAACCGTCTCACCTAGGAATGTCAAACTTCCAAACTGCACCAACAATTCATCTTTAACTAGATTTGACAAATTCTAACTTAATTCTATATACAATAATTCAAAGTACGGGCGTATTTTGCCCCGCTGGCGGAGCTCTTGTTTTTACTTGCGGTAATTGTAGGACGTCATTTCCACTCAGCTGACGGCGGCAAACTCCACAAACTCCACAAAACTAGTGAAGATAAACAATCTCAGGCTGTGGAAAAGTCTGTATCAGTCTTTAGTCATTTGCTTTTGATTCATATTTTATATAATAATACAGACTTTTCCACAGGCGGAGATCTTTTATTGACACTAGTTTTGCCGAGTTTTGCTAAAGTCGCCGCCGTCAGCTAAGCAGAAATGACGCCCTATAATTGCCGCAGAAATAATAATTAATCATTTTAGAAATAAACTCGCACAAATGAAAATTGTCACAGCACAAACCAAATACGCCGAAAATAAAACTCCAAATATCTTAAGAACCAGAATAGCACAAACGACTGACATCATTTTGGACAGTTTTAGAGCATTTTTAAGCTTCCTGGGGGCTGACTGACCCCAATTTGACCTATAAAAGAATCGTTAATTTCTCCAAAACTAAAAAAGCACAAACGAAACTTTTTGCAGCACAAAACAGCATAAACGAAGTACAAACAATTGACATAGTTGTTGTGTAGGTTTGCGTTTGATGGGGGCCGACTTCACGCAGGTCAACACCAGGGCAAAGAACACAGAGCTCACTATAACGTTTACACTCTTAGGCCTGATCTGTGGTGAAAATGACTTTTCGATCATCAAGCAAGATCATGTGTCTGTCGTACAACACCCGGGCTGATTTCTGTCTGATTTTAAGCATTCGTGAGGTTATAAAAGTAGAGAGATGTGAGATGGACATCCCCGAGTGGCAGAGCGTCACGTTTCATCAGAAGACATCGGGCTCAGCTGTCAGTCAGTCCGTGAAGGCGGGTGATCTCGTGACATCACTGGTCCCTATGAAGCAGTGAAGTAGATACACCTTAAACACACCCAACAACACAGCTTGGGATATCACATGGCCGGGACCGTCACATCCCACGATCTCCGAGCTAGACCAAGCTCTCGGGCTGCTATGTGGCTCCAGTGACCACAGCAAAAGTGTCCATCTGTGGTTAGAATAGATTAGAATTAGAATAATATAGATTAGAATATCTTTATTTGTTTATCTTTTACAACAAAATTAAGTGCATTCCTTGTTCAGTGCAAAGGTAATAAAATTATAAAACAGTAAAAAGATAGAGACACTATGTACAGTACCTAAAAAGTGCCTAACACCCTCACACACCCACACATGTCCCAACCACACACTTCCACATTCATAAATGTAAAAACTAGGCTTTAATGGCACCATTTAGTGAAATAATGGCTGTTGGGTAAAAACTGTTTTGTAGTCTGTTTGTCCTGTTTTTTATGGACCTGTATCTCCTGCAGTTCAAACAGTTTGTGACCGGGGTGTGGTGGGTCTTTCAGGATGGATTTAGACTTACTGAGGCAGCAGGAACTGTGCAGTTCATCCAAAGAGGGAAGAGGGCAGCCGACAATTTTCTGTGCTGCCTTTATGACCCCCTGGGGCATTTTCCTCTGTGTCCCAGAGCAGCCAGGGAACCACACACAGACAGTATGTTAGTTTGCTCTCAGCTGAGCAGCCATAGAATGTCACCAGCTTTTGACAGATGATGTTCCTCCTGAGCAGTAAAGTCTCTGCTGGGCCTTCTTCACCAGCCCAGTGGTGTTGATGCCCCAGGACAGGTCATCCCTGACATTAACTCCCAGGAAGCGGAAGTCAGACACCCTCTCCACACAGCTCCCTCTATCACCAGCGACTAGAGGACTAAAGGTCTTTTTGATTTGATGTTAGAAGTCAGATCTGTGGAGTAGCGACCCTGCTCGCAGTAGAAGGCATGCCCAATGAGGGCTTCACACTAACTAGAAATGTGAATGATTTGGACACAGTAGCTCAGACAATACAATACAAAATCATTATTATGAAAAGTAATAATAAAACTATAAATAGGAATAGGATGGAGAGAAAAAAAAAACAGCCCTTTTACCCATCACTTTGGCATAACTTTCAAATTGTGCTTTAGTAATGCAATGACTACATTAATCCAGCAGATGTCAGTGCTCACACTGTTTTTGCAGTGTAAGGAAGGGGACTTCAAATGAATGAAGTGCAAATTGAATGTTAAAACCATACTTCAGAGCATTCACCATGGAAATATTTCTGTTTTATGCCATACTGTGGAATATTATAACCAAAGGAACAACATTTCCATGGAAACAAGCAGGAGTAGGCCCTCCTTCAGGCCAAATAAGAGTCAGGTTTGTGGAGATGCAAGCCCACACAGTTAGGACAAAAGCTTTTCTGTTATTTTACTGCAATAAAACATCCATAATACAAAAGAAAAGCTGCTTAGTCTCTGTTACATACTATGACTTTAAAGCGTCCCACTTCAAATGTCTTAAGATTTTCTCTAAACTTTAAAGCTTCACCGTGTAACTTTTTTGGTTGGGGGTCCGTCACCTGCTTGTTTTTAGGGATATGTCGTTGCCTCTGCCTGGAATGTTCCGCAGTGTGACATTAAACAGCTCTACCTTACATTTACTCAATTACAGGTGGTTTTATAGCTCCTAAATACCTAGAAAAACAGGCATTCATCTGACCTGTAACTGTTGGTCTGCATGAAGACATTTAATACCAACATTTCAGAAAAGTTACACAATGCACCTTTAATAAAAGCCCAAACCTTACCTCCAATTTCAAAACTGGTTATGGGACAATGGAGGATTTAGTACGAGTAAAGGACATATTATAAAAAAAAAACGACATATTCATTAAAAGGAGACATGTTAATTACACTCTTGTTATTCAGTAATAAACTCTAATAGGTTGATTATAATTTTACATTTTGATCTTTTACGTACAGCGCTATGGGTGGGGATAGGGGGTAGGGGAAATCAAATATTTTAGCGCTCAAACTTCAAATTCAGGACAATACAGGATTACTTAAACATGCATTAATCACTCAAAATGCAACTCTGGGTACGTAATAACGAGAGAGAAAAAAACTTAAACATAGCTTAAAATCTCATAAAATGTGATATTACAAAATTTGACCCCTTTAAAAACTATAAAATAAAAAAAATCAGACACACAATTGAGTTCTGTTGAAGCGACACAGCCTCTTTAATAGCATTGGAGTGAAAAATTACACTTAAGTTATTAAAATCAAGTCTGTCTTTTGAAGTAGAGCACAAGAAAACAACATGCAATTCATGAGAAACATTTCACTGAACAAATCCTGATCGAGTTTTGCTTTCAACAGTTTTTTTTTTTCTCCAAACAAAATGGATTCAAACAATTGGAAACAGTATCAGTATGGCGGTTGGAGGAAAACCAGAAATAAAAAAAAGAAGAAAAAAAAGAAAAAGAAATCTCGAACAAAAAGCATACTTTAAAATATATATTATATACGTATGTACACATCCTCCAGTTCACGGGCTGCTCCCTTTTCGACAGTCACAATCAGAATGAAGCAGAGACAAGTCCCCGAAAACAAAATTGAAAAATCAAATCAGTACAATCAAAAGTATAAATCAATAGAGGAGCTGTGATCTGCACCCAATTTTCTGTTTTCTTATGTCTCCTCTGCAAAAGAAAGAACAAAAGTTTGCTTGGAATGACTAGAATTCGCGGCTTTGCTAATGATTTTCAGGCTAAGATTTTGTAAAAAGGGGCAAAATGTTTCTTGAAATTTAACACTGGTGGTCATTAAAGGTCCTATATTACGAAAAGTGAGCTAAGCCATGTGAGAATGTCGTTACCTCCTCAAAAACACAGCTGTAGTTGTGTTTTGTTTCATTTGCACGTTTGGAGATGTAAACGGACTAATAATAATACAGGATTACTCAAAGATTAAAACACTTGTGAAGTTAATACCTTTGTTCAGTAGACATGGGCAATTCCAGGTCTGAAATCATCCAAATGATTCTAGTGAAGGCGTCTGGAGTTTAAAAACACAGTGGAGCACTTTCTGTATTACCGCACGAAGGCCGCGACACACTAGAGCAGGCATGTCCAAACTATGGCCCGGGGGCCAAATGTGGCCCTCAGACCAATTGTTTTTGGCCCTCAGGCTTCCGGGTGAATTGGCCCATATTACCACAAGTAGTACTTTTTACTGCATGTTTTTGAAATCTACCTTGATCAAGCAAATGTAGTGTGTCCTTCTGAGGGTCTAAGCCTGAACAAAGGTCTGGAGGGTCATTCAAACCTGTTATAAATGCACGGATTTGAATTACTCACCGTTTTGATCATCAGTCTATGACCCCCGATCGGCCCTCACGCTGGTCTGTGTTTTAATATGTGATGATGAAAGTTTGGGCACCCCTGCACTAGAGGATTTTTTTGTCCTGAACGACATTTAAACGTGCGACAAAATGCGCACACCACAGACACGAGGAGAAACTTATGAGACTTAAAATCTCTGATCGCAAAGACTGAAGCGGGATCTGTCTGCGGACCACAGGATATAAAGCTGTGAGCGCGATGGCGTCAGCTGTTTCCTGTCTACAGTAAAACCACTCGCACTGAGAGTCTTAAGTGTTCAAAAGATCAGAGCTCTGCACTTGTAGTTTAGATACAAGTCAAACTGTGTTATTATTATTTGTGAAATGTGGTGCAATACTTCAGATACAGGATTTTTAAAGCATAAGAGAGGCAATAAAGTCCACAGGAAGTAGAGTCACTGTCGCTAATCTGCAGCTTTACGCTCTGTGGACGTAAACAAACACACGCGAGGAACAGCTTTCGCCTTTTTTTAACGCCTTTTTTACTTTCAAAGAACGCTTCAAACTGGATTAATAGCGCGGTTTTGTGGACTGGATGTCATTATTTGCAAAGAATAATTTCTATGGATAATGTGGATCAGACGCTGCACTTTAAATTCACCACTTTACATTAGGTGAGTGATAAAGTCTTTATTTTCCCTATATCGTGAGTTTGTTTGTTGCGTCTCTGTGCCCGTCGCTCCTCTGCCCCTGACGCTCTGTTTTATCGTCTGTTTCTGTCGCGTTGTTGATGTTTGGCGGTTCTGATCTGACACTGACTCCACACATGAGGAGCAGCGGCTTCAGAATCGCACACGGAGTCAAAAAGTCGGGTCACGCCTCCTCGAACTCGGGAAGAAGAAACTGCAGCTAAAATCGGGCAAATTCTCCTGTGGCGTGCGGCCGCCTTGAGTGTGTTTTCAATTTGAGAGAAGTGCCCAGCCTAAAGACGCAGGATTTGTGTGTTAAACATCTGAAACGAAACACAACCCCAGGTATATTGTATCTGTGATGAGGAAACAACATTACAACACAGATCAAGAATATAGCGTAATATGGGACCTTTAAACTTTACATTTTAAGCAGAACACCCTCCCAAAATAATAAGTATTGACACAAAAAAAGGGCCAATTGTGTAGCATCAAGAAATCTGTTTTTTCCAATAGGGCTGCATCAGATATTTTGAAAGAATCTAGAATAATCTGTATTTTGTATTGTTTTATATTGTAATTACCCGCTCTAAACACTTTTTTAGCGAGGAGTCAATGTTTTAATTTGAGACAAAGTCGAGAATTCCTGATTTAAATGTAAAGAAAGCACAATAAAAGCAGGTTTCTAATGCAGCCCTACATGATCATTGGGATTTATGAGCGCAGTGACTATAGATGAACAGCAGAGGGCAGAAGAGTAAAATTAGATCTGAAAAGCTGTTGATTTTCTGCTTTTTGTAGCGTATTCCCGCAGATAATTATGCATCAAGGCCAGTTTCATAAGACCTAATAGAATTTAGGGTATTTTTTTCCAACCTGGATTTAATTTTTATGTTTAATACACATTTTTAAGTTTGATTAAAAAAAGGAAAAAAAAGGAAAGGGTGCAAAATTGCCTAAAATAAAAATCAGAAATGCGTATTGAATTTTTACTTTTTTTTTTTTTAACTTCCAAATGAAAATACTAAATGCTCCTGCAAAAAAACAAATTAAAAATAGGGATTTATTGTATTTATTGAACAGTATTATGAATAAAAAACAAATTAATCTTGTGAAACTGGCCCACTGCATTACAAATTGAGAAATACAGTTTGGAAAAATCACTCCACATTTTCAGTTTTATCCAAATTCAAATATTTAGAAAAATGGTGACGGCAATTACAATTTTCTCAGTTTTCTAATTACCTTTTTAACTTGAAATTTTCAGGCGATATGTCTTTACAAGGAGATCGAATCAGACAGAAAAAGACAGAAAATTTTTTAATGGTCTTAAAACTGCTAAATAATGTTACTCTACACTAGTGGTTTAAATATTTCATGTTACAAAAGTTGCATTACAGTAAATAAATTTTCAGATTATTTCCAATGGGAGACGACAATTGGAATTTTGGAAGTCTGACATAGGATTCTGCAATTTTAACAAGACTTCATACTGCCCCGAAAGTTTAAAAAAAAGGCATAGGGGGCAGCACTGAGTCGCACTAAGAGACATCCAGTCCGGAATAAAACGA
Organism: Odontamblyopus rebecca; assembly: GCA_030686955.1. Lineage (NCBI taxonomy): Eukaryota > Metazoa > Chordata > Actinopteri > Gobiiformes > Gobiidae > Odontamblyopus > Odontamblyopus rebecca. The sequence continues at coordinate 8,923,744 of CM060654.1, forward strand.
ACAAAAACAAAAAAACAAAAAAATCTACCTTTGAATCGTCAAGGCAATATATAATTTTTACTAAAACGTTTACCCCTCGTTTATAAAGAATCGATACTGCTCGGATGCTTTCACTGCCCAGTTAGAAAATAAAGTAATCCTTCAGAACGCCACTATCTGAGCCCATGGTTTGGAGGGGAGTGGGTTTTTAGCTAGCAAATGTTTTCCCTGTGTCTTCCTTGCCTTTGTACGTCCTCTTCCCATGTGTGAACGGTAGGTATCTGTACTTGATCATGTGCTGAAAGACAAAAACACAAAAAGAAAATGCTTAAAGAAATGTGTACCGTCTTCTCTTTGCGTGTTCACAAGTTTTGAGTTAAATCTGCATAATTTGAGTAAAAGTCCAGTCTCTAAGTCCAGTCCTTCTGTCTCTGTGTGTGTGCGTTTCCCTCTTCCTCTTCCTCTTCCTCTCTGATCCAGCTGCAGCTCCTCATCTTTTCACCTCTTTTTCTCCTCTGGTGTTTCTTTTCATTATAATCCAAGTAAACAACTATTTTCTCACAGTTTATCAATGAAACTTAAATAGTGCGCAGTAGTGTGTCTGCTGGGTCCCCTTTAAACGCCGGGTGCACGTGTATATTTTGACAAATAAGCGCTGGTTCCAAATAAACGTCGAGTCAAATGTACGAGCTGGAGGACAGAAGTCGAGCTGCAACAACAAGACGCAGGACTGATGCTCACGTTGTCTCTACAGAAACAAAACTTAAAACCACATGGCTCATTTGCATAAACTATAAGTGCTGAAAAAAACAGTCGTTTGTTGTAACATTTCAAATGAACTCATCTATATCTGTGCAGAAAGTTGCCTAAATTATAGTCATACTAAGGATGGCGAAAACTTAAAAAAAAAATCATGACTGACCCGCGAGCCTTGTTAACCGGTTAAAATCGGTTAACCGTTCAGGTTAAAATCTAATCTCTATTTGAAATTACAGCCATTTCAACTCAAGCCGTGCTGCCGCTGCCTCTCACACGTGACAGCGCTGAAGATAAAGGTGTAAGTCAAGTGTTAGAAGCTCATGTGAAACATCACCGTGGCTCATTTCAGAAAATGACCGGTCCAAGAGACGCCGCTTATAGACTGTGGAGCGCAGGTCTGTTAACGCCACACATTAAGTATTTATACACGGACACGCACGTGAGGCTCAGTTTAACCCAGCACTCATGACTTTAGTCCACAATATGCACAAAACCATGAGTATAAAATGCCAAAACATCCAACAGTCGCCTACACAACAAAAGCACTTCTGTGGCATGTGGATATGATCATTTAGGGCGACTCACACTCAAGATTGTAGAACCGTGCTGTGCTCAAGCATGATTATGTAGGGTTTCATTTAAAAAAACGGTCGAAAAATGTTGACTGGTTAACGTTGATTCAATCAACCTCCGGTCAAATGGTTACCGGTTATCATCCCTAAGTCACACTGGTTAAAAGAATGAGAGTATAATTTTTTCCCAGTTTTGCCGAGCAAGATTTTTGTGAGGAAGGGATTCGTCGCCTGCCCCAAATCGACCCTTTTAGCGCAGAAGCTGCACACGCATTTTAGCAACGGAAGTGTCATTGTTCCCCATTCATTCCGGTTCATTCAGACTGAACAAGGACAGAAGAAGATAAAAACATTTCCAGCACCAAAATGTCTGGTTCTTTTGTGTGTGGTTGTCAAAAATCGATATTCTACCGGCGGATTAAAGTTTTAAAGTTTTACACACTGATCACACAAGGATCAGGCAGTCGGACACCATTTGTCAAAGTCGGCTTGTTGAGGAAATATTCGCGATCTTTTGACGACAATCCTTTTGCGTATCTTGACGAGCTGCTGAGTTCCGCCGTACTTCTGTTGCCAAAATGCCTGCACAACCGTGCCTACGTCATTACTGCTTACTAACACTATAAACTCTATAAACGCCTGGTCTATTAAGTGACAAACAAATAAACGGCTCAGCTCTTATTTGGTATTTTACGGTATTGTACAAACTCATTCCAACCTTTACATGTGACTTTCTTCGGAGTTATTATTGGTCCTGTCAACACGAAACAAAAACTAGTGATCCTGACACCAAAGAGATGGAAGAAGATCGAATCGAAAATCGAGATCGATCAATGTGGCGGGAAAAAACGGATTCATTTTGACCCATATCACCCAGCCCGAGTCCATGGTGTGCCCTAAGTGGAAGTTAAAGGTCGATTTTTCTCTTCAGACATTATAACGCTAAAATTTGAAAATGTGAAATGCCTGGTAGCACTTTGAGGAAACGTGTTCAGCTGGTCAACGGCAGCTTCAGTCCAGTCCATTACTGCTGTGAGCTTAATACGGTAATAGTAAACCGTGGAATGAGGAGAATGCAGCTCTTACCTTTATCTGCCTCTTCATAGTGATGCAGAAGAGCATGATGAAGTACATGACCAGAATGGGCCAAAACACGGGCACGTTGAAGGCCTCGAAAAATGTACAAATCATGGCGATGACGATGCCTTTTGTCGCCGAATGCCTGTCAACAAACAAAAGTAAAAATACACAGTTAAAGGGGGTAAATCTGATTTTTACCGTCTTAAAAATGAGAAAAATAGAACTAGTTTATTTTTTAAAGGTCTGTCCAAAGTTATTCCTCACTTAACTTGTGCGTTCAGAGCGTCCCAATTATTCAGAGATGAGTTTATAAGTTTATATTTTGCAACTTTCAGAAGGTCAGAGCGGAGTTTTGGCATCACACTAAAGCTAACAACAACTAGCATGCTAATTTTGGGTGGAAGAAATATCAAAAAATGGATAATGGCTGAAATGTTGTATCTAGAGTATATCGTAAAACAACACATTTAAAAAATATATATAAAAAGTAGCAAAATGAGTCAATTAAAAAGAAAAATAGCTGAAACGTCAAAAGTAATCTAAAAAAAAAAAATAGTAATAATGGACAAATAAATAAAAATAATATTTATTTATTAGGTCTCTTTCTGGACACTCAGGGTCGCCTTACAACATCATAAACAAGTTAAATACCATTAAAACATACAGTTAAAAGCCTAAAGTGGGACAGTATTTTAATTAATTGACTGTATTTAGCATGTTTTGGGTTAATGGGGGAAACAGGAAAAAAGTATAAAGTGATAATCCTACTTTTACGCTCCATTCATGTTCTGTGCAAGATTTGAACATCAAACAAGATAACTGCCTTTTTTTGTAACACATTGAGGATGGATTTTTAAAATATCTGAATATTGTTGTCAAGATAATGCAAAAAAACCAAAAAACCAAAACAAATTCTATCTTGTCAATATATGTCGCCCAGTACTCCTAAAATGCCAAAAACAGTGCACTTCCCGATTCTTGGATAGTAAAAAAAATGTTACAATTAGATGCAGACTGAACATTAGGGTTATGTTGAAAAAAACAATTTTCCGATTCTAAATCGATTTGCATATTAATTCCTTAAGATCGATTCGTATGTCCAAAGATCGGTTAAATTTTGAATACATTTTCCCCCGGTGAACTTTAACCCCACTCGTCGTGTCACTGAATTTGCGCAGTCGCAGGTCTGACTATATCAAAACAATGAACACGGCGTCGGACACGAGTGGCAACGTGAGCCAAGTCCCGGCTTTGAAGACGCCAGAAACACTCAAAGCTCCGTCTGGCACCATTTCGGGTTCAGAAACGATAAAGACAAAGATGCACTTGACAGAAACAAAGCGATTTGCAAAGGCCAAATGGAGGTGAAGTACAGCGGAAACACAACCAACCTCAGGAACCACTTGGAACACCTCAGGTAACAGCTCAAAAATGGTTCTAATAACACTAACCTGAATCCAGATCGAATCGAATTGTGATAATCGATTCTGAATCTTGAGAATATGAATCAATACCCAGCCCTACTGCACATATTTTTTAAAAACATTTTTGGGCCCTTTTTTTTCCAAATAAATAAGAGAAAAAAAATGTTTACAGGGCTTTTAGTTAACTTTTCTGGTGGATGGTCCCTCAAAGGGTTTTCTATATTCAAACCGCACCAAGTTACAGCTCAGATCTGTGGAGAGGCGACCCCGCTCACAGTCAGAATACATATTTTTTTTAGGTATTTCTGAGCTATAAAAACCACCTGTAATTGAATAAGTGTAAGGTATAACTGTTTAATGTCGTACTGTGGAACATTTCAGGCAGAGCAGTGACATATTCAAACTCTATACATTTCTACCCCTATGGCTACACAAACAACCAACCCACAAACTTTTACTGTATGGAAATCTTATGGGAAGAAACAGACCATTTGCATCAGAGAAGAACAGTAAAGACCGTGCAGAGTAAACGGAAACACAACCGTTCACATGACAAAGTGCATAAATCACCATCCTGAAGTGTGTTACATCGCTGAAGTAAACGGAGACGATAAAAAATGACACTGAAATCAAACCGTAAAGCAGAAGCATGATCAAAAACGTATTCTAAAAAGGTACAACAATGTAAAAAACAAACAAAAAAAAGAAACAGCAGAATTAAACACTTCTACTAGCACTTAGTTTGTGTCGATAATAAGTCATAGAATTATCATAGTATTACAAAAAAAACCAAAAAAACTAAAAGAAAGTTCTCACCAGTTCAAAGAAGATGTACACACGATAAATACTGATGGCAAAAAACGACCATCCTCCTCTCGTAAATTGAACGGTAAGTCAAAATAGTAATTATCACGACAGTTTAGACTTCCCATTTCCCTAAAACCTAGTTAACATGATTTATTTCTAACATTTTGGTTATAAAATTTATAAACTTTATAGTTAGACAAAGGCAGCCGAGGTAACATGCACTTTTAGAAGCAGGCGAAAATGAATAATATTTGGATTTTTAAAAAAAAAAAAGGAACTTGAAAGAAATGTGTACGTCTTTACAAGGTGCATTGTGTAACTTTTCTGGCGGATGGTACAAGTCTGCAGCCTGCTTTTCTCCATGGAGATGTTATTGCTCTGTTAGAAATGTTTCACAGTGTGGCTTTAAACCCATCATCATGGACACACCAGGGTTCCTACAGGTTTCTCCAAGTTAAGAATTTTTAAGACCTTTATGATTTAAGACCTTTTTTAAGACCTTTTTTTAAGACTATTTATATAAAAAGTTAATACCTATTTCACAAACTTACCGGCAAAGAAAAACTAAATTCTTGAATTTATGTTCATTTATTTCTCAAACAAAGAAATATGGGGAGTAGATAGACTTCCCGATAACTCCAGCATGAAATGTGACGCTCGGTAACGTAAAACCAACGTTAAAAAACAACATAATGTCGCTGGTCAAACTTTGTGTTCTGCTGAGATCGTCTTTGATTTTACTCTTCTGCTCAGCTTGTTTCTTGCGGTTCTGTAGCGCATGATTTTCAGGATTTTGACCCGGGGCTGCGCTGCGTTCTCAATTATTGGTTCCGCCGCTTTTTATTTAGGCGACGTTATTTAACCAAACAGCGGCGGTTAACAAACTAAACTTTTGAGGAGAAATATGATACGGAGAAGTTACGTACTGCACAAATTTTAAGACCCAGATCTAAAAATTCAAGACTTTTCCAACTCTTTTTAAGGTATTATTTCCAAATTCATAGATTCAATGCTTTTAAGACTTTTTTTTAAGACACCGAAGGAACCCTGACACATTAATCAAGTTACTGGTCAGATCTCTGGAGAGGCGACCCCGCTCACAGTCAGAATGCCTGTTTTTCTAGGTGTTTTTGAGCAATAAAACCACCTGTAAGTGAATAAATGTGAATAATGTAGAGCTGTTTAATGCCATACGGTGGAACATTTAAAGCCGAGCAATGACATATCCATAGAACAGTCATGGCCAACCCGTGGCTCTCGAGCCTCATGCGGCTCTTTAACTAGTTTCATGCGGCTCTTCAGGAGCTTTTACATAACATGCGTCAAATATGCTTGGCTGGCGTTACCATTCATTCAAGGATTGTTCAAGATAAGGAATGCCAAAAGTCTCACTAGGTTAGGTTAGGTTAGGTTAGGTTAGGTTGCTTTATTTGTACCCGTAGGTAAATTTGCTTTGCAGATTTGAGAGGCTGGTCCCACATTTCATTCATCGACATTCTGCACAATAAACACCAATAAAAACACAAATATAAATATAAATAAAGTGTTGCAGTTCTCCAGTGCAGAGTGGTTGTTCCATAAATAAAAGAATTCATCTGACTGAGCTAAAAATTGCAATACATATCAAAAACATGATAAATAAATTACAATTTATTCACAAAAACAATAGCAGCTGGAACGAAACTCATTTTAAAGCGATTTGTTCTTGATCTTGGAACTGAAAACCTCTGACCAGAGGGAAGTAGCTTAAACTCTGAATTTAGAGGATGTTGCGTATCATGAAGAATATTCTGGGACATCCGCTGTAACTGTCCTGAGTACAGGGAGTCCAGGCTGTTCTGAGGATGGCCAATCACCTTACTCGCCCATTTAATCAACTGATTCAGGGTGTTCTTGTTTTTAGCAGAGATGCTTCCAAACCATGAGACCAGTGAAAAAGTTAAAACTGATTCCATAAACGTCTTATAGAACAGTGTCATCATGGTTCTATCTACACGGTAGAAGGACAATTTCCTCAGACAATGAAGGCGTTGGTGGCCTCTTTTACGCACAGCAGTACAATTATCATCAAAGCTCAATTTCGAATCAATGAGTGTTCCAAGATACTTATAAGAGTCGACACACTCAACTGACTGCCCCTTTATGTACGTTACATCATTCTGAGGAGCACTTTTCCGAAAGTCAATAAGCATATCCTTCGTTTTGGACACATTAAGGTGTAGATATGACTCCTCACACCACTTTACAAAGTCCTCAACAACTGGCCCATGTTGGTTTTCATTTTTCTGAAGCAAACTCACAATAACAGAATCATCCGCATAAGCAGCATAGTAAGAGAAAAATTGAAAATGAAAATTATTTTATTTTTGTTTGTGGACTTGCTTGAACTGAGAGTTTGTGTGTGTGAGACAGTGCACACAATGTTAACTGTTGAAAACAACTTTTACCAACTTTTAAACAATATTATCATGTTGGTGTGGTTATTTTCATTAAATCTGGTTGAGCATAGGTCTGTGTGTGCGTGTGCGTGCATACATGATTGAGGAATGGGATGATGTTCATGTGTACCCATGTGTATAATGTGGCTCTTTGCAGTAACACAGAAAAAGAAGGGGCTCTTAGTCTTCTACTAGTTGGCCACCCCTGTCATAGAACCAAGAAGGTGACAGACCTCCCAGTGAAAGTACATAATGCATCTATAATATTTTTTTTAACATGAGCGTCAATATCTTCAAAACAAGAAACTATAATACAATTTATTTTACATTATATTATAACTATAAACTGATACATTAGCTAATACTAGAGTTTGGTTATACTCCGAGTGTGAGATAAAGCTTAGGGGCAACGCAAGACAAAACAAATGCTAATTCCTTAACTGCTACTTTGCAATTATACTGTAAACAAGGGAAAAAGCGCAACTAATTTACACAATAGTGATGACATGACAAACTAAAACATGTGTGAGGACCTATATTTTTAAAGAGTGTTCAAACGGTCTAAAAAATGTGAGCCTGGCCATAAAACTGCCCTCGCATTTTTGGCAGAATTTTGCGTATTGATGACATAAATAGAGGGGTTTCTTTTTAAGACTCAGCGCTACTACGTAAAACTACTATAAATGTTTAGGGAATTGGATTTTGGCTTAAGGTTTAAAGTGTTAAATAAATGAAAACATCGGCATGCTTAAAGGTGCACTCTGTAATTTGGAGATAAGCGTGGAGACATTACTGTTTTGCCTTGATTATTCCACAGTTTTGGAAATAAACTTGGTAATAACAATTAGGGATATCCCGATCTGATATTCAGTATCGGTATCAGCTCCCGATCCGGCTCTTTTATGCGTATCGGACCGTATTGGGTTCAGTCACGTGATCAGACCGATCCAGTTTCACATGTTTTTGCGGCATCGACGAGCTTTACGGCAGCTGTAAATCAAAACGCCGCCATGTCGCTGTGTGGGACTTTTCACGACAACAAAACGAATCAAACGGCGACGCAATCGCTGCAAACAAACAGTTTCTCGTGGAGGAAGCAGCAGAGCCACTTTAACACGACCGATTTGATTCGTCACTTACAAAAGAATCATCCGGACGAGTTTGAGATTCACAAGCGCAAAAGACGGCAAATCCACAGCAGCAAACACTGACCGAGGCGAGGCGAGGTAAGGTCCATAAAGCTTTCGTCGTCTATTGGACTTTTTGGAGCTAAGGTACGAACTTCCTTCACGACACGACATTACGGAGACGGCGCTACCGGAGCTATAAAAAGAAAAGGTATCGGATCGGTATCGGAAAGAGCACTCGTTAAAACAAAATGAATCGGATCGGAAGCCAAAAAATCTTGATCGGGACATCTCTAATCACAATGGAGACAGGTTAACAGTCAGATCTATGGAGAAGCGAGCCTGCACATGGTAAGAATTCACGTTTTTAGGGTATTTTTGAGCTATAAAACGCATGTAATAAATGAAGAAGTGCATGCCAGATATGTTTAATGCCCTACTATGGAATATCCCTACTCGCCAGTACAAACGTAAAAAAAAACACGAGGAAAAAATCTTTTGAGCTCTGAAATCAGCAGGGGCATAAGGACATTTCAAAAGGCTCTTGTAATACGTCTGATTTTTAAACCAAGGTCATGTTTGGTCGTAAATGATAATCCAATTGTGATGTTACTCCTTCTGAACAATAGAAAAACATACCAGAATTTGAACTCCGGTAACCTCCTGATGAATGGACGAAATTCCTCGTTCTGCTTGGTCGGAAGAGCTGGACCGTCATCTGCGATAAGGAAATCAGATTATTATTATTATTTTCATTTATTTGTTAAAGTGATGTACGCGTTTTGACGGCAGCTTCTTCTCTCCCTCCACAGACGTACCTTCGTCAAGCAGTGACGGGTCCACTTTTGGCGATAGGAAAGCAATGAAGAGGTTGAGATGGTAGATTCCCAAAGCATAAGTTACTATATACCAACCCTGAAAAGAGGACAGTTAAAGTTTTAATGAATGCACACTGTTTACTTTGACATTTTCTATTTATTTAGCCTTTGTTTTGAGCTTTGGTTTGACAAAAAAAAAAGGAAAATATTGTAAAGTTGCACTCTATCGCTTTTTTATGCAACCTTTTCTATATCTCCATGAAGTTATTGCTTTGCCTTGAATGTGCCAGAAAGACATAAAAGACAAAACAAGACATAAATACATAAATATTAAACCTCTCCATGGAAACAAAGTGATGGAAGTTGAAGAAGTTACAAGTTACAGGTCCAGATCTGTGGAGAGGGATCCCACTCACAGTAAAAATGAATGCATTTCGTCTTTTTTCCCCATTGTTTTGTCCAACAAAACACCTATAGATACTTTGCAAGTGACGTCACATGATTTTTGTGAACGACGCCATCTTGGAAGGCAGAACCAGTTGACTGACAGTACTTGACGTGCCCGTTTTCATTAAAATCATCATGGTGTTTCATTGCGTTGCTTATGGGGTTTGGATGGGTTTGTACAAATATTTAGAATTTATGTTCGGGTTCAGCTCGGACTTGAACACATCAGCGCTTCAGCCGTTTCCTCCTGTCTACAGTAAAAAGGGTTCAAAAGATTCACAGTAAAAATGAATGCATTTCCTCTTTTTTTTTTATAACAAAACACCTTTAACTGAATAAATACAAGATATGTTTAATGCCATATTGTAAGACATTCTAGACAAAGCAAAGAAGACTGCCAGATTACAGAAAAGTGTCTTAGAGCACCTTTAAATAGTAGATTGTTGATTAGAGAAACCCATCCAATCATGCAGTTTACAATTCCTTCAGTAAATGTGTTTTCTGGTCACGTCTGTACTGAGGAAGTGGGTTCTGCGTTACCTGTAGTATGTACACTCTGATCATGTAGATAGCTGTCAGTAGTAAAGTCGCAGCCCATCTCACTGCGTAAAACGGCGTCGACTTGTCCAGCCATGACTGATAGATCTGTTTGAAAACACAAAAATGAGTGCCTCTTTTTATAGCAGTGCAGATTAAACACACAATGTAAACAACAAACAATGGCTTTCGCATGTGCAGTGGGAAATCGACAGAGGTAAGGCTAAGGCTGCTTATAAAGTTGTTTTCTAACGTTTCCAGACACTAATGAGTGAACCAGGCAGAGCATTTTGTTTGTTAGACTTGTGGCTGTTGTAAGATGGGTTAAAGTGATGCTAAGCTTCTTCAGAGTGAAGGAAATCGGCGTTTTACGTGGAAGTTAAGAACTTGCCCAAATCACTATATGTTCGTTGTCTTGACTCACTGCTACAGCGAAATCTCTGATCTGTGCCGTTTTTTGGCTTCTGACAGTATTCAACCACCTCTAGCAATGGACTTTAGCTTCAACTGTGCCAGAGTTCTTCTTTAATATTGTCACTTATTAACATTTCTCTGTAGGAATACTTCAAACCGAGTTGAAAATCACCTAAGCACCTTATTTTTTTGTCTGATTACTGTTATTCATCAAATAGATTTCACATTATATAAACTTTACCTGCCCAATCCGTGTAAAAAAGACCGCGACTACCGATGGTTTGCCATGGATTGACTCCCCAGCACTGTCCCCTTCTGACATTCTGAAACACAAAACTTGAATTAGACAAAGCTGTTTTAGTGTCATTTTTTCACCCATAAAATACAAGCTGTAATTCACAATATTGATCAACACGTGCCTACATTCATTTGTTAAATCAATACATTTCTGAAAATAGAGCCCAGTGTGATAATGCTCACCCAAATCCGGACAAACCTGAAAAGCATGACTCCTTTTCATGCAACTGTTCAAAGCTGTTGGCACTGCCCCGTGAGGCATCTATCACAGTGTAACCACGGAAACTGCTAATAAGACCTAATAGTTATGAATGAGCGGTGACAATTGATGATGAATGAATTGATTGATGAATTTAGCACACGTGAATGTAGAAAAAGGGGTTAGGCACAATGTTAAAGGTCCTATATTCTGTAAAAGTGACTCATGTGAGCTTTAAGCCATGTGATAATGTTGTTCCCTCATCAAAAACATACCTGGAGTTGTGTTTTCTTCATTCACGCATGTCTTATTTACATCTCTAAAGCTCTTAAGTGCTCTGTTCCACCTTGTGATGTCATCAAGTTGTAGTTTTCAAGTTAGCATCTACCTTTTTTTATCTTTTGTTCAGTGGAGACAGGCAAATCCAGAGCTGAAATCATCCAATGATTGTGTAGTCATGGGCTACGTTCAGACTGTAGGGCTTAATGCTCAATTCGAATTTTTATTTTTTGTGTGAAATATGATTGTTTGGTGAAGTCGTTCACATTTCCAGTTAAATGCGACTTGTGTGTGATCTCCAGTGTGAGCTTTAAACGGCCCAAAAGTGTCCCGCAGGCGCATCGGAGGACACATCGACGTCACCGCAGCGAGCTCAGTGTTTACGGAAGTCGCCTAAACATGGACGCGAGCACTGAGCACTTTTTGAGCGATTTTAGAGTTGCTGTCGTACCACTCTCGAGGGAGGAAACACGTCTTCGGCCTATTTCACTGAGCAAACGTGTCGGTGTTGGGCTGTTTTGGCTCGCAACAGGTGCTTGTTACAGCACAATAGTCGACCTCTCGCTTGTTGATGACGTGTAGACGGATGTAGGTCAGATAAATGCGACCCGGCCGTTCAGACTGAAGCCGCAGGCCAAAAGATCGGATCTGTATCAGTTTTAGGAGCACATATCCAAGTGGCCTGGGTCTCATTTGAAAAAAGTGGATCTGTGTTGTTCAGACGGTCATTAAAAGGTCTCATGTGGGCGAAAAGATCGAAGATTTGGGTCACTTCAGGCTGCAGTCTGAACGTAGCCATGGTGTACGGAGTTTCTAAACACAGTGGAGCACTTCCTGTATTACCACATGACATCACAAGGTGGAACACACTGTTTTCTGTTTGAGAGATGAACTCAGTATAAATAATCAACTAAATATGGAGGATTATTGACTTAAACAAGTGTAAAGGAAGCAAAATACAACTCCAGTTATGTTTTTCATTATTATTTTAACAACATTATGACACAGATCAGAAAATAGTGTGGCATAGGCCCTTTAATATATTTACTATAATAAAAAGGAGCTTGTCACCAAACATTGTCTAAGTTTAGTATTTGTGAATATATTTATGGTTGTATATTGGATACTTTGTGCCTCCTTCTGACAGATGGACATCAGTATAAGACAGAACTATTGAAAAACCCTTAAATTATCAAATGATATTATTTGATCAGAAGCTAAAAAATAAAAACACTATTAATGCATCACAATTAAAATATTTGATCAGAAGCTAAAAAATAAAAACACTATTAATGCATCACAATTAATCTAAAATTCCTCTAAAATATGAGGAACCCATATGTATTTTCAACAGCGAAATAGTAATAAATATTTGTCCATTGCTCAATCAGTGTTACTTTCATGGATAAAGAAGATTGTGTTTTGTTTTGTTTTTTAACCTAAAGCATGAAAATAAATGAAACCATGTAAATCCTTTAATTGCCAGATGTGCCAGTATTTTTCCTGCTGCTGTTGTTGGATGTTTCTAGAAAGTATCGTGCCATTTTTAAGGTTTTAATAACCCATGTGAATGATATTTAGGACATTGTTGGGTTTCAGGTGACATCAAAACCTTCCATCGGCCAATAATTTTTAAAGGTGCATTGTGTAACTTTCCTGGTGGAAGGTCCGACACCTGATTTTCTGCTTGGAGATGTTATCGCTTTGTCTGGAGTATGGCATTAAACCGTTCTACCAACATGGAGACCAAACTAGGCCAAGTTACAGGTCAGATCTGTGGAGAGGCAACACCACTCGAGGTATTTTTGAGCTGTGAAACCGCCTGGAATTGAATAAATGTAAGGCAGGTCTGTTTAATGTCATACTGTGGAATATTCCAAGCAGAGCGATGACATTTCCATAGAAACAAGAAGCTGACGGACCACAAACAAAAAGTTACACCAGTTGCACCTTTAATACAAAAAGAGGAGTGAAAATTAATATTGTTAAGATTATTTTTGGTTTAATATAGTGCTTGAGTCTAGCCATTAATATAAATGACTAAATTCAACATTTGTATATTCACCTATTGTATATTCCATGTCAAAATACTCCAAACAAGCAACAAAAGTGTAGCACTGTAACAAATGCATTCATTTTATTTTATTTTTTTTTTACATATATATATCGATACAGCAGTCCACGATATCGATAGTGTATCATCACATTAGGCAAGATAATCTATTGATATTTCGATATTTTTGCACAGAGAAAAGCATTTGACAGACTTTCCACTAAAAAAGTTACACAATGCACCTTTAAATACCAAAAGAATGTTGTGATGTAATCTGAAACCCAGCAAGATAACATTGACAATAAATTTGATATCATGGTCTAGTGGCAGCAATGGATATTATTTTGTTAAATTAAACATTACAATTTACTTGCAAGTGGCCAAGCATGGGGTAAATGTATATGTATTTTGACGTGTGTGTACATTTATATAATTTTGCCTTATTTGACACCAGGCTCTTGCTATCTTTTGTACTACTTATTTAGAATGTATTATTACCATTTACATTTTTTACTCTTTATTATTATTTATTATAATATGCTGTGATGTGTGAGCTGCTGTGTCCAAGTAATTTCCCTTCACTCAATAGTTTGTCTAAGTTTAAGTCTATGTAAAGCGAATATGTGTAAAGACAGTACAGGTTTGTAAATGTCAAATTGTCTTGGGTGGCCAAAGCAAAAATGCAATAGGTATAACCAAAAAGTAAACAAAAATCTCTAGTTAGGAACTTAAAAACGTATTAAATTATAAGACTAGACCGAAACAGCGCAACTTAGGCCGAGGATTTGATTTCGTTCCAGTGACAAATCCATTGCAAATGGTGTAACCTGGACCATTTCCCAACAACTTATGGTTAATTACGATTTTACCACACGTTATGTCCATATTGACCTAACGCTCTATTACTTGCCAAAACAGAAGGACATAATGATAAGCAATGACAGCTCAAATGCAAAAATACTTGTGGTCTGAGCTGTTAGCTTACTGTAAACGCACATAAATAGCTTCAAGGCTAATAAGAAAGGAAATACACCTTAAGCAATACAGCAATAAAGCATTGAATAGACGTAATTTGAGCCGTGATCATATATAAAAACACGTTTTATATGCCTTGTAGTGTCTCTAACAAGGATTTCCTCATAAAATAGCAATAAAGTCATTCATATAAGGGTGAAAATTAGTAAAAGCTAACAAGCTAACTAGCAATGTTGCCCTTTAGTCCGAATCTCTTGCTAATATGGGTATTGTAGTTTTTTACTCAATTCATCAAGCACAACGATGCGCTGCGACGTAAATGCAACACTACATTTCCCATAAGTCTTTGCGCTCACTTCTTTCAGGCAAATTCGTCTACGTGTAGTTCTATGTCCCATCTGTCGTCGCGCAAATGAGGAGTATCGAACTACAAATCCCAGAAAGCAGCGTAAACGTTGACAACTCACTTCCTGCAGTTCTGCTCGTAGCGGTTATCAATCTAGGCGAGCCAACGCTAACACAGAAAAATGGCCAAGTAAACGCGCCAGAATACACCTTTTTGGCGAATTTGGAGGGTAAACGACACATCTCTAATCGATCGTGTGGTCGTGAGGTGCGTGACTGTTGTAGATCCATTGAAAATCGCCGGTGTGTGGGTGCTGTCCTACCTGATGCGGCCGCTGTGTCACTACCCCGGCTCGGACTAGCCTCGCTGCACTGGCCCCTTCGGAGTGAATGGAGTGTGAACACGTCAGTATTTCCGCACAAGCGGCACAGGAGCCAGGACGCACAGTCAAACACGAGATATCGATGAGCATAAGCGCCGTACTGTCCAACAATCAACACATTAGAGGTGATTAATCCGATTAAAGTCCCGGAGGGGGGAAAGGGGCTCAATTTGGTCGCATAAAAAGGACTTGGGGGTCTTTTAGAGTTCTTTGCATGAGGTTTAGGTTAGAGCTGCAATACTGAAATCATGATTATTCAAGTGATTTTTTTAGTTACATGATGCATTTATTCAGCATTTCTGTCTCTTTCAAAAAAAAAAAAAAAAAATTAAAAAACACTTTATTATTGAAATTGCATGCAAAACTTTCAACTTGAAAATAAATGTAGGCTACAAATATGTACCTTAGCAGTTTTGCGATAAAATGAATAAAATATACTTTGAGCATGAAATAAGGCATAGAAAAGCATAAATGTATCCAAAATAAATTATATATCTAGCTGTTCTACAATCTCTATATTTAAAAAAAATATATATATATACTTATTTATCTAAAAAAAATATATATCCCAAAATAAATGTTTTTAAATTGTTTCAACGCGATTATATGAGTTTGGAGATGGTTTGATACCCAAATTGAAATCGCGATCAAAATTCAATTAATTTGCACAGCCTTAGTTTAGGTTTTGTTTAATCAAATAAAAAAGCCCAAGTAGGCTATGCCCTCTCATCAAAAATATTTCTTACCAAAAGATACCATCTTCTTAGAGAAATGTAGAGAATGAAATGAAATATAGGCTACTATGTGCACAAAAGATTGCCGCCCAACTCAACAAAAAAATCATAAATTAAATGATCTTTATGAAAATAAAAATGATAATAGGTCGAGATTTGCAAGATTTGATTGGACAAAGTAGCTTGGAGATTACTCTATAGTTCAGACCTGGCATTGTCCAGCTCCCAGGCCACATACAGCCCTTTGATTGACTGTCTGGCCCATTTAAGCTAATTTGGAATTCCAAAATCAACATATTTTGCTTTTTCTAAATGAATATTTTTGCAAGGCACCTCACATTTTCATTGGTTAGTCATAATATAAACTCTTACCAGTCTTACCAGCCTGTCAGAACAATGCTATTTACTGCTTTTTATAAAGAAATTCAATTAATATTATGCAGAATTGAGTATTTTGGCCCCATGGAAAAAATAACTGCCCACCCCTTTTATAATATATAGCAAAGATAGAAAAGAATGATTGGTAATACCACTGAAAGCACAAAAAAGTGGCAAAAAATGTCAAGACTTTTCCTTTTTATATTGTAAACCTTGAATAAATGTTTTAGATTTTTGTTTAATATTCAAACCTATATTTACTGTTTAATAATTGACAACATTTTAAAAAGGTAAAGTATTAATCAATAACCAACAGACACGATCAGAGTCCAAGATTTATAGCAAAACACTGAATTGTACAACATCAAAAACATGACATTTGAAAGTTACACAGGTAAATCCCATAATATTCTTTACAAAAACAGATACAAACTACCCATGGATATAACAAAATGCATATACCAAGTCACATTTTTACATTTACACATAATAATACTGATCAAATATTAGCGCAGTGAATCCTGACGTGTACATAAGTGGTAAAGTGCTCCGACCAATGCTTTGTGAAAATGTGGACAAAATTATATTATATTTATTTATTTTTCACACCAAACTGACATTAACTCCACATGTAAATGCTACCAAGATTTAAAGAGGGAAAAAAAAAAATGGAATGTCCTTTTGCGAAATCTTCAAGTGCCATGAAGTATGCGCCAAGTACCTGCAAGGCGTTTTTACAATACACCAAAAGACGAAAACGCTACGCAAACTTTTCAAATGATCTTTTAACTATAGCTCTATGGTTATAATACTGATTTTGATTGTTTAGTTTTGTGTTATCTGCACTTTTTGTAACAATTAGAAATGTCCCACACAACATAGAAAGTATTAAATGCACAATAACCAAATTTCAGGAAGGGCATCTGGCATAAAAACATTGATATTATGTACTGTAAATGACTGCACCACTGGAGACAGGTGATGACAAGAGGAGAATAAATGAAAAAAGTAAAATGCATGCTAAGTATTTGAAGTGGAAAATTGATACTTTGCAGCGGATGTCGTCAACATTTCTTGGGGGGTGTGATGCTAACTGTAGGCTCTGCTCTGCCTGGAGCTCAGGTGGACGTTAATCTGAGCTTTATTTTACCACAATCAGACCATAAAGAACTGATTTAGCTGAAACTACAACAGGTGAGCCCATTTCTGTCATTTTGAATTTCTTTTTTCAGCTTTAAAATGTTGTCTGTACACTATATTAAATGACATTCTTAATCCTTAAAGTGGAACTCCGGCACGTTTGAAGCTGAAGTCCGTTGCTAGAGGCGGTCGAATACTGTCAGAAGCCAAAAAACGACACAGATCAGCGCCCGCTGGAATCGGCAGTTGAGTCTTTTGGGCTTTCGCATGTGTGAAATCAACAGACGTAAGTGTAAGGCTGCTTATAAAGATGTTTTATAACGTTTCCAGACACTAATGATTGAGCCAGGCAGAGCGTTTTGTTTGTTAGACTCGTGGCTGTTGTAAGATGGGTTAGAAAGTGGTTTAAGCTTCTTCAGTGTGATGCAAATTGGCGTTTCACGTGGAAGTTAAGAACTTGCCCCCATCACTACACTAGTTTGTTGCCTTGACAGATTTGCTGCCACAGCGAGATCTCCACTGAGGCAACACTGATCTGTGCTGTTTTTTTGGCTTCTCACAGTATTCGACCACCTCTAGGACTGGACTTCAAACATGCCAGAGTTCCCCTTTAATATGACGTGGGTCCACCCTTTGCAGCTATAACAGCTTCAACTCTTCTGGGAAGGCTGTCCACAAGGTTTAGGAGTGTGTTTATGGGATTTTTTGACCGCATTTGTGAGGTCACACACTGATGTGGGACTAGAAGGCCTGGCTCACACACTGATGTTGGACAAAAAGGCCCTGCTCACACACTGATGTTGGATGAGAAGGCCTGGCTCACATATTGATGTTGGACAAGAAAGCCTGGCTCACACACTGATGTTGGACGAAAAGGCCTGGCTCACACACTGATGTTGGACAAGAAGGCCTGGCTCACACACTGATGTTGGACGAAAAGGCCTGGCTCACACACTGATGTTGGACAAGAAGGCCTGGCTCACACACTGATGTTGGACGAAAAGGCCTGGCTCACACACTGATGTTGGACAAGAAGGCCTGGCTCACACACTGATGTTGGACGAAAAGGCCTGGCTCACACACTGATGTTGGACAAGAAGGCCTGGCTCTCATTCTTCGCTCTAATTCATCCCAAAGATGTTCTATAGGGTTGAAGTCAGGACTCTGTAAAGGCCACTTAAGTACATCCACACCAAACTCTCTCCTCCAGGTTTTTATGGGCCTTGCTTTGTGCACTGGTCACAGTCATGTTGGAAGAGGAAGGGGCCACCAAGATGTTCTTCAAGTTGGAAGCATGGAAATGTCCAAAATCTCATAGTCTGCTGAAGCATTCAGAGTTCCTTGGACTGGAACTAAGGAACTAAACACCCCCACACCATAATCCTCCCTCTACCAAACTTGTATCGTTCTTGTCTCGCGATTCATGACTCCATGAACGCTTGTCCTGATCACAGGCTCCTCGAAATGTGTTCTTTAAATCCATTCTATTTTTTTTTCAGACAATTTTTAAACTTTTTCTTGACCGAATTTGCTAACGTGTGGCATTGTAACTACACATTCCACCATTAGAGATACATGTAGAACACCCCCAGGAGAATGTCACTGCAAAGTATCAACACAGGCAGTTTGTTGTGATGTAAACCTATTCAAAGATCTGCATTTAAAGCGTTGAATTATACCACAAACATCCCAGACCTCCATCAATATCAGAAAGTAACAAAAACGCAAAAATTATTCTCCGTACACGGACCATTTACAGTGCAGCCCCATCCAAACCATATCTAATACAAAACATTTACAAGACGCTTTATTTACATTTGTACAAACATAGAAATAAATAAATCAAATGAGAACTGTTGGCAATATGTTAGATGAGAACTGTAGGCCTATGGTAAAAAAAAAAAAGATGAAATGTCAATGGACCTAATATGTCAAGTGTAATGTATTGCACCAAAAGTATGAAACCTTTACCTTTTTAAGTAGATCAAATGTATTCTAGCATTGTCTTTCTGAAATAGCTGAATAGAACGGCGAACCAAAATGTTTTCAAAATCTAGAAAGCAAAGATGCCCGAGTTTAACCGGTATTCTTGGATCTATGCCTTGGTATTGTCCAGAAAAGTCCACACATTTGAGATCTAACCGTTTGACCAGATCTATTATTCTCTGTACTCAAGTGTGTATTATGTAACTCGTCTCCATGAAGATGTTATTATTTTGCGTCAAATGTTTCACAGTGTGGCATTAAACCTGTCTGTCTTGACCTTGGGTATTCGTGGATTTCAGACTTTGTGAGGAAATTCCCCATGTAAAAGATGTAAAATATTTTGATTTGCTTCATTGCTACCACGAAGGACATTTGTTATTGCTTGAAACCCATGAACATTTTGGCTTTGTGGCGTCCCCGTTTGTCTCCAATGACATTTAAAAAAAAATTTAAAAAAGTATCATGCCATATTGTGGAACATTCCAGACAAACCATTAACATCTCCATGGAGACACAACAGTTATGCACTTGTACCTTATGCAACCGTCAAAAAATCTGCACCAATCTTAGTTAAAGGTGTACTGTGTAACTTTTCTGGTGGAGGGGTCAACCACCTCTCTCTATGCCTGTATGAAGGCAGTTGCTTTGCCCAGAATATTCCACAGTATGGCATTAAACTTACACCTTGTATTCAACTATAGATGTTTTTTAATGCTCAGTTTGAAAAATGGCATTCTTTCTATAACTTGACTTGAAGGCGCCGCCATAGACAAGTGTTATGCTGTACTGTGGAACATTCCAGACAAAACAGTAGCATCTCCATGGAGACAAACTTAAAAAGCTACATAGTGCAGTTTTATTTTAAGATAGAGTTCGACCAGTGTTTTTTTCATGGCAGATATTGATTGTTTAGAAGCCAGAGCAACCGTTTGCCAATAATATCTGATGATACATAGAGCGAATTTTGACTATTTTCCTCAAATAATGTAATTTAAATACACTATAAACTCACCCACAGCCATTTTTGTTTTTTTTTACCACAAACATAAGAGAGCAGTGTAGTCATGTTTTTGTGCAGTTATCGCTTTGTATTTACATGTTCAAATAAAATTTGTGTGTATTTTTGAGGCAGCAGATTGACCAAAATAAAACATCGGCCTGTGCTGGAGATTTAAGGCCGATAGCAAAAAAGTCCAAATACCGGTCTATCTCAAATTTAAGCAGCCACCAGAAAACCTGCCCCACCTCCGTCTAACACTACAGGCCTCTTGAATGTCGTGGTTATCAGAAACAGCTATATGATACCACATCTTGTACACGGGCTCCTTTTGGACATCAGAGGTCACACCTTCTTCTCAGTGAACGTCGCTCTCCATGAACTCCTCTTTGATCGAGTGCTTGTTGCGCGACATCTTGCAGTCCGGCATGTCAAAGCCGAAGTCCGCCCACTCGTCTGCAGCCGTGGCCACGCCCCCGGCCCCCACAGCCCGGTTGGGGATGGTGATGGTGTGCCGGACCCGGAAGTGCACGGCCTCCATGACCCTCTGCCGCTGGAGCTCCCCTCCGCTGGCCCCCAGTGTGGCCATGGCCATGTTGCTGCTGGAGCGGAGCAGCTGCTGGCCGTGGTAGTCGTGGTGATGGTGGCCAGAGGGAGCCATGGGGACGGACGACTGCTTCATGTCCTGAAGACCTCTCCAGATAGCCATGCGGGACTGCTCCGGGATCTTCAGAGCGCCCAGTTCCTGAGGGGGGAAAAGGTAGTGTCAAATATTGATACTTGGCTTTGTTTTGATCATAAAGAACTGACTTATTTGAACTCCGACAGGTGAGCAGATTTGTGCTGTTAAACAAGTCCCTCTCCAAAAACATTGCAGTCACAGACAAGCTAGTTTTTCAGTTAGTCACCTTTAACCTTCTTTGTTGAATGTCAAACACCTAAGCAGGACCATGAATTGTATTGTATCCCAGTCTTTTAAAAATGTATGGTTTTCAGTACGGCTGTCAACATTAAGGGATTAACACATGCGATTAATCACAAAATAATATTGCACTAATGTTTTTTTTTAAAGCAGATTGATCACACAATTTATTTTGAACACACATGCTCCTCTATCGAAAGCGCGGATGGTGACCTGAAAGGCGGTGCAGGTCATTAGGTCAGTGATCAGGTCTGTCCATACGCAGACGTGAAGACGACAGATGAGACTGTGACTGGTGCTCAGCGGCAAATTTCTCTTCAAAAAACTGCCCGACGGGACTTTAAATAAAACTAAGGTAGTTTGCAGATATTACAGCGATGAACTCTCTTTCCACAGACGCACAACAAGTTTAAAACACCATCTTAAAGCAAAACACGTGTTTGATTCAGCGGCAGCAACGGCGCTACTTGTACCAACAAAAAGCTGCGCACGACAACCCTAGGAAATGCTGTGAACAAAACTACCAGCAATAGAAAAATGTCAATAATATAACTTTTTGATAATAAATCGCATTTTTGCCAAATATTTTGGACTTTTTTGAAGAATAATTAACTGCGATTAAAAATGAGTAATCAAAATTCTAAAGTGTGAATTATCTGATTAAAATAATAATCGTTTGACAGCACTAGTTTTCAGACAATCACAAAAGTTACTTGGCAGTGTACGCTAATGTGTGCTTTGTGCCATAGTGATGTCACTGCAAAGTATCGACACTCATTGATTCTTTTACTGTAGATTGACGATCCAAGAGAGAAGCAGTTACCTCCATGGACAGCGTCTGCAGATGGTAGACCGACTGGAACCCTTGTGAAGTGAAGTAGTCGATGAAGTTCTGGCAGCCCAGATTGGTCAGAAAACTGTGTAGGAGAAAAGCAGGGCTGCTTAGACGGCGGAGTAATGAGCAATTATTACGTTATATTTGTGTATATTCTTGTGTACATGAGTGGAATCCCTATTTGCTGTGCTAAATTAAATCTATCTATAACATGTATCAGATAGATATTTATGATAACTGTATTACTGTTTTGGCAGTTATATAAATGATCCATAAGCCAACATTTCTTTTTGATAAAAACTTTATTTATCTTACATCCGTCATTGGAATTTGGCAAAAATACATCAAATTGAAATAACTTTACAATTTACATATTGGTAAAAGGAAAGTTTACAGAACCGGATTATCAGATGGCACTTTTAAATAAATTCTACAGCGAAGGAATAGCTATAGCACAAAATAAGAATAATATACAATTGACAATTACAGTTAAGGAAGCCTTATCAAATAGATGTAAGGTTTAAACTAGCAAATAATTTACTAATGACCTTTCAGCTGCTACTATAACAATATACAAATCTGAAAATCTGAACAGTTATGGCAAAAATAGCTACACACAAAAGACTATTTACACACATGACAAAAACTGTACAAAACATAAACAATAGTGATCGAAGTGCATGGTCGTTGGAGTGATTTTTTACAGAACGATAAATGGTCCTGTCTATATTCAGGGTGCACTGTGTAACTTAACTGCTGGAGCGTCTGTTACCTGCTTGTCCCCATGTAGATGTGTCTAGAATGTTCCACAGTATAGCCATGGACTTAAGAATCCCCATGGAGACTTGCAAGCCAAAGTAGAGTTCGATTTGTGAGAATTAATGTTTTTTAAGATAATTTTGAGCCATAAAAACACGTGTAGTCGGATAAATGCAAGACAGATCGATGGACAATTTAAACCAAAGCATTAACATCTCCATGGGGACAGTGGGTCCTCTCCAAAAAAGTTACACAGTGCACCATTAAGGGATGAAGTGAGAGTGTGATGAGATAGGCGGATGAAGTGAAGTGTGGAGTGTGTTTGGTCTTTAAACCTTCGGCCTTAGGGGTGAAGGAAGTGCTCTAAGACTTAAATGGATCATCTTGGCCTCCATGGTTAAGGGAGTGACGTTGGTCTCCTGGGATAATGGCAGGGTTTTTAGTGGTAAATTAGTGGTAAAATAAGTGTCCAGGGTTTATTGTTTCAGACTCTGGGATGTGACAAGACATAATTTACACAAGAAGAGAAAAGATACGAGATCGGGCCCACGAGACGAGATTTAAACCTAATTCCTAATGATTCAGTTTCCAATTTTGTACTTATTTAATTTCATAGTTTTGTTTCCATTCTCGTACTGCTTTTTGTAATTGTTAAAGCGCGTGATGCTTTTTTTGTACAATCCAAACACTTTTTACGAAACTGTTTTACTCATGTCTGCACGATCTTGTGGCAATTTTGTCTCACGAGATCTTCTCTTGTACCATCCTTAGTCATTATAGTTCAGAGTGGTCTATAAGGCTGAATTTGGAACTTCTGTGGTCAAGGGAGTCTACTTGGTCTTAAAAGAATTGGATGTAAGATTTCAATTTTAAATTCCATAAACATGACCTAATACTGTGTCCTCAGATATGATGTACAGCCTTCAAATCAAATATAGGTTTTACTGATGACTACTGCAATGCTCATTAGTTAGTTACAAAAACATTGGACATAATTCCCCCATTTATTTACGATATATTGGTATTTCAGTTCTCAAGTTGATTATCCGATCAGAAAGCAGTCTCTCAGTCTCATATCTCAAAGCTGAAATCCAGTTTAAACTTAAAATGCTAAAATGGACACTACCTAAACCCCAGCGTCTGCAGCCAGTCATGAATCAGTATTAGTGCAGCCATTGCAGCTCAGGGAGTGAATTCTGCACATTCTGAGCTTTCAAATGAGGCTCGGCCCGTCCATATACTGAGAATGAGACAAACTTGTATGTGCAGGTTAAAGGGAAACTCCGGCACGTTTGAAGCTAAAGTCCATTCCTAGAGGTGGTCGAATTCTGTCAGAAGCCAAAAAAACGGCACAGATCAGTGTTGCCTCAGCGGAGATCTCGCTGTGGCAGTGAGTCTGTCAAGGCAACAAACTAGCGCAGTGATCAGGGCAAGTTCTTAACTTCCAGGTAAAATGCCAATTTCCAGACACTAATGAGTGAGCCAGGCAGAGCGTTTTGTTTGTTAGACTCGTGGCTGTGTTCTAAGACGGGTTAGAAAGTGGTGTTCAACTTCTTCAGTGTGCAAATAGCCGTTTTACATGGAAGTTAAGACCTTGCCCTGATCACTACGCTTTTTGGCTTCTGACAGTATTCGACCACCTCTAGCAGTGGACTTTAGCTTCAAACTTGCCGGAGTTTCCCTTTCAGACAAAAGTTCAGTTGTGATTTGTAGTACTTAAAAAAAAACAGTAAGACTGGTGTTAAGGGGTGAGGGGGGTGTCCTTGACCCTGTCACAGAATCAATCAAACATTCTTTATAAAGCCGACATGCATGCTGGGTCCAGGGACTTTTTTGGTGAACGAGTATAATCGGGGGAGTGTGCTGGGTCTGTCGAGGTGAATGGACTTTTCTCCTGAGTTTACAGTGTGTATAAACATGGACTTGGACTTTTGCTCTGAAGGGGGTGTCCTAGCCTGGATACCTTTTAGTCTTTGGAAAGTGTCATTGGTAACTAGAGTTTAGAGCGTGTAAAAACATGGATGTGCTTGTCCTTGGTCTTTCGTTGTGGAGGGAGTGTCCTAGCCTGGGTTTATAGGCGCTAAGGGAGTGCTTTTGTTCGTAGGGGTTGTGTCATTGCAAGGTGAGGTACCTGACGAGGCCTGGGTCAGGGTTATAGTTGGGGGGCGGGCTGCAGTGGGACACTAAGCTCTGACTGCCGTGTCCTCCGTTCATGTCTCCATTGGTTTGCATGTGGTGGCTGTTGAGCATACCCGCACCTGAGGGAATGGACAAACAAAAAGCTGTTAGCGGAAAATACTCATCGACGTCATCCGTACATTCAATTACAATTACATTCTTTCCTTTGTATTTCCCTTTCTTTTACTTGTGTGGGGTAGTAACCGCTATTAGGTAACATATTTAGATCACCGTGTTAGCTTTCATTGTTTTTAAAATGGTGTATTTGCAGAAAACAACGTATTGACAAGTTTTATAAGTTTCACTTTCATTTTTGACCATCTGAGTAGCCCCTCCCTTTCTTCCCTGGGTTAAGTCACTCCCCCTTCAGAGCGCTGTCACAAAAACATCACATCAGGTTTGTCAAGGTGCTGTGCTCAGTTTTGTACAATGTTTTTGTGTATTTACAGAGAATTGTCGCGTGGGAGCGTGGGAGACGTAGGCTCGAGGCTGAGCTTTGTGCAGAATTGAATAGGGCCCAGGAGAAATCGCTAAAAAACAAATGCATGGATGATTTTTTTGGTTAGGGTTTACTTTAGATATTGCATAAATACTTTCTATCTCTGTTTACAGATGAAGTAGTCAAATACTATGTCATTGTCAGTTAAATATTGATTTTACTAGTCAGTCACAAAGCTTGTCTTGTGTTTGCGTAGACAGTGAAAAACAAACAGCATGTTGAAAGTCAAAACATAAGATTAAATATAAATTAAATTAAATATAAAGATATAAAGCTATAAGAGTTGATGAAGAATTAGGTTTTTTTTTTAGAAATTTTGTGGCCATGAGGATTTTTATCCCCAAAACAAAATGATGAGTAGTCAGAAATCTCATTGGGAGGTGTGCAAAAAGCGTTAACTATAAAAAAAATAAAACATTTAACAGCAGATGGGGAAAAAACAACGTAGATTTGCATAGGGACGGAGGGGACATGCCACAACAAATATTTCGGGAAGACGAAATAGTCCCTACCAATACTTGCCATTTTATTTTAATAAACAAAAATATACATGTATTCCAAAATGTCCCAACGAAAGCTGAGACCAAACCTACACCCCTGGAAAAAAAAACTCAATCTAATCATTACAGAATATGAACAAGAATAATTATTACATTTTATTAATTATTTTTGCCATACTTGGATCATATGTTGCGCTGTGTGTTTTGGTATCAAGATTCATATAGGTTTAAATTGCATCTATAGTGTTTAAAGTAATTACTAAGTCAAAAATATATTAAAAAACTCACTTAACTAACAAGATAATAAAGTTTTAAACAGACTGTATAAGCCAAATGAAGCTCATCGAGGCTTGGAGTAACAGTGCAGTGCAGGTTATAATGTCCGCACAGACATTAGGACTGTAGCTGATGACATAATAAAAGAAAAAAAAACTTGTGTTGAGTTGCTGATGTGTATTCAGACTCGGCGTGTGCGCTTGTGTGGTTGTGTCAGTCAGCTTACTGTTTGTGGTGGGGAAGTGTGTGGAGACCAGCGGCGCGTTTCACTCTTAGCGGCCGTGCTCGTGTTTTTGTGGGCGATGACGGCGGACGGCCGCGGTTGTGGATAATATTCAGCACTGAAAGACTGAAAGGCTGAGTGTGGTCGCTGTGATATTTTACCGATAGTTGTAGTTGTAAATATGAGAGACTGAAGGGCATGTTTCGCCACTGTTAGAGTGAGTTAATATGAGCATTTTAAGACCAAAATGACGAGCCTGACAGCAGCAGTTATAAAAATAGGTGGCTTTTTTTTTCAATAGAAAGTGAATTAATGTCATTGGAGCTGAAAGTGCGCCCTAGGTTCCTTCCTGTATGGGACCTGGCAATTATTTGTTGGCATTTCTTTTGATTTTTAATGCATATTGATATTTTCTTTTGACGTCCAATATGACAGTCGCCTGCTTGTGTTTAATGAACAAACTACTGCCCTGGAAAATGCATCAAAAGAAGAAAAATGCCTAAAGAATCATTCACCTAAGTCGACTTTGTCTGTTATAAAACTCCAGCCATAGAATTCCTGCTGTTATTAGTCGCACCACATGATGCACGGTCGCACCACATGACATTTTAACACTTTAAGTACAAAAAACATGCAGAATAACTCATGATTTCTGAAAAAAAAAAGTATTTGGTTCCATAGAGGTCAGAGGTGCTACAAAAATGTGGTGAATTATTATGAAATTTGAACCTTTTAACTGAGGAAATTGCAACTGGACAGAAAATTTAGGCATCATGTCATTCATCCATATAAATTTTTGCTAATGAGAGTACACATGAGCGTGCCTGTTTGGATTTAAATCAGTCCAAAACCCAGTAAATCAGTCCAAAACCCAGTAAATTATATGTATTAATTTATAAAATGAGCCCAATCTAGTCAGGAGTTCATTAGTTACCTTATAGTTATAGTTAGCAAAGTAATATCTGTGTCACTCACCCATATGCGAGTTCTGCTGAGACTGTCCCACCATCTGAGAGACCGAAGGGGCTTTGTTCAGGCCTCCATGGAGCTTGTTCATGTTGGACAGAGGCGAGTAAGACGAAGGGGACGCTATGTTGCTCCTGGAGGAAAAAAACAACACCTGATTAAAGATGAAAACACACATGAAAGCACAAGTCCTGATATGTCCCACGGTTAGACTACACATTTACAGTAAACAAAACCATACTGTGTCTGAAGGGAAGGTGCAAGAAACTATTAGGGCTGTATATTCAACCGGTTATCAAAAATGAAGCAGAAAGGAGAATACTGTATCAATCAATCAATCAAACTTTATTTCTATAGCACCTTCCAACAGCCAGAGCCGACCAAAGTGCTGTGCAACAATAAAGCAAGATATAAAACAATAAGCATCATACACATATGTCAACAAAGCACATTACACCTTCTAAATAAGTAGGTTTTAAGTTTAGATTAGATAGAGATTTGTGAATGTACAGTGATTTAATTCTTTTTTTTTTTTTTTTTTATTTGTTTATTTGGATGGGACAGTGCATATTCATGAACATACAATTTGTATGAAATCACACATATTGATGTAAATACGCCGGATTTAGCACAGGTGCTAATTTCCATCCGTAGTCCCATAGAATTCTGCCTTTTTCCATACAAATATATACAGTTTACTAATACTTGTTGGTCTTGTTGGTGCACTTTGGGTCAAATATGGTTGGATCATTTAGATTTGAGTATAGAGAACTTTTTCTGATGCCACTCTCTCTTTTAGTCGACTAACTGATGCACAGCAATGATTAATTACAGCCCTAGAAGTTACACAACTCCACAAAACTACTATTGTGAGACAAAAGTAGTTGGTAAAAAAAAGAATTTAAGTGCTAATCTACAGCAGATTGTACTCACGGTCTCTGGATGAGCTGCTGCTGCGTCTGCTGCCTGTAGGACTCCACCAGAGGCTGAGGCACCAGCTCCATCAGCTCCAGACTGTCCTTGATCTTCATCAGGAGCTCAAAGTTCTCACGCCCACGCACCTGGACACCACGGAAATGCAAGGTGTGGTTAAAGATTCGAAGCAGTTTAAATGAGACTAGCAACAATAGCTGGAGGCAACAGGCCATGTAGACACTTTTGTAGACTAGTGGAAATAAAGTTGTGTGATGATTCTTACCCAGCCACAACAACACACTTTGAAAGAACTTTACAAAGTCTGTCTCCCTGATTTCAGAGCGCGTGATTGACAGGCGGATTAACCAATCAGAAACAAACATGCTGGTTCACACATAAAAAAACCAGAGAAAAAACAACATGAAGGACTGAGAAAGAACACAGATTTTCTCAGAATCAGTACTCAAAGCAACAAACTATCTTAGGTTCTATCTTATCTTAGGTAAAATAAGTTGTATATTTTGTTCTGACTGATACAAGAATTTTGGAGAGGAAATGTCTTATGCATTTGAGAGACTCGAGCTACAAATTAGCAGCTTTGGTTGGATCATCTCAAGTTTCACCCTTTCACGTTCTATCGTCCGATTCTAGACCCTTCTGGTTTCGAACTGAATGCAGAAGGGACGGGCTGGTCAGGCAACCACATCTCTACAGTCTAAAGCATCTTGTAGGCCCACCACCCTGCTCATGGGCTCTGAAGCTAAGACTCTTGAAAACATGAGTTCATAAATCAGTCTGTAGCTGAATTGTTGTTTCTATGTGTGCTAAAAGTCACAGGCAGCCCTCTGAGTGGTATTTGTGTTTAAACAGACGTAATTGAGCTGTGCACTCTCCAGTGACTCCAGAGTCTGACGAGGAGCCCCATGTGCCTCTTCACTGTCACATTCCTAAAATATATCTGCTGGACTTAGACCTCTATATTCACACAGGCACGTTCATTTGTACTCTCATTAGCATAAAGATACATGGGCCAATGACATGATGCCTACATTTTCTGTCCAATTGCAGTTTCCTCAGTTAAAATGGTTCAAATTTCATAATAATTCACCACATTTCTGTAGTACTTAAAGTGTTAAAATGTCATGTGGTTCGACCGTGCATCATGTGGTGCGACTAATAACAGCAGGAATTCTGTGGCTGGAGTTTAATAACAGACAAAGTCGACTTGGGTGAATGGTTCTTTAGGCATTTTTCTTCTTTTGATGCATTTTCCAGGGCAGTAGTTTGTTCATTAAACACAAGCAGGTGACTGTCATATTGGAGCAAAAGAAAATATCAATATGCATTAAAAATCTAAAGAAAAGCCAACAGTTTGTTTCTATACACTTCATATTACTCAGAACTTAGATTAATTTCCCAACCAGGTTTTAGAAAATAAATACATTTTAAGGTTATTCTCGGTCGCACTGCATGACATTTTTTAAGGGTGTGGCCAATTCATGTACATAAAAACACACTAAAAATGCTTCATATGCACCTGACACTGTAAATATTTGAAAAAGATCAATAGAAACTAATATTTTTTATATTGAAAATCCTTGTACATCATTGACCCGGCGTCATTTCTTAACAATTATTTAGGTAACATCACCATTTCCTGATAACAACTCTCCAAAACGTCCAGAGTTATGTGTGCGATTGGACAAGAGAGAGAGCGAAAACGAGATGGCAAAAATGATTAACAGCCTCATTTCCGGAGAAGGAAACTTAAATGCTGAGCCAGCATGTGCCGCAAAACAAAGCTAGCACACATTAGTAGTAGTAGAAATCGTCTTACTGGAATATAGTAAATCTCCTCTTCACCGTGCCGCCTCTTCCTCATGTTAATGTTTGGACTGGGAATACTGGACGGGCTCTGTTTAAAATCTGTAAACATGAGAATATAACATGTTTTCTATACAGTCAGGCACAAGTTAGGCTTAGTTTAGTTGGTGCATCCATGCTGTACTTTATATTATTCTGTTGCATATATAAAACTAATCATTTTGGGGCATTTTGAAACACATTTTGTTCATCTTTTTAAGGAACCTCTCTCCGGTTATCTCGGGTATTTGCAGGTATTCATGCCCAACTATAATTAATCTACACTACAAGTTAAAATTTTCGACACACTTTTTTATTTCTTCTTTATTTCTGTGATTATTTACATTATAGATACTCACTGAAGGCATCAAAACTATAAATGAACAGATATGGAATGTAGCAAATACAAAATAAACTCAGAATTACTTTTAGTTAATGTAAAAAAAAAAGTTGCTTTGCACTTGTAATTGTTGTATTTCTTGACCCTGACATGGCACAGCTGTGCAGTGAAAACCATTTCAGGAGACTTAAGCTCATTGAGAGAAGGTCACGGGTTTGCAACACCGTCAGCAAAGCAAAAAAAAATGAGTTATTTAACTTTTTTTTCGCCTCTTTCCTACATAATTCCAAATATCTTGCCTCATATGCTTCATTTGACGTCTTGCGTAAGTATATAAAATGTAGAAAGTAGTAAATGTGAAGAAAAAAAAACATGTCCAGCCTTTATGGTTTATAGTAGTGACATTTCGGTGCATGTTTAGGATGTTTGTTGACGTACTGCGTTTGTTGGCGCTGCCGTTCTTGTTGGCGCTCTCGGTCAGGGCCTGCTGCTCCCTGTAGTGGTCCTCATCGGCTTTACGGTCACGCCCGGGACACGCGCAGATCCGCCCTTCAAAAGACCTCCTGCCCAGCACCTGACCGCTGCACACACACAGATACACACACACACACACGCAGATACATACACACAAACATCCACACACATCCACATGAACACACACAGGACAAACATGCTTATAAGAGGGGTATGAGGAGGGGTGGAAAGCAACTAATTACAAATACTCACATAATTAAGTACTTTTTGAGTAGATTTTTAAACACGTTGCTTGTAATTGGAATTAAAGTAAAAAAAATATATATAAAGCCTAGAACAGGGGTGTCCAAATATTGTTCATCAAGAGCCACATATTAAAACACAGACCAGCGTGAGGGCCGATCGATGGGCATAGACTGAGGGTCAAAATAGTGAGTAATTCAAATCTGTGCATTTATAACAGGTTTAAATGACCCTCTAGATCTTTGTTCAGGCTTTGACCCTCAAAAGGACTCACTAAATTTCCTTGATCAAGGTAGATTTCAAAAACACACAGTAAAAAGTACTTCTTATGGTAATATGGGCCAATTCATCTGGAAAGAGCCACATCTGGACATGTCTGGCCTCGAATAAAGACATGGTTTGTCATTATAAGTGTTTTTATTGCAATCCATTGAAAATCCTTATCGTAAGTGGGTTTGTATAAACAAACACAAATCTGACACTTATTTAGTTTTTTTGGCTATAATCTTCTACAGTACGGCATAACACATATCTATCTCCATGGAGAATGTTCTGAAATATGTCTTTCTATGCTCGTCATTTCATGCCAGCCTCAGGATTGTGAGTTAAATTCCCAGCTTCCATAATTTAGTGAACGTCCTTCTTGCTCTTCACCACCAAATCAAGCTACATTGTTCTGTTTACTATAGTGTACAGCCCAAAAAAGTCATTTACAAAGTGCTGAGTCTGTGGAGTGGACATAGTGCGTCATGGCAGTGGTCTTCAGTGGTCTTACTCTCTGCTCTCCAAAGTGATGATGATGAGGATGGGTCTCCGGTTCATGCCGCCCACACAGCTGCTGTTGCACATGAAGTTGTACAGAATAGTGGTGAACTCTGTCCCCACCTGGAACACACAGGGGCATCAAACATGTCAGTATGTTCTTTGGATATAGACAGGGCCTGAAAGTGATTATTAGGCCCGAGCCCTACAGGGCGTAGGGCCTATTGCTCAAGAACGATGATGCCTGGGCGAAGCCCAGGCATCATCGTTGCTAACTGTCTTACGAAGTTCAGCGCGTAGCGCTGAACTTCCCCTCGATCGCACTCACCGTGAACAGCAGTATCTCTAGCAACCCATGCCGAAGGCATGGGACATCCATATTTGTTCTTGCTAACAAGTCATCGTCAACATTGAGTGAATGGGCGAAGCCCATTCACTCAATGTTGACAAAAGTAGCGCGAAGCGCCTCCTGTCCCCCAAAAACACTCCTGACATCAAGCTGTATCCAAGCCTCCATGCCGAAGGCATGGGCCATATTTACAGCTGCTAAAATGAATGGAAATCAATGGGGGGTCAATGGCGGACTCGACGAGATAGGAATGACGGGCGCGTAAGCGCCGTCATTCACCAATGACCCCACGGTGACGTGGGGAAGCTCGAGAGCTTTCAAAAAATGTATAATATGTCTTTCCTATGTAAAAGGATATATTGTTTTTGCTAAAATTATTATTATTTTTTTTTTTTTTATTTGTTTATTCTTTTTTCTTCTGCTCTTTGAGCTCTAATTTGACCCCCTGAACACGCTCAAAAACTCACCAAATTTTGCCCAAAATTCAGAAGTGGCGAAAAATTTGATAAAATATATGTTGCATATGTGGGCATAAAAAAGTGCCGCAACAGCGCCACCTGCAAAAGTCAAAATACATTGCGCCTATGGGAGACGTCCCGACGTAAAGTTTGTCGTACAGTCACGAAATTCGGTACAGACATTCCTCATGTGAAAACAGAAAAAAAATATTATTATGGCCACGCCCCCTGACAAACCAGAAGGCAGCCATCTTGGATTGAAATAAAAAAGTTGCTGAGTCAGCATTTTCGCTCACGTCGCATTTGAACGAACTCCTCTGAAGGCGCTTCACCCACAGGGGTCAAAATCGGCGTACATCAACTAGAGAAGTGGGGCATCAAACGATAGCTGATTTTTTAAAATAACTCTCACGGTTTACGCATGGCCAAGCTGCAAAATTTGTTCACATTTTTTGCAATTTTCTAACGTCAAAATTTGCTCCCGTGCTCGGCCATACAAAGTCCGATTCAACTCAAATTTTAATCACTTGTAAAACTTTTTGTGCCAAAGCCCACTAATTGTGACACGAGCGAAAATGGTGTG
Organism: Odontamblyopus rebecca; assembly: GCA_030686955.1. Classification (NCBI taxonomy): domain Eukaryota; kingdom Metazoa; phylum Chordata; class Actinopteri; order Gobiiformes; family Gobiidae; genus Odontamblyopus; species Odontamblyopus rebecca. The sequence continues at coordinate 8,957,057 of CM060654.1, forward strand.
ATAGCGCCCCTACAGAACACCACAAACTTTTGCATGGAGGGTCAACATTTTAGTTTTTCGAAAATGTACCAAATTGGCCCCAAAATTACTTTAGGTCATCTCAATCAAAAAAGCCAATGTAAACCATATGGTATTTTTAACCGTGTTGCCATGGTGATGCGCGGAAGCTCCAATGTTATCCTAATGGGAAATATCAGATAAATTCCCATTCATGAAAAATATTTTACTTTCACAGAATATTCTCAAATTTGGCACAATGACTCTTCATGTCATCCCGATCAAAAAAGTCAATGACAACCATATGGTATATTTCACTGGGTTGCCATGGCGATGCGCCAAAGCCTCCATGTTATCCTTATGGGAAAATTTCAACAATTTCTTACTTTTCAAAGTGATATAGCGTCTTATTAGTTTCATTCAAGAATGTGAAATTTAGCACAGTGATTCTTCAGGTCAGTCCGAACAAAAAAGTCCGAGGGGCCAAAGTTGTATTTTGCACGGTGTTGCCATGGCGATGTCCCAAAGTGCCCATGTTTGTCAATGTTGGCACATCAGCATCTCCGGTGTGTGTGGACTTGATGTGTTTAGTGACAAGTTCAGCCCAAAGCCACAAACACACAGAGACAAGAGGCTCATCAGCGCCACCCGGGGGAGCGTCCAGTGCCACCCGGGGAGCGTCGGGTCGGCCGAGTGCGATCGCGGCCCGCGAGGGTTGCCGTTCGATGCCGCCATGCGGCTTTAATTCTTATTCTTATTATTATTATTATTATTATTATTATTATTATTATTATTATTATTATTATTATTATTATTATTATTATTATTATTATTTTGCACATTTTTGTCCGTTTGGTGCCTTTTTTCTGCCCAACAGATGAACTGACTTGAACACTTCTGTGATCATCATAATCCTGCGGGTTTACCTTTGTTTCACCAGTAGAGGGCGCCATTTGCACTGCCATGTTTCACATCGAGACGGTGCCATGGGCTCTAATTCAGCACATAAGTATGAGTGAATTTAAAGGGACAGTATGTAAGATTTATAAGATTTTTATAACTTTTATTAGAGGTGGGCATGTTCAAATCAGCTCATTTTAGGTTTAAACCGACTGGATTTCAGCACTGAGGCTGTTCAGTAATGAAATCCAGTCGGTTTAAACCTAAAATGCCTCTTTCTGATCTGAATGGACACTACCTAAACCCCAGCACCTGCAACTATCATGAATCAGTGCTAGTGCAGCCTCTGCAGCTCAGGTTCTGAGGTTCACATGAGTCTTGAGTCCATAAACAGAGAATGATAAAACTTGTATTTATTCTCTATCTGCAGGTTAAGGCTCTGGCAACACAGGTTCAGATGTAATTTTAAGTTTGTTTTAAAACGGCAAAAGTTCAGGCTACATAAGATTCTTTCAAAGGTGCAATGAGAAATTTTTCTGATGGAGGGTCCGGCACCTACTTGTCTCCATGGCGATGTTTTTGCTTCGCTGGAATGTTCCATGGTATGACATTAAACACATCCAACTAGAACTTGTTCATTACAGGTGGCAGACACTCCACCCTAAACGTTACGCAGTGCAAGAAGTATTAACCATAGAATTTTCTAACACAAACGAAATTCAGGCACTCCAAAAAAGTAAAAATTGCACAAGGAAAAGTATACTTAAAAGGTCCTTATTTAGATGGCCAACGCCAACATGTTTCGATGACTGGTCTTCATCAGGGCTTTTCCTCGTGCGATTTTTACTTTTTTGGAGTGCTCGGATTTCGTTTGTGTTTGAAGGTTTGTCCGAGAGCACCCTTTACCTGCTCTCACTGATTTTTCACACATTTTTGTTTTCTCAGACCCCAGGATTAGTTTTTTTCCCCCTATATTTTGTTGGTAGACTGGTGTTTTCTGACCTGTGGAGCCTCGTAGGGCACACAGACGCTCTGGCGGCCGGTCACTGGGTCGTCCACGTACTGGTTCAGGTTGTTCCCCTCCACACGGATCAGGTGAGAGGCTGGAGCTGTCTGACCTGAGGGGAGAAAAAGTGCATTTGATACATGTGCAAGTGGACGCTGTACGCAAACAATAAATAAATACACACACAAAACATAGACCGCATAAAGAACTGGACTAAAGGAGTCACAAGTTCATGAGGCTAGCAGTAATAGGAGTGAATTTGGAGCCGAGTTCCATATTAGGAAGAGGAATTTATTCACGAACACTCGGACGGTAGCAAAATAAAAAACACCAGAATCATGTAGAGGGAGTTAATACGAACATTTTAAGACAGGCTGACTAAATGTTCAAAATCTGAAACTCGGACACACCCGGGTTGGAGTGGTTGGTGCATAATTAAGGAAAATTGTTATAGGCTCAGCCCATTCATGACTGATTCCTGACTAACATGTGAGTCAGTATAGTCACGTTTTCTGTGTGTTTCGGCCATTTTTAAGCATGTATTTTCTGTATTTTACCTAAACAACTAACAATTTATGCCTCTCTTTACTGTTGGCTGGTATCAAATTAGTCAAAAATAGGGACACGAGGGACATTTCTTGTATAAAACCGGGACAATTCACTCGTTTTTTGGATAAATCTGCTGGAATAGGGGACACAGGGCTCAAAACTGGGACTGTCCGGGGTAAAAAGGGACATCCCGTCACCCTATTTTAAACCCAAAATGAGGAGATTCACAGCAGCAGTGAGAGACAGGAGATGATTTTTTTAATGTAAAGTCAACTGAAGCCAGAGCTGATGGAGCTGGAAGAGACACCATGAACACTTTCTTTCTGGAACGCAGCGGCGAGAAGATTACCAAAGTCCATTTATTTATACAGTCTATGACGCAGACGCAAATACGTAACTATAGACAGGTAAAAGGTCATCTCCGTCATCTGCTTGTCTCCGTGGAGATTATATTGCTTTGCTTGGAATATCCCACAATATGGCAATAACCTGGACAGTAGCAAAGGAGAAACAAGCGTTTATTTAGGCTGAAAACGTTTCGCAACTCATCCAAGATGCTTCTTCAGTTCTGGTTGGACGCTGGTGGACACCGCCTTACATCTGCCTGAAGGGAGGAGCTAACTACACTGAAACTACTCTGGAACTAACATCTTACTTGTTTAGTTTCTGTTTGTTAGCTCGGCCTATTCAGCTGTAGTGAGTGAGGGGTCAAATTAGCGTAAGCGTTCAACGTTTGTCCTGTTGACAAATTGGATTCTACCTGGACGACTGAGGGATTCTACACACGTTTTAACAGTTCTCATATCGTATTTAAGTCGGCGACGCCTCCAAGCCAAAGTTACAGGTCAGATCAGTGGAGAGCCCACCCCGGCCTCAGCAAGAGAACGTGTTTTTGACGCATTTTTCCAGCTATAAAAACACATGTAAGTGAATAAATGCTAGATAGATATGCTAACCACGCACTTCCTGATTATCAAACAATAAAACACTTCATAATTAGATGCAGACAGGAAACAGTAAACTTGTTTTGACCCCAAAGCTGCTTAAAAAAAACATGTGTTCTGGGGCAAGACCAATTTTTTTTTTTACAAATACATGGACTAAAATCAGGTACAGGCCTTTCACGATTACAGTTACTCGACCTTTAGCCTAATATTACAATCAAAATTATAAAGTATTAGTAAGTAGTTTTAAATGAACTGGCCAATGTCATGACTGTGCCCTTTCTAAAGCCCAAAGTTTTTGTATTATAATAACAATAGTAGTACTGTTCATAGCAGGGTCGGGCATTCGATTAAATTTTCTTAATCGATCATCGGGAAAATTAACGATCGATTTTCGATTAATCATTAACATTTTATATTAAAATTATCATCATTATTATTGCTATTACTTATCTGCATCAATAAACTCAACTTTACAGCATATAAACCATCACCACTGTAGAGCCACATCAGCCCGTGTGAGATTAGAATGTGTTTAATGCAGCTTTGGCACAGAAACGAAATTTAAAACCACATGGCTAATTTGCTTAAGCGAAAAAAAAAGCAGCTCTTTCCTTGTGGCTGATGTGTTCAGCTTCGGTTGGACTAAAGAACATGACTCAGTGGAATATGAGTGTTTTTTCTGTGACAGAGGATGTGATGAGGCTGGTGAGTCTGTGCGTATTTCTCGTTTGAGATACTGCATATATACGCAAAACCAGATACTAAAAAAAAACAAAAACGATCATACCCGGGACACTGATGTGCAGTAAATGCACTCTTTGGGGAATATAGTGATCTCCAAGGAGCCAGAGCCCAGACGTAGGACTGTGAGGCCCCAACTCCAGTGTTTGTGCTGTGAGACGCAGCCTCGACTCCTGACGCTACGTTACACACAGACACCTACACTCGGTTTGTCGATTAAAATGAACGTGATCGACAAAAGCGTCAAAGCCTGATCCCCTCAGATCTCAGAAGCTCAGCAGGGCCGGGCCTGGTTAGTACTTGGATGGGAGACAACTGGGAATTCCAGGTGCCACAGGGGGGCGCCAGTCACAAAAACTGTCGTAGTGTCCTTAGGCAAGACACATCACCCACATTGCCTAGAATGAAAGTGGTGTGTGCGTGAGTGGTGGTGGTGGTCGGAGGGGCCGATGGTGCAGATTGGAGCCTCGCTTCCGTCAGTCTGCCCCAGGGCAGCTGTGGCTACAATAGTAGTTTACCACCACCGGGTCTGGAGTGAATGAATAATGCTCTGTAAAGCGTCTTTGAGTGTCCTGAAAAGCGCTGTATAAAACTGATGCATTATTATTATTATTATTATTATTATTATTATTATTATTATTATTATTATTATTATTAAAATTCTTAATGATCACTTATCAATTAATCAACTAATCATGCCCATCCCCTGTTCATAGTAATCATAGTATTTGTAGTAGTTTTAGTAATTTCAGTGGTAGCAGAATTAGTAATAATATATGTTGATGATATTAGAGACAATACAAACAGTAAAAGACGTCATAGTTTGAGGGGACAGGGAACGTGAGGTCTGAAGACGGTGACAAGCGCTTTCGGTGTTTTGATAGTGTTTTTCTGCCCGTACCGTCGTTGAAGTCCCGGCCCAGCTCGTGGTTGGGGCAGCGTTTGACGACCTCGGTGACGTGCTCCGCCTTCTTGTACACGGGCATGGCTCTGATGATGCTGCCGGGGGGCGGAGCCGACGACAGCTTTATCTGGATGGGGCAGGTCTTGGCGATCTGACAGTAGAGCTTCTTCAGCAGGGGGGAATACTGGAGAGAGGACACACAAGTGAAAGAAAAATTAACTTTCCAACACACACAAAAACAACAACTACAAGTAACAGGAAGGAAATGATATGTTAAAATGCGTGATGGGGGTGTCTACATGTATGTGTATGGTCAAGTTTGTGCCAAGAGAGAAACAATAATCATAAACATACTGCATACACATTGTAAACAACAGAAAAGCACATTTCTCGAAAAGGAGCGGGAAGAAGAAAAAAGCGTATGTAACAATCCGTGTGTTATTCGTTCATTCGTTTTTCAAAATAAAACCAAAAATAAGGAAATTATAAAAAAAAAACAGCTCTTTTCTTCATTATTTGTCTCCAAAACCAAAATGAAAAAAAAAATGGATTTGTTTCTTTCAGTTTGAGATTTTGTTTCCCGTTTCTTGAATCAAACTCCTAATAAATACCCAGTGTGGAGCTGGACTGGACCAGGACTAAACCAGGACTGAACCAGGACTGAACCAGGACTACACCAGGACTACATCAGGACTGGACCAGGACTGAACCAGGACTACACCAGGACTACACTAGGACTGACCCAGGACTACATCAGGACTGGACCAGGACTGAACCAGGACTACATCAGGACTGAACCAGGACTGAACCAGGACTACACCAGGACTGAACCAGGACTGAACCAGGACTGAACCAGGACTACACCAGGACTACAGCAGGACTAAACCAGGACTGAACCAGGACTACACCAGGACTACACCAGGACTACACCACGACTACATCAGGACTGACCCAGGACTACACCAGGACTACATCAGGACTGAACCAGGACTACACCAGGACTACATCAGGACTGAACCAGGACTGAACCAGGACTACACCAGGACTACATCAGGACTGGACCAGGACTGAACCAGGACTACATCAGGACTGAACCAGGACTGAACCAGGACTACACCAGGACTGAACCAGGACTGAACCAGGACTGAACCAGGACTACACCAGGACTACATCAGGACTACACCAGGACTACACCAGGACTACATCAGGACTGAACCAGGACTACACCAGGACTGAACCAGGACTACACCAGGACTGAACCAGGACTACACCAGGACTACATCAGGACTGACCCAGGACTACACCAGGACTACATCAGGACTGAACCAGGACTACACCAGGACTACATCAGGACTGAACCAGGACTAAACCAGGACTGAACCAGGACTAAACCAGGACTACACCAGGACTACATCAGGACTGAACCAGGACTAAACCAGGACTAAACCAGGACTGAACCAGGACTACACCAGGACTACACCAGGACTACACCACGACTACATCAGGACTGACCCAGGACTACACCAGGACTACATCAGGACTGAACCAGGACTACACCAGGACTACATCAGGACTGAACCAGGACTAAACCAGGACTAAACCAGGACTGAACCAGGACTACACCAGGACTACACCAGGACTACACCAGGACTGAACCAGGACTAAACCAGGACTAAACCAGGACTGAACCAGGACTACACCAGGACTACACCAGGACTACACCAGGACTACACCACGACTACATCAGGACTGAACCAGGACTACACCAGGACTGAACCAGGACTACACCAGGACTACACCAGGACTAAACCAGGACTGACCTCGGACTGACCCAGGACTAAACTGGGACTAAACCGGTACTAAACCTGGGCTGAATCAGGTCTAAACCAAGTCTAAATGTCCTTAATAAGAAATCCCCTTAATAAGAAAGTAAAAAAACAAATCGTTATCAGTTTTTTCATTTTGGTCTTGGAGACAAATAGTGAAGAAAAGAGTCGTTTTTTCGTTTTCTTGTTTTTGGTTTTATTTTGAAACTCGAATTGTTAACCTACCCCTCATTACATAGTTTCAAAAATCAAAAAAAGATGTGATTGCTTAAGTACGTTGATGATGAAACTTTACACATATTTACGTATAGCAAAAAAAACTACATACTATACATACTGAATATAATTTTAACCACATTTTTTGTATTATGGTCCTACAAACTAATAAAAATGATAAAGAAGGCACAGAAGTTTTTTTTTTTTTTTTTAATCATTTATGATCGAATCAAAATAAGCAAAATGAGAATGAAGAATGTAAGATTTATTTATTTATTTTTTCTGTTTATGGTCGTACAAACTAATAATAATGTTTATGTGCACATTAACAAACGCTGCCAAAGACGTTTTTAGATTAGAGCCTGAAAACCCAACAAAAAAAATGATTTAAACACATTTTCAGGAGCCTGTGATCAGTACGAGCGTTCCTGGTTTTGTTTAGGCATTTGATTTTCAACAAAAAGGTGAAAGTGTCCAAGTGAAAAACGGTTGGCTCATGATATCTCGCTTGTGATTATCATGTTATTCGTCACCTGTAATTCCAACTACGGTAAGTATGTTTTTATTTTTTCTCATCAGACTGTGTTAAATAAGCCTCAGATTAAAGTCTAACAAAGCCTCAGACAGAGCATGCCCACAGTTAGCATAACACTCCCAGGGAATGTTGACGACAAACTGTATTTACCAGACCATAATGCGCCGCACTGGGGACAACAAAGCCTGCAGGACAAAGTATGACATTGTTGGACATGAACCAGCCAATAATGCCCCATTCAGGTATTTTTTTTATGTGGCTCTAAAGACATATTGCCATGACGGTCTGAACAGACTCACATTTCACCGATGTTTACTGTTGTTGTACATATATACGTATTACTTTACTGTCACTAATTCCGTGTAAAAATGTAAATATGTCTGAATGTTTGATGACCCGAGGGCAACTCCGTAACTCCAGGGTCTCGGTCGTCTCTGTGCGGCAGGACAGGACCAACACAGGTGAATATGAACTGGCTTTAAACTAAATTAACTTATTTATTAGATTAAAAACTACAGCACTTTAAAATCACTGAATGCACTTTAACCTTTACATGCACTTTAGAAAATAGGCACTTTATACCCTGAGTGAATGGGATTTTGATGACTTGTAGAACTGTTTAACTGTTGTTTGTTTTGCACTGTCCTAAATGTCAAGAGACTACGAATGTAAATTAGCTGTACGCTAAACTTCGGCACATTTACACATGTATTTTTGTACTGATGTCCATTAATGTGCATTGTCCCTTAAATAAATAAATGAATAAATAAATAAAAAAAAAATAAATAAAATAAAAATAAAAAAAAATAAAATAAAATAAAATAAAATAAAATAAAATAAAATAAAATAAAATAAAATAAATAAAATTGACCAAAAACAAGATAAGAAATAGCGAAAATAAAATAAAATAAAATAAAATTGACCAAAAACAAGATAAGAAATAGCGCTGGGACGAGATACAATTTCCACAAGATTGAACCTACGAGAACCAATCAATCAATCAACAACTTTATTCATCCCAGTTTGCACATTTCTGGTCGTGCACAGTCCACAAACAATATAAATATAAACACAAATACATACAACACACACCAAACATTAAAGCCTTAGTGCATCAGGGGACAAACAAAATGACTTCCTGTTTAGAAGCTTTATGGCAGAAGGGATAAAAGATTTAGCGTAGCGGTTGGTCTTTTGTTGTGGGGTGACATAGCGCCCCCCAGAGGGCATTTGCACGAACTGTGAGCGCAGCACATGGTTAGGGCGCCTCAGTTTGGCCTTATTCTTTCGGAGCACCCGATGTCTCCACACACAGAGGCCAGATCCTCACACTTTTACAATCTGAACGAGACAAGACGAGATTTTGACACCGTTTTTTTTTATTTCCTTTAATATTATTTAATATTTTTGGACTGTCTTTTATTGATTTTATTAGATTTTCTTTTCTATTTGCTAATTTTAGTTTATTTTTGTATTTTTTTTTTTTACTTGCTTTTTTTTATGCTTTATTTTAATTCATCTTTTAATTTATTTATATTGTGCCTACTCTGTGCAGCACTTTGGAGACTTTGGGCCAATCCCATGTCTAATTTCTACCCCCTGCCCCTTGAAACTGAGCAACAAGGGGCAGGGGTTGAAAGTCAAACCCCTATGAATTAGGACACCCCTTCAACAATCACATACGTCACCAGAAATCTCCGCCAGAGTTAAACCGAACATATCACTTTGACTTACTTGGGTTACAATATCCAAATAACAACTGTGCAGCTGTGGACTGTGGACGATCGCAATTCGTTCACAACTTTATTTCCACACATCAACCGATCACTCAAGTCACAAATAACGTGACACTACTCAACGCAGTACCAGCGATTTATTCATGTGCATTTTATGAAGAAAATTACCATTACGCATTGGAACGTTAAACTTAAGACAGTGGTTATCACAAATTTTAATCCATAAGTATGTTTCTTGTATTGTAAATATTTGTCTTTGTGTGGAATACGATTGGCTTTCTAAATTCAGTGTTTTTCTTTGTACATTTTATACGACTAAAGTGCGTTCTCTGATTTACTGTCTGCTCGTTTTAACATATCCTGCATGTTTGTTGTGTTGTATGTCTACGTGTCTGTATATGTCATGTTTTTACATCAATCTGCCCTGGGACTGCAGATGACAATGAGCCTTTATGGCTAAATCTGGCATATTTACATGTTCACTCAATGTCCTCATGTCAATGAATATGCATTGTCCCATTTTAAATAAACACCTTACTACACAGCAAAAAAGGATTAGCTAGCATAGTTAAACTGACTTGAATTAAGCAGATTCATCATAAAAGATCAATTTTTAAGATTTTTTTACTTAATAAGATGAGATTTTTTAACTTGTTTCAAGATATTCCATCCTGATTTATCTTATTTAGATATTACAACTTATTCTAAGCACTTCTTATTTTAAATCAAGCCAGGTTAAGCCTCTTTAACTTCCTTCTCAAACCAATAAGGTGAAAAATCTTGCCATAAATACTTGAAACTTGTGTTTTCTGCTTAGAACAAGATTCGTATTTCGTCTTGTTTTAAGAAAACTTGGTAAGTGAAAATTTCTTACTGCACTGACAGATAATTTCACTTAAAATAGGGCATTTTTACCTCAAAATTGTTTTTTTTCCCCCTTATTTTTGATAGGCCTTTTTGCAGTGTAAATAATGGGGAAAATTTGTGAACTTCTTTGGTCCTTTTGTCTTTGGTCCTTTTGTCTTTGGTCCTTTGGTCTTTGGTCTCTTTGGTCGTGGCAGCAGTGATCCTGCCGGTGATTCGCAGGGGGCATTCTGAGAAATTGCTCATACCCCTCTGTTTGGATTGTGCCTTGGAAAGATCTTCGTTTGGACGGGTCTGTAGCCCTACCACTTTCCTCTACCCCTCTGCCGTAGCAGTAACTGGAACATCCCCATGCAAAACGGCGGGGAAAGTGGTAGGGCCAAAGGGTGCAATGGGCTTCAGTCTTTGTGTTGGTAAAATGTGCTATACTGTACAAATAAAGATGGATTCAATTGGATTTTTGCTGTCACTGTCAAAAAATGTAACTCACCACTACTTAATTTGTTTTTTTATCCAATCCAGACATGAAAACAGGGGAAAAATCCTCACGAGATGATTTTTCGTGGCAACTTTATCTCGCGAGATCTTGTGACATGAGATCGTGTCCAATCCCTAATAAGAAAATAAGAAAATGTAATAAATTAATTCTGCTAGTGAATCCCACACGCTACAGTGATTTCCGTATTCCAGTATCGTCGTTTTAAATTGCTCTTACACGTGTGGGCATCTCCAGGTGTGTGGTGTGTATGACGGAGGATATGTGCCGAGACGCATTCAAAGACAGTAGGACAAGAGAAGAGCCGCCTCAACTTGTCCGGACACAATTACGAATCCTTCAAAATTCTTCAGAGCAGTATAATCAAAGTGGGATTTTCAGGAACAGTAGGCGCCCTGTGTGGACTTGTATAATGAGATCCGAACTGAAAATCGGAATTATTCATGTACTTTGTGAAATATTTCAAACGGGAAGTCGGCTTGTCCAAACTCCAAACTCAAGACCAGTCGCTACTAAAACTAACATTGAACGTACCATCGATATTGCAAAAAAACAGCATTAACAGGAGATACTTTGAGCTTTTCTGAAGCGTTTTCGTGTCATTTTGAGCTTTATAAGAACTAATATAAGACCTCATAGTAACATAAATAAAGCAGAGTTACGTTGTCTTGAAAATTTGATTCTTTTTCTGTTTTCATCTCTTTAAAACCACATTTCATTAACCTTCTTTTATATTTCTTTTGTTCGCCTTTGAGTATCTTGAAAAGCGGTAAATTCATTCTGGTATCATAATCTGGACTGAGTTACTTCTTTAGTATCAAAATAAAGTTTAAGAAATTTTAGTAGTATTAGTATTTTGTAGTATCGATGCTGCAAAAAAACAGCATTAACAGGAAATACTTTGAGCTTTTCTGAACCGTTTTCGTGTCATTTTGAGCTTTATAAGAACGAATATGACTTCATAGTAACAAACAAAATACCGTTTGTGTAGAAAATGTTATTCTATTAGATTCTTTTTCATTTCTTTAAAACCACATTTCATTTGAGTATCTTGAAAAGCAGTAAATTCATTCTGGTATCATAATCTGTACCGAGTTATTTCTTTAGTATCAAAATAAAGTTTAAGAAATTTTTGTAGTATTAGTATTTTGTAGTATCGGTACTGCAAAAAAACAGCATTACTTTGAGCTTTTCTGAACCGTTTTAGTGTAATTTTGTGCTTTAGAAGAAAAAACGTAGTTATGTTGTCTTGAAAATTTGATTCTGTTTTTTTTTCTTCTCTTTAAAACCACATTTCATGAACTTTCTTATTTCTTTTGGCCTCTTTCTTTTGTAAAGCGTCTTTGAGTATCCTGAAAAGCGCTTACAAGTGTATTATTATTATTATTATTATTATTATTATTATTATTATTATTATTATTATTATTATTATTATTATCTTTATTCCGGCATCATAATTTGTATTGAGCACTGAGTTATTTCCTTAATATCAAAATCCAGTTGTTATATTGATCTAAATCATACCACCAATTGCAATTTATGCTGGGGAAAAAGTAGCTATTTATTGGGTATTTTTCTTCTTTTTTTGTGAGGGTAAGCTTAAACTGAATTATACTTTTACTTCATTAGGCGGGTCTCAAGATTTCACAAAAAGAGTCAGTAATTCCAAGTTTGTGGCGCTGTGAGACATCGCTAAATCTAGAGTAAACATCAAACTACTTACGGTTAATCGTCAGCTTTTTCTGCGTTTATTTCGCTTTGGCTCATGTTACATTCATTATTGTCACGTTTGGGCACTTTTTGCCCTGTATATTTTTATTATCTATGTTTTGTAGTGTTTCAGGTTTTAGTTTTTTACAAGTTATTCCTATTTTTAATGATTTAGAGAGTAGTTTTTGTAGTTTTGCATGCTGAGGAGCCTCGAAAAAGTGCTCACCATGGTCTTTTCCTTTGTTACTTTGTTTTTTGGGCATGGGTTAAGTTTTTTTTGTTTTTTTTTTGTCTCCCCATCTAAACCAAGAAAACTTAAGACTCGAATCTGAATAACAAAAAGTAATAGAATGATTTAAGCCCTTAACTTCCCTGTGTCCTGCGTAAATATGTTTTGATCGTAACAATTATGCACTGGAAATGTAATATTTTCAAAAAAAGCAAACTGGAAATGCAGCGGTTTATCACAAAAAAGCCATATTTTTGTCTTCATATCTGCTTTTCGACACCTAAAAGTTGCACTGTGTAACTTTCTCATGGGCGTCCGCTTCCGTGAAATGTTATTGCTTGGCCTAGAATGTTTTTCACTGTGGCTTTAAGTGAAATCATCTCGCGTTTAATCAGTCGCGGGTGTAATTTATTTGCTGGGAAAGCCTTGAAACGCGTGCATTCTTACTGTCGGTGGGGTCGCCGCTTCACAGACCTGACTTGTAACTTGGCCTAGAAGCGTAACCTTCTTGTTTAGCTGGCGATAGGTACAGTATGTTTAACGTTTTACTGCGGAACATTCCAGGTACAGCGATAACATGTCATGCGGAAAAAGGCAGGTGACGGACCCTCCACCGGCAAAGTTACACAGTGCACCTTTAACTCAAAGCCATTCGAAAGGCAAAGTCAGGCAGTCGGCTTTGGAAGGTACTACGGCTCCGAAAATAAACCGTAAATGGGTGAGTACGGTTCATTTTTTAGGCAGTAGAAACACTTTCGGACCATAAATATCTGCTCCAAACTTGGAATTTGTCTTTTATTGAATGACTCAAATTCAAATGACGACTCAAATTTGAACAACTTGACTTAGTTTAGACGATAACCACTCAACTATGACTTTTATTGCTTATAACTTAACTTTATAACTCATTTCAGACAAAGACAAAAAGATACGGACTTGGATATGACACTTGGAACCCGGAGAGCCTGACTCGGACTTAACTTAGACTAGATTAAAGCGAACATTTTCAGCGCTTTTAAATTGTAGGTCAATTAAATACAATCAAATACAATCAGTCAATTAACATACTGTCTAGTGCATTACTAAAAACTAAGAAAACACAGCACTAAATACAATCAATTAAATACTGTCCCACTTTCAATGTTTGCATTTAACTGTGTTTTAATCATACTTAATTTATGTTGTTGTAAGGCGACCTCGAGTGTCCAGAAAGGCGCCTAGTAAATAAAATGAATTATTATTGTTTTTATTGTTATTAACCGGGTTATAGCTGTTTCCCTCCCCATTTACCCCCTGAAATTGTCTTCTTTATATTCCTGTATTCAGTCATTGCTCCAATCAACCCCCATTTTCACCACCGGTAAATGCCCACTGCTCTGTATTCACTTGGTTCTCCAGTTTCTTTCTTCGATACGTGTAGGATTCAGCAGCGTCTGCAAAGTACAAACCTCCAAACCAAGACAAAAAACCGCTCCTCTGCTAGTCCGCCAGCGTGCTCTACAGCCATCCAACAGAGGCGCTCACAACTTCACAGCTCTTTGTTGTGATGACGTTTACAGCAACTGTAACTCCCGTTGGACACTACAGTTTTCTAACGCGTAAATCAGTGAATTAGTTTCTTTTATTAAGTTGTTTAATGGCCGCTACACACTACAGGATTTTTCAGTCTTAAACGATTTTTAAACGTGCGACAAAAAGCGCAAACACCACTGACACAAGGAGAAACTTATGAAACTAAAAATCTCCGATCGCAAAGTCTGCAGCAGGATCTGTCTGCGGAAAACAGGATATAAAGATGTGAGCGCGATTGCATCAGCTGTGTTGTGTCTACAGTAAAACCACTCGCTTTGATACTCTTAAGTGTTCAAAGATCAGAGCTCTGCACTTCTACTTTAGATACAAGTCAAAACTGGGTTATTATTATATGTGAAATGTGGTGCAATACTTCAGATACAGGATTTTCTAAAGCATAAAAGAGGCGATAAAGTCCACAGGAAGTAGAGTCTCGATCGCTAATCTGCAGCTTCACCGCACGCTGTCCGTGTAAACAAACACACGAGGAAACACTGTCTTTTTACTTTCAAAGAACACTTCAAACTGGATTAATAGCGCTGTTTTGTGGACTGGATGTCATTATTTGTGGAGGACAATTTATATCGATGATGATGTGGGTGAGGTGCTGCACTTTAAATGTACCTCTTTACATTAGGTGAGTAATAAAGTCTTTATTTTCGCTATCTCCCGAGTTTGTTTGTTGCGTCTCTGTGTCCGTCGCTCCTCTGCCCCTGACGCTCTGTTTTATCGTCCGTCACCGTCGCCTTGCTGATGTTTGGCGGTTACGATCTGACACTGACTCCACACACGAGGAGCAGCGGCTTCAAAATCGCACACGGAGACAAAACGTCATGTCACGCCTAAGAAGAAATCGCAGCCAAAATGGGGCAAATTCTCCTGTAGTGTGTGACGGCCTTTAGATCAATATTGAGATTTTGAATGTCCAAATTACAACATAACGGGTGTCCTAGATTATAACTACATAACAGACTCAAGCACAACACGTCTTCGTAAAGGCGCTTGGATACAAACATAAACTGACTTGGACTTACAAAATCCTGGCTTGACTAAACCCCGGTGTATCAGTAGCCAAAGCCTGTGTCTGGGAAAGCACAGGCGTTGTTTTGGCTGACTGTTGTGACACCATTACTAAGCCCCTTATCCTCTCTGTCAAACACACACACACCCTTCAGGTCTATGAAAATACCTGCACAACATTAGCTTTTCCCACCTAGCTTCTCCTGACAAGCCCCAACAGCTCGGCCATACCATGATTAAACGATTT
Source organism: Odontamblyopus rebecca (assembly GCA_030686955.1). Taxonomy (NCBI): domain Eukaryota; kingdom Metazoa; phylum Chordata; class Actinopteri; order Gobiiformes; family Gobiidae; genus Odontamblyopus; species Odontamblyopus rebecca. Next base: position 8,972,552 of record CM060654.1, read on the forward strand.
CACTAAGATGCAACACACGCCATAGGTGCAGACGGGGGGGGGACTTCTGGAGCTGCGTTGCAACAGAAACATCTCAGACTTACAGCTCACTGATCAAACTAGTATCAAAGTATTCTAGTTTAAAGCCAGCGCAGTGATGGGACCTTTGGTTCTTCCAAAGGATCCGAATCTTTTGGATCTTCCCTTACGCATAATGTAAATAAAAAGTTGCTCTAAAATAAAAAATAAAAAAAATATTATGATGTTTTTTGTGCACAAAGCTGTCATTTGTGTGTCTGATTTTCCTCATTCTTGAGTTGGTTCAATGTGAATCAGTATAAAAATGCATAAAATGACCGTAGAAACACAAAGATCCAGTTTGAACTGTTCATTTCACCTTGTTTCTATGGATACGTCGTTGCTCTGCTTCGAATGTTCCACAGTGTGACATTAAACAGATCCAGCTTACATTTATTCAATTATTGGTGGTTTTATAGCTCAAAAAACACCTAGAAAAACAGGGATTTTTGCTTTAAATCTGACCTGTAACCTGCTCTGGTTTAGTCTCCATGAGGACAGAAAGGTTTAATGCCATACTGTGAAACATTCCAGACAACAAAGCAATAAAATCTCCTCTGAAATAAGCATTTGACGGACCCTCCACCAGAAAAGTTACACAATGCACCTTTAAGTCATATTTCGGTACAGCTTTTCTTTTTCAAACATTCATGCACATTTATCCAGTCCAGCTTTATTTGTATAGCACATTTTACCAACGCAAAGTCTCCAAAGAGCTGCACATAACACACATTAATTAAGCAAGTCAATAAAAAATAAATAAAGTAGCAAATAGTAAAATAGCAAATCAAATCAATAAAAGACAGTCAAAGAATCACACAATTCTCACGCCGCGTTCAAAGCCAGTAAGTAAAAGTGTGTTTTTAAACAAGACTTAAAAGAATCAACTATCCAACAAAGTAAAGCCTAGACATGTTCTTTATTTAAACTAGGCTTTATTCTTTTTTTTCTTTATTTATCTTTATTATTTTACTAATTAATTAATTAATTATTTATTTATTTTCTTTACAAATACTGGTTTTGTTTTGGGACACTTTTTTATGCAACGTAAAGGTGCATTGCGTAACTTTTCTGGTGGAGGGTCCGTCAAATGCTTTTCTCAGAGATGGCACTTTGTCTGAAATGTTTCACAGTATGGTTCTGTTATCATGGAGACCAAACCAGGCCAAGTTACAGGTCAGATCTGTGGAGAGGCGACCCCGCTCACAGTCAGAATGTCGGTTTTTCTATGTGTTTTTGAGCTATAAAACCACCTGTAATTGAATAAACGTAAGGCAGAGCTGTTAATGTCGTACTGTGGAACATTCCAGGTAAAGAAATGACGTCTCCATAGAAACAAGGTCCATGTACTGTTTGTTCTTTTGAAGTTAAATTAAGAATGAAAAACAATAAAATGGGAAAACAGTTCATTATTCCATTTTAGTGTAAAAAACAAACAAAACAAAACAAAAAAAAAACAGATTTCGACCTTTATTTCCAATTTTAATTTAAAGTTTATCTATTTATCTATTTAAATTTCCGTTTACTTTTGCATCTTAAAAAGTAATTCTTGAACTCCACGACGACAAACAGCGATAAACTCTTGTTCAGAGTTCAGAGCGGCTGTTTTTTCGAGGTATTTTTGAGCCGTAAAACCACCTGTAATCGAATAAATATAGTTTAATGCCGTACTGCGGAACATTCCAGGCAGAGCAATGACACATCCATAGAAAGAAGAAGGTGACGAACCCCGAACTGAAGTTACATCGCGCACTTTTAACACAACACGAACGTTTTTACAGAACTTAACAGCTCATTGAAAATAGCGCTTTACCTTCAACTTTAAGATTCATGCTTTTAGAACGCGTCATTACGAGATAGGGCCAAATCGTAATCTTCTCCACGCATAAAGTAATAAACTATTTATTCCTGAGATGCCAAAGAAACTCGTCTCGGCACGCTCACCTCGTGTCTGAACACACATCTGTACCGCAAGCTATGGCATACACGACTGCGGTGAGGATAAACGATAATCTGTTGTAGCATCTGAGCGATAAAGATGAGGCATAGGCTGAACAAAGCGCCGCCGGCCGCTCACTGTTTACTCTGTCAGTCAGATGAAAAAGTGGCTAAAAAAAACACTGTATTATATTGAGTATTGTGAGAAGACTCCGAGCACACAGGACGGTTTACTTCTGAAGTGGGAGTGGATGTAGGTCAGTTTAAAGAAAAATGAGATCCAAATTTGCAACTGTTTCGCATTTCTGGACGGCTTTTTCTCTTTCTGATTATTTATTTTTATGAATTTTATTTTATTGTTTGTGCTTGCTCTTCAGGATGTTATATTAAAATGCAGGTTTAGCCTTTTTTCTGGCATTGTCAGTGTAATCTTCGACATTAATCTCAAACAATTTACCATATTTTTCGGACTATAAGTCACAGTTTTTTCAGGGTTTGGGGACTTATATATTATTTTATATATTTTTCACACTAACAGCCCATACACCAAATATATGAATCGTATATATGAATAAATAATGAAAAAACAAATCATTATCCGTTTTTTCATTTTGGTTTTAGAGACAAATAATAAAGAAAAGAGTTGTTTTTTTCGTTTTCTTATTTTTGGTTCTATATTCAAACGAATGAACAAATGATACTCGGATTCTTCTCTATTGGGTTGTTTTAATTACTATAACTTCTATAACTCGCCTTTCAAGATGAAATGTCGGTTCTTGATCTCTGATTTTATAAAATAAATTTCCCCCAAAAACTTATAGACCAGTGCGACTTATACTCTGAAAAATATTGTAATCATAAAAGAGGGTTGTTAACAATGTTTTTATTATTTTTAATGGCTATAAGACATTTTTAACTGTATCACTGAGTTTGATTATGTTAAAAAAAACACACAATTAATACAAAACTGTGGGCGGGGATAGGGGGTAGGTGAAAACTGAAATTGTCAGAGCACTCAAGCCTCAAATCCACATTCATATCCTCTACACACCTTCACTAGAATCATTTGGATGATTTCAGGCCTGGAATTGCCGATCTCTGCTCAACAAAAGTTAAAATTGAAATACTGTTATATTGAAAACTACCGTTTCATGGCATCGCAAGGTGGAACAAAGCGTTTTGAGCTTTGGAGATGTAGACAGACTAATAATAAAATGCGTGAATAAAACAAAACACAATTCACAAACATTATAACATGGCCTAAAGCTCATAAGAATCCATTTCTCGTAATACCTTGTAGGGCCTTCGCAAACCTAAAAAACTGCCCTTTGTTACTTTCCACCACACATCAACGGACAAAAGTTTTATCCAACCGAGATATGATGCCGATTTTCAATAGTGGACCGGCGCAGGCGTGTCCCGACAGGCTGCGGAAAACTCAGCGATAATTGGCGCACTGACATCTACCAACACGCACCAGCATGCCCGCCGCAAAAAGTGCCAAAGTGGACCAAATACGGCCTGGATCTACCCATACGCAGCATATATACAGTAAGGTACCAAGCCAAGTGCGCAGGCTGTAATTGCCTTGTGCTGAAATCCATGGAGAATTTCCCACCAAGTCTTTGAAGTAGGGATAATGACTGTTTGCTGACGAAATTGAGGAGATTGTGAGGATTCTTATTGTCTGACGGATCGTCTGTGGACACGTTTAATGCTGAGAAAAATGGTTTGAAGTGATTTTCAAGGCACAGTCATTTTTTTTGTGTGTGTTTCTTTTGTGATGCTTTGCCGTGCCGTCTCTCTATAGTGGATTGTTCAGCACACATAGTAAACACTGTCAAAAGTTTTAAGATCGCCTGAAAACTCGAGAAAAAAACACAATATAGATTTAAACTGCACATTTTGAGAAGCCTGTGAATAATACGAACACTCATGGCCCTGTTTAGGTGTTTGATTTTCAGCTAAAATATTGATTGATTTATTTTTCTTGGCCAATGCTCGCTAGTTTGACTGTAATTTTACATTTCAGAGTCTTGTTTAATGGCACAAATCAGCTAACCTGTTGTAGTTACAGCGAAGTCAGTTCTTTATGGTCGGATTGTGTTAGAATAAAGCTCAAAGCTAAAAGTCTAACAGAGCTGCAGACTTAGCAGTGCCTACAGAATCTTTGGAAATATTTGATTGCAGATTTTACTGTGATCGTCGACTTATCCAAAACATTTCACCCATCCTTCAAATTGATTTATTTAGCAACGGTACACGTCACGATCTGGGTCAGGAGTGTTCAGCTGGAATTTTTGCCTAATGTATCTTTTTGTGCCTTAGTTTGATGAGATTTAAACGGTGAGAACATGCATAAAACACACCGAAAAACCCAAGAACCCTTACCAAGAATTCGTCCCCCGGGATCTACTTGCTGTGAGGCAGGTTTTTCGATTACAAATGACAGGGTATAGTTGAGTTTCAAGGTACTGATTTAGTTTTAAGGTTGACTAGTTCTTTCTATGTCCTTCCTAGGGATATTTAAGGCAGTTGGTAAAGTCTATACTGTAAGAAAACTTTGCAGGAATTGCTTTATTTCACTCTGTTTTAGTTATTTTCTGTAGTAATCTTGACCTAAAGACATGTACATCCGGTTCTCCAGCAGTAACTGATTACGATTCTTGGTCAGTTGATGCAGTTGTAAACCACTAAACAAAAAATTGGAAAGTTTTGAATGAGCTTGTAATAATCACCTACAGCACAGGTGTCAAACATGCAGCCCGGGGGCCAGATTCGGCCCTCCAAGACCTTTAATCTGGCCCTCGGCTGATTTTCTATGAAAATATTTAAAATTTTCAGATTTTTCTGGTCATTTTCTGTGCCTCTTAGCATAACAGCATCTTCAGCGCTTCTGTGCGTGGCGCCTCCCACCAGAGCAGCACAAATGAAGACTTTCCTCTTTTCCAAAGGCTCTTAAAGGACGATTGTTTTGACTGTTGACCGTGACCCTCATCGGCAAAATGTCCAAAATGAAAAAAGTGGAGCTGAGTGCAGGATTTTTCAAGAAAAATGGACTAATTCTTATTTGTTCACGGAGGTGAATGGGAAACCTGTGTGCTCAGTGTGTTTGCAAGGAATATAATCTTAAACGCATCTACAAAACACGGCATGGTGAAAAATACAATAACTTGAATGGAGAAGGGAGTTTTCCGGCCCCATTGGCATCAAAGTAGGTTGCATACGGTCTCTGCACCAAAATGAGTTTGACACCCCTGCCCTACAGCCAATACCGTCAGTAAAAACTTGTGGTTCGGATCAGTGTACACAGGCTTTGGTGGAAATAAACTTAAAATAGTTTGCGTTAAAACCCGCTGAGGAAGTCTCATTCATAAAATTATCACCAAAAAAACATTGTACTTGTTTTTGATAAGACATATTTGTTACTAATACGGTGCCATATTGTGATTATTATTAACTTTCCATCCTCAGTACTAGAAGATGTGAAGTTCAGTTCCCGACAGAGCCCCGATGCTGTGGATGATGCCTGAGCGATGGAGGAGACAATGGGGACGTGTCGCTGGCGTGTTGGGGCCTGTGTTCTAGCGGAGAGCGGCTAATAGCTGGGAAAAGCAACTTCTGACAAGTCTAGGATTAGATGCAAGCTCCAGCCTGCCCCCCCCCCATACACTCTACTGTACGTGTACCTCACGAAAATGAAAATACACACAGGGATTCTGGAGTATGGGGTGATCATAAGTAAGTTGGTGTTCTTCCCAATAGAAATTCTGTATTTTTTTGGGTGTAAAAAAGAACGGGTATCTTGGCAGGACAGACGCAGAGGAGGTGTTGGGATGATTGATGATTAGACTGGTTTACTAAAGGCTTGGTCGACTTACGATGTTGAAACAAAGTGGATTTGTGAAGTGTCTAGCGTCAATGAAAAAATGTAGTGGTTGTCAAAACTTTTTGGCGTCTCAGAAGATTCATCGGTCAATATTCCCGGGGTCAAAACATGAATGGGATCTAAAAAGGATCTAAAATGCAGGCCCAGACGAAACAAGAACTTAAAGGTCTTGTACCAGATTGTTCACATGTGTTCAAGCAAAATATGACTTGATCTAGTTCAGATACATTGCACAAGCAACTCTAGACCGTCTGTTGACTTTATTATTAGTCTGTCTTCATCTCCAAAGCTCAAAATACTCAACAAAGCAGTAGTTTTCTCGTTAACAGCTGCATTTCAGCTTTACTTCAATATAAATTGGCAATACCAGGGCTGAAATTATCTAAATGATACCATTGAAGGTGTATTGAGTTTAAAAACACAGTGGAGCACTTCCTGTAATATCACTTGACATCAGACGGTGGAACAGTGTTTTCTGTTTAGGAGGAGAACTCGGCCATAAAAAAAAGATACAGGGTTTGTGTGTTAAACTTATCAATGAAACAAAACACAACAGGTATATTTTTAATGAGGAAACAGCATTATTACATTCTTCAGTGTCACAACAGCATGACTCCTTGTGCCCTCGATAGTGTGACCTACGGCTACAAGAAACTTACAGTAAATCGTGTTAACTGGTTCTGCCCCGACAAAGGACCAAGGTGACTCAGCCCGGGTTAAGTACCGGAGCATGTTCAGACTAAACCTGGGCCGATTTTATAGAAATACTTTCTAAAAATGCATATTTCTTGTGTGAAATAGTCAGAGGTGGCACAGAGGCTAGTTTCACACTACGGCCTCACAGGAAGAAGGTTACGGGTTCGACTCCTTGGCTGTGGAGTTTCCATATTTCTTCCTGCGTTTAGGTGTTTTTTTTCTGGGAGCTCTGGTTTCCCCCATACATCCACGTGCTTCAAGAAGCATGTAAAGTGCTTTACAAGTGTAAGGCATTATTATTGTTATTGTTATTGTTATTATTATTAATCCAGCTAAGATGGGCCTCGCTCAAGATCTGGAGATGGGTCCAGGTGCAGGACTTTTTCGTCCTTGAGGATGGGTCAAATGGAGAGAACACATATCCAGATGAGGATAAATCCAATAAAGTGTATCTTAAATTAACCTAGAGGCGTGATCAAACTGCATTTCTAAATATATGTAAAATACCTCAGTTTTCCAGGTAGAAGAGTCTATGGCAAAGGACAGAGTTCAATTTATCAATTGGACACAAGTTTATTTGGTTGAAGTCGTTTTGCCGCTCATCTAAGCTGCTTCTTCAGTTCTCAAAGCAAAAAACAAAACATAAACAAAACTAAAGAAGCAGCTTGGATGAGCGGCGAAACGTATTCGACCAAATCAACTCCAATTGACAAATTGAACTCTCCTTTTCTCCTTTGCTATTTCTAAATATACATTTAGAAACGTTGAACTCTTTCGTTTTTGCACTCTTCAGAAAATTATTGGAGATTTAGGATCTGACTTTTAGTATGCAAAATAAAAATGCTGTGTTACCATACGGCATGAACAGTACACGCTCTGCTTTGGGAAAGGAAAAGGCATTTGTGGATGTTTTGATGCATGGAAACACCTGAGGATGAGCTAAGAGGGTTGACAAATCTCTAACACAAGTAAATGAGACCGAACTGTCGGCGCCAAAGCTGACATCTAGGAGTGCATTTTAAACCTTAGCTCACAACAACACCAAAAACAAAAGATAAGGGTCAAAGGTCACCCCTCTAATGTCCAGAAGGTGGATCTGCTTACTTCTCTGTGGACCCTGGCCATGCTTGGTTACCCCCGAGGCCTCTGAAACACCCCCGCGTCCCATTCAAACGCACTGATAAATGTCCCGAGTGAAGGAGGTGCAGTTTGTCCGATGGGGCCCTTGTTTGGGAGAGGTCAACTGTGTGACACCCAAGGGAGACACCTTCCCATGCCAGGACGCCTCACGGGGTCAGAGCACCCAACCGGCATCGCGTTTCACCTGTCTGTCGTCGCCAAGGAAAGGTTTACTCCCAAGTACCGGAAGAGTAGAGACTGGTAAATCCAAAATGATCCCTCTGTAGTTTTTATGCAGAGGAATATCAGTCTGGTCCCCACTCTGCTCTGTTCACACGCACACCAAAATCTGATTATGATCTGATTTCTGGACATTTAAGATTACTTAAATCACCTGTAAACTGCAAAATCCGCAATCAGAGGGACCATGATCAGACATAAATTAGATGATTTGACTTTTTACTCAGACAAACTTCATTGGATCCACAAGGGAAATTACTTGGATGCAGCAGCTCGCACATCACAGTATATGATAATAACAAAGGAGTAAAAATGCATGTGAAATGAGGACCTAATTGGTCATTCACAAATAAATTTTCATTTATCTCACCTCAGATTAACAGAGTTTAGTGCTTCGCTAACTGAAATCCACAATAATTTTCAGTCCCCTGTAATATTTTTTTCTCTTTCTTTTTTCCTTGTGAGCAGCCGTATTTGTTTTAATACGGATGTCCCTGATTGGCTAATCCACCTGTCAATCATGCCCCTTTGAAAACAGGGAGCTTCACCGGTCACCAGACTCATGTTCCTAAAGTATTGAGAAAGTGTGTGTTTTGGATCCCAGGAAAGGTGGCGTATATTACTAGAAAAAACCTGGCAGAAGTAGCTTGCTGGTTTCACCTTGTAAATTTGTTTAGAAACGTATAATGTTTTATAATTAGGGGGAAAAAACAGGGCTAAAAAACAGTCTTACCCACTCCACAGTGCACCTGAAGCAAAACTATTATAACTCCAGACTCTTAATGCGAATGTCTGTGTTGATAGAATAATGTTTGAAATAAAACTAACTGTTGAGGGACTATTTTCTCATATATCAGTCCTCCGCTGCCAAGCTGTCTATCAAGAAGTACAACTCACTGCTGCTGCAAGGACATAAATCCTTCAAATGCAACGGTTGGTTTTACTTCTAAAATTATTCTATCAACACAGACGTTCACATGGACAGTCTGGAGTAATAATAGTTTCGCCTCGGGTGCTTTGTGGAGTGGGTAAGACTGTTTTTAGTGGCAGGACAACTATGGCCATTAACATGCACTAGCCTAGCACCAACAACCTCTGCAAATACAAGGACTGGATGGAAGATTTAAAAAGTGTCTCCACACGTCTCCAACACTGTGGCTCACGAGGAAATGAGGCCCTATGTCCAAAATTCCAAACTGCCCCTTTAACGTCTGTAGAGATCTGACCTGTAACCTGGCCTGGTGGTGTCCCATGATACTTGTTTCCATGGAGATTGGTTAGTTTAATGCCATACTGTGGAACAATTCATGCAAAACAATATGGAAACAAGCCTGTGACAGACCTTCCATCAGAATAGTTCATTCTTTAGTTTAAATAAACACAATTCATATTTGAGATTAAGGAATATCTTGAGACAATTTCTACATTTAGATCATGTATCATAACAAATAACAGACTGATATCCCTCCCGCTCCACACTGCGAAATCAGTCTTCGCTGTCTTGGCCTACGTCATAAGAGGTATAATACTCCCTACAACAGAAGCATAGCCAGGCTGGACTGCACTAGACTGGAATGGACCATCACGATGTCTAATTCTCACTCACTTCCATTTATTTATTTATTTTTTTACAATTCTACTTTTCATTTTACTCCTTCTTGACTAACATTTTTATTGACGTATCAGTACTCTTGCTTGAGTAAAGGTTTGGCTCCTCTTCCCACTGTGGGTAAATGCACTACACACTACAGGATTTTTCGGTCTTAAGCGATTTTTAAACATGCGACAAAAAGCGCAAACCACAGACACAAGGAGAATCTTATGAGACTAAAAATCTCCGATCGCAAAGACTCCAACGGGATCTGTCTGTGGACCACAGGATATGAAGTTGGGAGCACAATCGCGTCAGATGTTTCCTGTCTACAGTGAAACCGCTCGCTCAGACTCTGAAGCGTTCAGAATATCTGCACTTCTAGTCTACAGTAGATACAAGTCAAATCTGTGTTATTATTATTTGTGAAATGTGGCGCAATACTTCAGATACAGGATTTTTAAAACCATAAAATATTGGCGACAGTCAGTATCGCTAATCTGCATCTTCACCGCACGCTGTGTGGATGTAAACAAACACACCTGAGGAAACCCTGTATTTGCTTTTAAATAACACCGCAAACTGGATTAATAGCGCGGTTTTGTGGACTGGTGTCATTATTTGTGGAGGACAATTTCTATGGATAATGTGGGTGAGGTGCTGCACGTTAAATGTACCACTTTACATCTTTATTTTCACTATATCTCGAGTTTGTTTGTTGCGTCTGTGTCCGTCACTCCTGTGCCCCTGACGCTTTGTTTTATCAGCTGTTTCCAAGGAGCAGCAGCTTCAAAATCGCACACAGTGACAAAAAGTTAGGCTATGCCTCCCCAAACTCGGGAAGTTGAAATTGCAGCCAAAACCGGGCAAATTCTCCTGTAGCGTGTGGCGCCCTTTAGGCTGCAAGTGACAAAAACGGTATGTTGACAATATGAAATGATTTGAACAATTGTTTCTTGCACCGCTCCTTCAGATATGATTCAGTTTTTCCCATTCTCATGTCTCATGATTTTGGGCGTTATTTAACGTTTTGTCCTCCCGCATACATCAACTGTAAATTATGAAACAGATGACCTGACACTTACTCTTTAAGCTGCGTGACTTTTCTCCTGCAATATCTCCCCTCCCAAATCATTCATTCCATTTTCACTACATCTAATTACAAACCGTTATTTCTGATCCCGGATAAACCTTACGCTCAGGCATCGCAGGTGCACGTTTTGATTTTGTTTTGATTGGCGGCGGCCGAATCCTGACGCATCTTTACATAAGCGATGACAAGACGAGGCGGGAGTGACGGAGGGAGTGAAGGAGTGAGAGGTGCTCTACTTTCTCTGGTGTGGGGCAGGTCTGTGCTTGTGCGGGCCTGTGCGCCGTGTGTCTGAATGTGTGTGAAAACCGGGCATGTCCAATCACGTGCGGGACAGTTACTCGAAAGAAGCACAACATCCACGGAGACGGTTGGGGTAGGGCCGATATAAGGCAAAATTATCTGAATGGAAACATAGATAACGCTACAGGCATGTTATATGTCATGTTTAGATTTGTTTAGGGTGACCAGATTTTCAAAATAAAAAACTGGGACATCTCTGGTTTGTGGTGGTTGATAATAAAATTGGGAAACGGGTGCAGCGCTGTTATGCACTCGGCACTAACGTGAGTCAGTATAGTCACATTTTCTCTGTGTTTTGGTCATTTTTAAGCAGGTTTTCTGTATTTTTACCTAAACAAAAGACAATTTCTGCCTCTCTTTACTGTTGGCAGATTTCAAATTGGTTAAAAATAGGGACACCTGGGATATTTGTTGTATAAAACTGGAACAAATCAGTGATTTTGGATAAATCTGCTGGGACAGGAGACGCAGGGCTCAAAACTGGGACTGTCTCGGGTAAATAGGGACGCCTGGTCACCCTAGATTTGTTATTTTTGAGGGATATTTACAGGTTTGTTTTAAAAAGTTTATTCATTATAAACTAAATTATAATGTACATTTTAGTTATTAAAACCGTCAACATTGTGGAACGTTTCAGGCAGACACAAAAACATCTCCATGGAGTCAAGATAGTAGTGAACCATCCGTCAGGTTATGCCAGAGTCCTGCACAGGTTCGGGTAAACAGCACATTTTAATGAAACAGGTGAAAAATGTTGTGCCGAGTCGGGTGCGGGTTCGGGTCGGACGCAGGTGAGCGCGGGTCTAATCTGCGCTTTACAAAACATCACGTGTGAACAAAAAACAGGGCTGTATTTTAGTGAAATGCAAAAATGCCATTGTTTTTACGAGGTGATTAAATGTAAAATTCACACGTTTTTGTTGCACACATTCCCCGAAATCTCCGCTACTTTCATTTTCAAACCACTCATGCGATGTCCTGTGGTTCAAAAATGACTCCCGAAGAGCTGAAAAGTAAATTAGCGAGTGGAGAGCATAAAGTTGTGGCCAACACCTCGACTAAACTCAAGACTGACAGTTCGGATGTCGGTTTGTGTTTATAGCGGGTCGGATCGGGTGCGGAATTTTATTTCAATTATGTCGGAAAACGGGTGCGGATTGAGGTATGACGTGTACGGGCGGGTCCGGTTTGTCAAAATCAGACCCGTGCAGAACTCTGGGTTATGCACATCTTTAAAGGAACTGTATGTATCCTGGGTTCTTTAAAAAGGTACTACAACCATAACTGAAAAAACAAACAAATAAACAAACAAAAAAACAATCAGAACTGAACTTTGGTGTCTTAATCTGCAGATAGAGGACATTTACAAGTTTTTCTCGTTTTCCATGTTTACATGAGAGCTTTAATTCCAAATAAAATAATTAAATTCTGAATAAAAAACGTATTCCGCTTTAAAAAAAGACCATGTAAACACTCAATTCCTGATGAAAATGATTATTCGGGATTCAACTTAATTCCGAAGTAAGTGGGTGGTTTATTCTAATTTTAAAGCCGAATTAATTTATTCCTCGATCGCGTAAACGTTTATTCTTCTTAAAAATATCGTTCAGCGGATGCTCGGGTGCTTGGGGTTTACGTAGCGGCCGTTCAAATCAGAGAAACTTACGCGAGGCTCATTCTGCGTTGAGATCCAAAACACCAAATAAATGTTACGTCATGTGCAGTGTTTTTGTGATTAAGAATAAATCGGCATTAGAGTTATGATCAGGAAAAGCTATTTGGGTTGAACATGTTTATCTCGCACCTGGGGACGCAGTTTGGCCATGTTTACGAAATTACAAATCTAAATCTTACCCATAGTTCCTTTCATTTTAAGAAGGTTTAAAACTTGTTATTGCGACACAGTTGGTTTTACTGTTAAAGATGCACTGTGCAGTTTTTATGGTGGAGAATCTGTCATCTGCTTTTCTCTGTGACATTGTTATTTCTCGCTTTGCCTGTAATGTTCCACAGTGTGACTTTACTGTTATCTGTCTGCATGGAGACACGCAGGTGATGTCACGCCAGATTACGGGTCGGATCCGTGGAGAGGTGATTATTCCACTTATTGACAGAAAGAATTTGTATTTTTCAACAGATTTTAATGACACCAGTAGTCGACTGAATGCGAGATAGATCAGTTTAATGCCATACTGTGGGACGTTACAGGCAAACCAATAACATCTCCATGGAGACAAGCAGGTGACCGACCCGCCACCAGAAAAGTTAAGTAGTGCATCTTTAATTTAACTCAACTTCCGATATACTTTATGTTGATAAATTGCAATATTGTTATCAGAGCATTATCACATATATTTTTTCATGTTGTGCAATAATTTCCATTAGTTTCAGGCCAACAAACATTTGCGAGGAAGTCTCCGTGTTAAAAAATATATATATTTTGAGTAATATTTCTTAATTACTATGGAAACAGTTGGACCATTGCTTTTGCTTGAAACCCAAGAATAAAAGGGCCAAATTATGCTAATCATTTCTGGAGTAAATAAAAACAGAATTCCCTCATTGGCTTTTGTTTCATTCATATATTTTAGAGTAATCCTGCAGATACAGAACACAGAACACTTTATTTCACCTGCTGACGTTTGTTTATGTTATAAAATCAGCCTCACATGAGTCTCTTATTTGAAATCCACTCATTTGTGCCTCTCTCTGATCTGACTGGTCACTAATACTCACTGCTTTATCCCCAGCACCTGCAGCCATCATGCGTCAGTGCTAGTGCAGCCTCTGCAGCTCAGTGAGGGAATTCTGAAGGTTCTGAGCTTTCACATGAGGCCTGTCCCAAGAATGTATTTATGGCTGCGCACTTCCTGTTTTAAAAAAGGTACTATAATCAGTGTGGGTTCCCAGAGCCCTAAGACACACACGTTTTTCTCATATGTGTGTATACGAACGGCATACACTCCTGCTGCAGAGGCTGCACTAGCACTTATTCATGACTGGCTGTAGGTACTGGGGTTTAAGTAGTGACTAGCAGAGGAAATCCTTTTAACCCAACTGAATCTCAACACTGAAACTGGCAAATGAGATGAGAGACTCGTGTGAGGCTCATTCTGCATTCTGATTGGATAATCGTCTTGTGAACAGAACAGCAAATTATAAGATAAATAAATGGGATAATAAGAATAAATCAGCTTTACAGTTGTCATCAGTAAGAGCTACAGTTCATATGAATATGTTCACCTTTTATTAGGGGACACAGATTGGTCAGTATTATGAAATATGAATAAACATTAACTCAAAATACACATAAGACACAAAAATTAGACAAACTAAATCGTGTCTGAAGAAGTGGTGCAAGAAACACAAATATAAAAATCATTTCATATTGTCAACATGAAACTTTCGTCACGTGCAGTCTTACTCGCAGCGGGAAGAGTTACTAAAACTTTTACTCAAGTACGAGTGCTGTAGAAGTAAACGTGTGGCGCTGGAAACCACCTCTGATCAGCGTGAGCAGAAAACCAGAACAGGTCCCTTACCGTCCACGTAGCAGACTTGGCCGTGCTGGACTGCTGGAAGGACACGTGGAAGGCGTGGGGCCCCGGGTAGTCGGTGTTGGACGGGATGGCCGGAGCCGGGGACAGGCCCTCGAAGGTGGAGTTGGGCTGGGAGTACGGCGAGGGGGTGGGCACTGCCGACGAGGACGCCTGCTCCGAACCGTAGGGGCTGGCAGGGGCGCCGCGGCTCCCCAGGCTCTCCATGCTGCTGCTCAGGAGGTTGTACTGGGACTGCAGAGACGGAGAGAGGGAAAAGGGATGAGAGGAGAGAGGGAAGGAGGGAGGGAAGGAGAGAGAGGGAGGACACAGGTAAAGATATGGGCTTTGAGAGGGATTTTAAGGCAGGTCGGATTACAAAAAGAGGTGAGGCGCGCTGGGGTAGTTAAGGATATGTTTGCGGTGAGATGATTGAGACGAAATTGGTGAACGCAATATCTGTGACAAAAGCGCCATCGGAATTCTAGTGACTTTTTGGGCTGTTGCACTTAAAAACTCCTGAGGATCTGATTTTTACAGTCTTAAAAAGTGTGAAAAACAAAACCCTCGAAGACCTACAACATCGTACACAATTCAGAGGAATATGTTTTCTATAACCGCGCATCACTTTCTAACCGTAAAAGATAGAAACTTACTTTTCCCCTCTGAAAGTGCAGACATAGAGGTTTCCGTACATTTCTGCAGCTTTATCCTACGTCACACTCACGCTGTGTGATGACGTGCGCAAAACGAGTGTCCAATAAGAACTTTTCTGCCAAACTCATGCGCTCCGTCCATTTTGATCGACCAAAACTTTCCCAAAGAGTGAAGGGAGTCAAGATGGTCGACTCGACTGTGTGTGTTTATAACGATTGAAAAAAACGCTCTAAGTGCAGTTTTTTCTCACATACATGGAAAATTACGCATCTTGGTGTGTGTAATTGCACATCCCTTTCTATTTTTATTTGAAAGGTTTATTTCACTCAAAATGAACAAATACAAATGTAATAAACTCCATGGAAATGCAGGAAGTGCTGTGCAGTTTCTCTGATTTTACTACTAATAGGTTTGTGTTTGAGTAAAATGAACATTTTTGTTTCATTCTATAAACCACTGACAACATTTCTCCCAAATTCCAAATAAAAATCTTGTCATTTCGAGCGTTTATTTGCAGAAAAAAATAACAAAAAAGATTAAATGTTTTCAGTCTTCAAATAATGTGAAGAAAACAAGATCAGATTAATTTTAAAACAACACAATACTAATGTTTTAACTTAGGAAGAGTTCTCAAATCAATATTTGGTGGAATAACCCTGATTTTTAATTTTTAATCACAGTGTTTTTTCTCCTTTTCCTCCTTAAGTCAGGTTTGGTTCAGGTGATCTCCTCATCAGTGCCTCATGAAGCAGAATGAGGTGTGTTTGTGTTGAATTCAACAAACGCTGGAATAAAACGGCCGTCACACATGTAGAGACGCTGATTTCAGAAAAAAAAATAATAAAACGCAGCGGTCTCTTATTTATTTTCCAGAGCTGCACGCTACTTTTTCCTCTAAAAACACCTTCACAAGACTTAACCCAAAGAATGAAGATGTAAAAGTGCTTAGAACAGTTATTTCTTCATGTCGTCTGCACTGAAACGGAGCAAAGGATCATGGTCTATGTAGTTCCATCTGATTTTTTAGCTATTTCTGCATCAGAACTGTTCATTTAAGCAAAGAGACTTGTGATTCGATATATTGTGATGGTCCACGATGTTATTGTGAGACCTCTGACGATACGATATCACCATATTTCGGTTATTGTTACATCGCTAATCCCAAGTCTCCACTCCCTTTGTTCCCCGCATTCATTTGGTTTTGTATGGTGTATGGTTTTGTATCATGTTGTTGTACATTTACGGAGCTGTAATTATGCCTTATTTGACACCAGTCTCTTACTATCTTTTGTGCCACTTATTTAGAGTTTATTATTACCATTTATATCTTTTTACCCTTTGTTATTATAAAATATTATGATGTGTGAGCTGCTGCGTCCAAATAATTTCCCTTGTGGATCAATAAAGTGTTTAAGTCGAAGTCTAAATACACAGTTTATTGGTTTAAACCCATTTTTTCTACCCATTTTTTCCCATATATTTGAGCGAAATGAGTCTCGTAGATATACTGTATAAGCAGCTCTTGAGGTCAAATATCATACATCTAATTCTAAAGTGTTTTTATTCTGATATAATCAGGAAACGCACTGTTAGCATGCTTTTTGTTGTCGCCTCTGAAAGTCGTGATGAAAAATCTGGATGCTCAGCGCTTAAATGTCACACAAAAAGAACTGTCACTTGTTTTGTTGACAATTTCCTGGTTGAGAACCTCAAGACCCCCTGTCTAAAACTTGTGAGATGTGATTGCATAGCCCAGAATGTCCCACAGTGCTGCATTAACCTTCTGTAACCATGGAAACAAGCAAGTAATGTCACAAGGCCAATTTACAGGTCAGATCGCAGGTTTTTCAAAGTATTTTTAACCCAATAAATAGTCATCATAAATAACAACTAAAGATGCATTGTGTAACTTTTCGTGTGGAGAGCTCCGTCACCTGCTTGTTTCTGTGGAGATGCCATTGCTCTGCCTGAAATGTTCCACAGTATGACATTAAACAGCTCTACCTTATATTTATTCAGTTACAGGTGATTTCATAGCTCAAAAATAGCTATAAAAACAGGCGTTCTGACTGTGAGCGGAGTCGCCTCTCCACAGATCCGACCTGTAACTCTATCTGGTTTAGTCTCCATGCAGATAAAAAAGCTTTAATGCCATGCTGTGAAACATTCCAGACCAAGCAATAACATCTCCATGGAGAAAACCACTTGACAGACCAGCTTTTATCCACCAGAAAAGTTACACAACACGTTTAATAAATGTAAATCAGATACGTTTAATACCATCAATTTTTATTACATGGATTAATCTCCATGGAGACGAGCAGGTAGCGAACCCCCCACCTTTAATTCATGTCAAGAAGACCAAGAACCTATAGCTCTAATTAGAAGTAAGAGTGAAACTTATAAATGTGTTTTAACACTGATATATCTGAATTCAGGATTAGCAAGGACCATAAACTGTATTACAAGAAGTACTACAAGAGGTACTACAAGAGGTACTACAAGAAGTACTACAGGAGGTACTACAGGAGGTACTACAAGAGGTACTACAAGAGGTACTACAAGAAGTACTACAGGAGGTACTACAGGAAGTACTACAAGAGGTACTACAAGAGGTACTACAGGAGGTACTACAAGAAGTACTACAGGAGGTACTACAAGAAGTACTACAGGAGGTACTACAAGAAGTACTACAGGAGGTACTACAATATCTGTTTTGTCCCAGTGTGCAGGACGACTAAAAATTGGAAACAAATATAAACAAAAATAAAAGTGAATTAAAATTATTGCATGTTTCCAACCAAAAATGTGTATGCAACTAATGTGTTTTGCCTGTTTTTTGCATGTAGTTTTTACTTTTTTCTACTAAAACACTCAAAGCAAAGTACTTTGCTTGTCTAATGTGATTATGATGCCCTTAATAAACACAAATAAAATAAAAAAACAGGCTGAACGACTTGTGCAAAAGATCAAATTCTGATTTAAGTTTGAATATAAATACTAAATCTGTCCACATTTTAAACCCTTTCCGACACGAAGACTGAAATATGAAGCGACAAACTAAAACGAGGGTCACATTTCAGAGCGTGTTTGTACAGATCTAAACTACGGGGTTAGAATATTTGTTTTTCCTTTTGCAGAATAAGACTTTAGAAGACTTTAGAAGGAAGGAAATGACGGTACTTCACAAACTGCACCCTAACTGCGCCCATTCGAATTGCGATTTCGATTTGTTTTGCGAATAATCCTGCTGCCGTAACTGATGCTGGACTAAACCCGCGACCTTGCCAGCCTCTGCCCTAAACCGGCACTGACGGCGAGCCTCACACCGCGGTTTAGCTCCTTGTTTCAGGCCCTTGGGGCAGTACAAGCTGTAAAACACAAGGTTTATGGTGCTTTGGCTAATTGTCCTCTTCTTCCCCCCTCCTCGCCTGTCTGTTTTGGAGGAGGGGGCAGGGGGCAGGGGGTGGGGGTGGCGGGTGTCGTTGGGTCTGCTCAGGTGAGGGCAGGTGAGGGTAATGACTCCTGTCGCACCTGTCGGGAGTCAACCACGCATGAGGCAAAGACAGAAGCCACAGACAGACAGGTATGCACCGCTCCCGGTCATTTAAGACGCATGAAAATCGTTATTATATTGTGCGGTTTTGGCTTTTTGCGTTGAATAAAAGCCTATAAAAATACATGTTTGAATGTGAATAAAGACTGCGCAGCTGCCACCTGCTTGTCTCCATGGAGATATTAATGCGTTGCCAGGAAAGTTCCACAGTATTGCATTAAATGTGGCTGTATAAGTTGGAGATGCTGCCAAAGTTACGGCGCAGAGAAAGAGAGAAATGTCATTTGTTTTGCTGACAGTTTCCTGCTGGAGGGGCAATCACCTGCTAATCGTCCCGGAGAGGTGACTGCATAGTCTAGAATGTCCCACAGTGTTGCATTAACACTTTCTGTAATCACGGAAACAAACAAGTGGTGTCACAAGGCCGACTTACAGGTCAGACCGCGTGTTTTTCCAAGTATGTGTAACCCAATAAATAGCAACGATAAGTAACAATTAAAGCTGCGCTGTGTAACTGTTTGATCCGTCACCTGCTTGTTTCTGTGGATACGTCATTGCTCTGCCTAGAATGTTCCACAGTATGACATTAAGCAGCTCTACTTCACATTTATTCAGTTACAGATGGTTTTATAGGTCAAAAATACCTAGAAAAACAGGCATTCTGACTCTGAGTGGGGACACCTCTCCAGAGATCTGACCTGTAACCTCGTCCTGTTTGGTCTCCATGCAGATAAAATGGTTTAATGCCACACAGTGAAACATTCCAGACAAAGCAATAACATCTCCTTTGAGAAAAGCAGGCAGGACAAGTCACGGCTCAGGTCTGTGAAGAGGCTCGTTCATTGGAAGAAAGCATTTGAGAAATATATGGGGGGGAAAAAATGCCATAAATGTTACATAGTGCAGCTTTAAGTTTCCTGGGCAGTTAGATTAAGTGTCTTGCCCATGGATACAGCAATATCCACACAACATCAGCATTCAGCACCTGGAGCTGGTCGCCCTCTGGTTAGTGGGTGTATGATTCTTAAATTTCTTCACGTTTAAAGAAAACATAAGATGCTTTTGTCTGCCACAGTTATAATCTATGACACTCATGGATCACTATGTTATAATTTTATAATTTTTTAAACCAAAATATTGATCTAAAATTAAAAAAAAAATTGAGGGGTTGTTGGTTTAACTCTTTAACTCTTGACTTTGAGCTTCAAACGAACTGGCTGAACTGAACTGTATGTGCAGTGAGTGTGATGTGTTATGTACTTTTGTGTGATTGTTGCTGTACTTTTCCCCGTCCTGTAGATTTCACATCAACCTGCCGAGGGACCGAAGACGGAAATGAGCCACCCTGGCTATACTCTTTACATATTTGCATTTTAAACGTTCATTAATAGACCCTTTTATGGTGGACGTGATTTAAAAAAAAAAAAGCTGAACGTGCATTTTGGCAATGGAAGTGAAATTGTTCCCCGTTCATTCATGTTCATGCAGACTGAACACGGAGATAAAAACATTTCCAGCACCAAAATGTCTGGTTGTTCTGTGTGTGGTTGTCAGAATCAGTATGCTACCGACGGACAAAGGTTTTAAAGATTTACTCACTGATCGCGCAAGGATCTGGCAGTCGAACACCATTTGTCAAACTCGCCTAATTATGCCAAAAATATTCATTATGTCTTCTTAGTACTTTAACTTCTTAGGTTCTTATTTAAGACAAAGTAGCCAAGTGTATTTACCTTGTTGACATGTTTCGGCTGCTGCTGCATCTTCAGAACTGTCCCCGGTGTTGGTGGTGACGTGTCGTATATCAGCTGTTGTTACTTCCTGTAGGCGTGGTCAGCTGTTGTTACTTCCTGTGGGCGTGGTCAGCTGTTGTTACTTCCTGTAGGCGTGGTCAGCTGTTGTTACTTCCTGTGGGCGTGGTCAGCTGTTGTTACTTCCTGTAGGCGTGGTCAGCTGTTGTTACTTCCTGTGGGTGTGGTCAGCTGTTGTTACTTCCTGTGGGTGTGGTCAGCTGTTGTTACTTCCTGTAGGCGTGGTCAGCTGTTGTTACTTACTGTGGGTGTGGTCAGCTGTTGTTACTTCCTGTAGGCGTGGTCAGCTGTTGTTACTTCCTGTAGGCGTGGTCAGCTGTTGTTACTTCCTGTAGGCGTGGTCAGCTGTTGTTACTTCCTGTAGGCGTTGTCAGCTGTTCTTACTTCCTGTAGGCGTTGTCAGCTGTTCTTACTTCCTGTAGGCGTGCTCAGCTGTTCTTACTTCCTGTAGGCATGGTCAGCTGTTGTTACTTCCTGTAGGCGTGGTCAGCTGTTGTTACTTCCTGTAGGCGTGGTCAGCTGTTGTTACTTCCTGTTGGCGTGGTCAGCTGTTGTTACTTCCTGTAGGCGTGGTCAGCTGTTGTTACTTCCTGTAGGCGTGCTCGGCTGTTCTTACTTCCTGTAGGCGTTGTCAGCTGTTGTTACTTCCTGTGGGCGTGGTCAGCTGTTGTTACTTCCTGTAGGCGTGGTCGGCTGTTGTTACTTCCTGTAGGCGTGCTCGGCCTGATGAACCTGCAGGTCGCTCAGACTGACCACGCCTCCCGTCGCCCGGTCTCTCTGGAGGAGGGTCCCAGGTGTGTGAAAGGAGGAACGCGCCGTCGTCACGGTTGATGGTGTCAGTGCCTCGTTTCCTGATCTTAACAGCCTCTCTGATCCAGCGTTTGAACTTGTTGCTCTCCGATCCAATGACCCGAGCACCGTCCCAGTCCAGAATGTGGTTATTTCTTTTACAGTGGTCTGATATGGCGGATTTGAGGTTTTCCTGTTCTGCTTTGTCTCTTTGTGTTCTGGTGAGTCTCCCTGCTGTTTCTTTTTCGTGTTCTTTTCGGTGTTCCTTTTTTTCGGATGTGAAATGCCCGGCCTGTTTCCCCTATGTATGATTTTTTTGCATTGGCGTTGCATTTTTTGTTCTGGTGGTGTTTTATCTTTGGGGTGTACTAACGGTTGGCAGAGTTTTGTGTGCGGTTTGACTATTGTGCTTATGTTGTGTTTTTTCATGGCTCTCTGGATGCCTCTCTGGACAAGGTAAATACACCTGGCTACATTGTCTTAAATAAGAACCTAAGAAGTCAAAGTCGCCTTGTTGAGGAAATATTCGCGATCTTTTCACAATGATCCTTTCGCAGAGCTCAACAAGCTGCTGAGTTCCGCCAAACTTCTGTTACCAAAATGCACAACCGAGCCTACGTCACCACTGTTTACTCACACTAAAAGGGTCTATATGTGCTGTAATAAGAAATAAGAAAAGAAACAACTGTGCAGACTTCCACGCTACAAAACTGGTGCCCAGTGGGAGCTGACGTCGGCGTAAACATCGTCACAGCGAAGGGTTGGCACCGCCGATGGATATCTGCAGATCACACTTTTGTACCAAAATGACTACGCGACGCTGACGAATCCTACGTGTATCACTGATCAGGAAAATAAAATTGGAGAACGCAGTAAGTACATACAGAAAAAGTTAATGAATAAAGAGACGGTGAGCTGATCTGCAGTATTAAGCGATTTAAGATCAATGAATCAATCAAACTTTATTTACAGAGCGCTTTTCATACCAAAAAAATGCAACACAACACGCTTAGATCATACAAACGTGCACAAATAAGCCCCAAATACAACTCCAAGAGTGTAAATGAGAAGGAGAAACTACTATGACATGGTTAAAAGCTCTAAAAAGTAATTTGTGCATAATAGTTCTGCTTAAAAAAACATTATTATGAGCAAGGCGAATTAAGTGTCTTGCTAAAGGACACAACAACAGCATAATTTAAAGGTTCTACATTACTCAAAATTGACTCGTGTGAGCGTCATGCTAAAAAATTGTTACCTCCTCAAAAACAGACCTGGAGTTGTGTTTTGTTTCACTCACACATGTTTAAGTAACTCTTTATGATTGGTCTGTCTACATCTCCAAAGCTCAGCGTGTTTTATTCCACCTTGTGATGTCATGAAGTGGTAGTTTTCAAGTTAACAGCCCCGTTTACCTTTTAGTTCAGTAGAGATTTGCAATTCCAGGGCTGAAATCATCCAAACGATTGCGTCTGTTTCTGTTTTTCAGCTTAAATACGCAGGGTTTTTGTGTTAAACGTGTGAATGTGTGAAACAAAACACAACTCCGGGTATGTTTGTGATGAGGAAACAGCGTTATAGATCGGAAAATAGCGGAATATGGGACCTTTGAGTTAACGTCATAGCAGCAAAAGACAGTACTACTAATCAGCAACATTACAAGTGCTGTTAATAAGTATATTTTCTGCTAATTGAGTCACAGCACGATGACAGAAGGCGTATTTAACTCCATTAGTGGACGTGTACGCACTCCTCTGTGTTAAATGTGCCAACTGCAATCCAAATAAAAACACCAAGAGGAATGTAGGATTGTAAGTCACAACTTGATTAACGAGTTACTGTTGACAAAGATTCATAAGAAAAAAAACAAAAAAAAAGTTTAGTAAAACCACAACAAGTGACAAAAACGTGGCTTCCAAGTTACGCCAACAAACTCACTCATTTACACTTAAAGGTGCACTGGAGGGTCCGTCACCTGCTTATCTCCATGGACATATCGCCTGGAATGTTCCACAATATGGCTTTACACTCATAGATCTCGACAGAAACAGCAGGTGACACCACAGGGCCACGTTACGAGTCAGATCTGCGGCGAGGCGAGTCCATTCACAGTAAGAAAGCGAGTTTTTAGGTCAATAAACGCTCATAGAATCGAGTAAATGCGAGATGGATGCGTTTAATGCCACACCGGGGCATTCCAGACAAAAACGGTAACATCTCCGTGGTGACAAGCAGGTAGCGGACCCTCCACCGGAGAAGTTACACAGTGCGCCTTTAAATATAGACTGAAACTTTCTGGCGGATAACGAGGCAACGTTTGTGTCTTCACGGAGATTATTACTGAGAAAGTTTCACAGTCAGGGATTAAGCTTATTTATCTCCATGGTGACACCTCGAGACCAATTTACGAGTCACATCTGTGGAAACGCATCCGCACTCACAGTATGCAGGATTTTGAAGGAATTTTTTGCAATAATATGGCACTGTTTAATTGAATTTAGATAGATAAACAGATAGATCGGTTCTGTGGAACATTCCAGGTAAAGCAATTATCTCCATGGAGCCATAAAAAGTTACATAATGCGCCTTTAAGCCAGGCGGGTGTAGTGTGAAGTGTGAGAAGTGTTCGCTGGATCCAAACCACCAACCTTTGGCTTAGAAAACATGCTGCCAACTGAACTGCTGTAACCTCACTCGTGTTCAACTGAGACAAAACAAAACCACAAATGCAAATTTAATTAAAAAAAAAAAGAAAAAAGCCCAAAAGCCCAAAAAGTTTAATTCCTAAATTGCTGTTTCCACGACAACATTGCTCAAGCAGCAACATGTGACAGCACGCATGGACCCGAACTGTGGATCGCAAACACAGCACACTCCAACTGTGAAAAGAGCCAAAGTTTGGGGGGGGGAAAAAACAAAAAAAAGAAGAAAAAAAACAACAAAATACATGCAATTTTATAATGCATTTATTTATTATTTTAGAATTTTTTAAAAAAGAAATAAAAATGCAATATGTATTAATTTTTAGCTTAATTGCACTACAAGCACACTTCACTAAGTTGAATTATTATAACATTTATCCACAAAAAAGCATGAGATTGAAATAGAAAGAAAATTGTATTCATTCCGGTAAAAACTGAAATTGTAAAAACGTATTCTGTGTTAAATTGTTTTAGTTAGCAGCAATAACTTAAATTTGATTATTGTCATTTATTTAGAAAATGTAAGAAGAAAAACCAACAAATTCTAGGCAAAAAACAGCAATTCCATTACCTACAATCCCAATTTTTCCATTTAAATCTCCACAAATATTCTAAATTTAAAAAAAAATCATAATAGTTTTACCTTCTTTTTCACGTAGTACATCCTCTACCGCTGTTTTCTCTCACGCGCAAAACTCCACTCAAAACGGTCTGAAATTGGCCGACCCGAAAGCTGGACTCTGCATCGCTCAAAGAAGTAGTAGTAGTAGTTTTAAATCGACAACCGGGCAACAGTGAACATGACCCAGCGACTGACAGGGACCAAGGTGCGGAGAGAGAGAGAGGAAAGAGAGAGAGAGAGAGAGAGAAAGAAAGAAAGAGGGATGGGAACCCAAAAAATGGTATAGTGCGTTCTAATTATGGCATGCCCGGACATAGACAGGCAACGCCGGGGCACAAGTACACACACGCTCCCAAACACCTTGTGGAGGCCTGCTCTGAGTAAACACTACTGTCTGGGGCCGACACGAGGGAGAGAGGGAGGGGAGAAAGAGGGGGAGAAGGGAAAATAGAGGAGGAAGAGCAGAGGGGGGACATACAGAGAGTTGGGTTCAAACAAAATCAAGCCTAAAATGTATAATAACGCGGCACAAATTCACGCCAAACCTCATCTCTTCTGATCTCAGGAGCTCAGTGAAGGACGTGGACGGGAGGCTGCAGTTAATACCAGCGGCCACAGTGGGGCAGCACTGAGCTTTGAGTGTCACTTGGAGTGTACACTGAAAAGAATCACTGTACCACCGTATCATTGTGTCGGAAACGATTTGCGTCCAGACAGGTCGTTTCCGTGTTTGTGAAACCGCATGAAATGTTAGTCACATGACGAGGCTGGCGTCATGTCGTCATGATGTCACGACACCACATGGGCGGCAAAAACAAGGAAGAGGAGCACCGTGTCTGTCGATTTTGAGCCGAGGAAGATGGCAAGCTGGAAAACAGTAGTAGTTTTCGTGGGTCGACTCTGTTTCGCGTTTGTTTAGGGTTTGTTTAAACTGTTTTCCGCAATAGCGTCACATGACCGATGTCATGAACCCAGCGAATCTGGAAGGTGTAAGTCACAGTGATGTGGTCCAATAAGGACGGCAACTAGAGCTTCTACATCAGTGAATCACCGTTTTTACCATTTTCAGGTGTGCACACGGTACCAGATCAGATTTGTACTCAGATAAATTCGTGGGAGCTGGCAGCACCAGATCGTTCTGTCTCTGGAGCCGTTTTCCACCGGATTAGTGTGGACGAACACTGCATCCACAACGGAAACGGTTCGAATACGCACTAGTGTGGAAGGGGTTTCCAAACTTTTTTCTCCAGTGAGCTGCCTTTATGAAACAAAAATGCCAGAGAGCTACGAATTTCAGCAGTCGCAAAGAAACTGAGTAAATATAAGAGTCACGGTGAGCCTTAGATGGGAACAGTTAGATGCTTGTAAAACATAAACCATTATCCATTTATCGCGCACCAAGTTAGGCATCAAAATGAGACATTTACGATGGTAATTAATCTAATTTTACTTATTATCCACAACACATAGAGTATGAATGGTAGCCTCCCTACAGGCTGGAGACCCCTGGCCTTGTATTTATTTGTATTTATTTTATTTAACCTTTATTTAACCAGGTAAAGACCCATTGAGATCCAGATCTCATTTACAAGGGGGTCAAGTGGTCAGCAGCACAAGTCAAGAGCAGAAAACAACCAGTCAGTTAAGATAAACATCAATTATGAAGGTAAAGTGCAATGAATGTAGAAAATATTTCAAAAGTGGACCAGGACCAAGGTGTGAATAAATAATGAACACATTTGTAAAAGGACTTTGAGTGTTTTATAGGAAATGCATCAAAAACATCTGTGTGAAGTCAGCATGTTCCAAGCAAATTTAGATTTTATTGATTAGAGTTGTACAGTTTTTGTTATTTTGAATAACAGATAAAAATGCAGGATGTCAGAGTAGTTTATGTTTACAGTTTATGTTTTGTTCTTAAGAAAATTATCCTATCAGAACATGTAGATTATGGATTTTACACGTGAGTTCCTCTCAAAAACATAAAAGGAAACTGGAAAAAAAAATATCTAGGTAAGTTCAAATTACTTAAATTAAGAACATTTTACTTTGATTTAGTTTATTTTTTAAGTGCAAAAAGTTATTATTTTAAGTGTACCAAGATGTATTTTCATATTTTAAGTACAAAAAGTCTTGTTCCACTGGCAGATCATTTTATTTGTTAAGTGAAATTGACTAAATCATGATAAAACTTTCTTAATTCAAGTCCTCTGAACTTGGCTAGATTTTGTTTTTTGCAGGGTAATGAAAAAAAAAAAGATTAAAATTGCGCCAGAAATTGGATTTAAAACATAGCAGAGGAGACGAGCACAGAAGCTTTGTCCTATAGGCGTCTACTCTGAAAGTACACGGCCTTCAAACATGTATTTGCCCATATATTCGGTACATATGCCCCCCTCTGCTGTCCCCGCGTCAACTGTCCCAAACCTGATCACCAGTGTTTTTGCTCCACGCAGGAGGGGAGAGGAGCAGGTCAACGGCCCAGATTCGGAGCACCGTCTCTGGGTTACGCGAGGATGCAGGCCTGGGCCAAAGTATGGATCTGTGCATGGACTCAAACAACACTGTGCACATGTGGTAAGACGGGAACTGAAGTGGGCGCGATCAATAAGACAGAGAGGACACGCCAAGTTATATAGGTCTAAGTAAAAGTACTGGTACTTCATAAAACTGCTCAAGTAGAAGTACAAAGTAGTGGCCAAAGAAATAAGTGAAGTAAGAACAAATATGTATTGGGGGAAACTACTAAAGGTGTGATTTTAACTGGAAGTTGAAGGTGCACTGTGTAACTTTTTGGTCCGTCACACTACAAAAAAGGATTTTCTAGCATAGTTAAACTGACTTGAATTAAGCAGATTCATCTTAAAAGATCAATTTTAAGATTTTTTTTACTTAATAAGATGAGATTTTTTAAACTTGTTTCAAGATATTTCATCCTGATTTATCTTTTCTAGATATTACAATTTATTCTAAGCACTTTTTATATTAAATCAGTCCAGGTTAAGCCTCTTTAACTTCCCTCTCAAACCAATAAAGTGAAAAATCTTGCCATAAATACTTGAAACTCGTGTTTTCCGCTTAGATTCATAGATTTGTATTTCATCTTGTTTTAAGAAAACTTGGTAAGTGAAAATTTCTTACTGCACTGGCAGAGAATTTCACTTAAAATAGGGAATTTTTTTACCCCAAAATTGTTTTTCTTTTTCTTATTTTTTGATAGGCCTTTTTTGCAGTGCACCTGCTTGTTTCTATGGATATGTCATTGCTCTGCTTGAAATGTTCCACACTATGACATTAAACAGCTCTGCTTTACATTTATTCAGTTACAGGTGGTTTTATAGCTCAAAAATACTTAGAAAAACAGGCGTTCTGACTGTGAGCGGCGTCGCCTCTCCGCAGATCTGACCTTTAACCTGGTCTGGTTTGGTCTCCATGAAGATAAAAAAGGTTTAATGCCATACTGTGAAACATTCCAGACAAAGCAATAACCTTTTCATTGAGATTTGATGGACTCTCTGCCAGAAAAGTTACACAATGCACCTTTAAATGTGCATCTCAGTTCATTGTCCTGATCTAGAGTTCTAGAGTTTCCAGTTTTAATTGTCATTTAGGTTTTTTGTATATTTTAGCCCAGACTTTGTGTTGGCAATTGATCTGAAAACTTTTTACAAGCACTGTTCCATGTTTTTGTGGGGTATTTTGCGTTATTCCAGTGGCCTGCGGAGCTCGGGTGTCAAAACAAGAAAAATAATGATCAGTATATTTACAGTAAAGTATTAAAAACTTCAAATCAGCCAAAATGAAGATCCAGTTAAGTTAATTAAGTAGCCTGGAGATAGTTTATGGTACATTAAATGGCTGGTGTTATGCGAGAATTATGAGAAAAGCGTTTGACGGACCCTCCAATAGAAAAGTTACACAATGCACCTTTAATATAAGTGGAAGGACAAACACTAAAAGCCTGAATAATATGACTGAGTGTTACGTTCACACTGTCGCATCATAATCGAGTCAGACTCCTTTCCATGTGAGAGCGTACAGAGAAACATGTCGGCGCATGCAAATTTAGCCAAAAGTTCAGCTTTTCCAACTCAGGTATTTAACGTGAGACACAAACAATTGAAACGCACCGAGGAGGCGTTGGACGAGCCTAGAAACATGTCTGTACGGACAGTGACGCCCACCCCCGGATCCACGAGGACTTTTATCGTTTATTTTTCCCATAGACTTTGCAAAAAAAAAAATTCTTTTCATGATTTTTAAAGCTTGCTCAGGGCTGTGAGCTTTGTGGCAACTAATGACACCTATAATTTTATGTTTTATTTGTAAAAAAAAATGTTTCTAAACTTTATAAACAACTGTGTTATTAAAGCATTTCACAGAATCTTGCGTTTTAAACATTTCTTTGCATTTATAACAACTGCATTATGGATATGACCACATAGCTGGTTCCACAATATCGTTGAATTCTTAATATTTGAATTTTTTCTATGTCTATGGGGAAAAATGAATCGAAAATGCACTTAATAAATAATAAAGCTCTATAGACTTTGCATGTAACATAAATTACACACTGGTATGTATTCATTGTGGATGCAGCGTTCGTTTTCGTTGTCGTTTTCGTTGTGGATGCAGCGTTCGTTTTCGTTGTCGTTTTCGTTGTGGATGCAGCGTTCGTTTTCGTTGTCGTTTTCGTTGTGGATGCAGCGTTCGTTTTCGTTGTCGTTTTCGTTGTGGATGCAGCGTTCGTCCGCACTAATCTGATGGAAAACGGCTCCAGAGACGGAATTATCTGGTGCCGCCAGCTCCCATGAATTCTTCTGAGTACGGATCTGATACCGTGTGGACGCCTGAAAACGTTGATACGCTGACGTAACCTTAGTCATGGTTAGGGCTGTGTTGAAAAAAATCGATTTTCCAATTCTGAATCGATTTGCATATTAATTCCTTAAGATCGATTCATACGTCCAAAGAGCGATTACATTTTTAATACATTTTCCCCCTTTGAACTTTAACCCCACTCGTCAAATCACTGAATTCACGCAGGAGCAATGAACCGTCGGACACTCGTGGCAGCGTGAGCCAAGTCCCGGCTTTGAAGACGCCAGAAACACTCAAAGCTCCGTCTGGCACCATTTTGGGTTCAGAAACGATAAAGACAAAGATGCGCTTAAGAGAAGCAAAGCGATTTGTGAGGCCAAATGGAGGTGAAGTACAGCGGAAATACAACCAACCTCAGGAAACACTTGTAGCAGCTCAGGTAACAGCTCAAAAATGGTTCTAATAACACTAACCTGAATCCAGATCAGATCGTTTCAAATCATGATAATTGATTATGAATCTTGAGAATCGGAATTGAATCGATTTTTGGAATCTGATTCAATACCCTAACCCCCAGCATGAATACATTTTGGTCCGATCTGACAGCACAACAGAACTTTTAGATGGATCTGAGGCCCTGTTTACACGTACACGTTTACTTTTAAAAACAAATATTTCCCTCGCTCTGTTTTCCGAAAAAGCATCATGCACACAGCATCGTTTTCAAAAAAGTTTCCGTTTACATGAACCCGCATGAATACGCCGTCGAGCGATGTGGTCGTCTCACCCTCGATGTCAGGAGTCGGACAGTAACAGCAGTGACTACGACGGCCTAAAGTTTTCACGCCGCTCCTCCGGGACGACCACTTCATTTTCAGAAACTGCGACGTTGGCGGTGACGGTGACTGGGTCTTCGGATCATCTTCAAGGAGAAGAGGGAAAATTGCTGAGCCTCATTCGTCTCTTCTTCGATATGATCCATCAGCTGTGCAAATGCAAACACAGGACAAGTGTTTGCAGCAGGAGTAACGCGACTGCTGCTCTGACGCTTCTGATCATCACCAGAGAAAAACGTTAACACCGGTCGCACTTTGGCGTCAACTGCCTAAAAGGCCGTTTATGTCACTTTACAGGCAAACGCCAAACCGTAGTTTTCCAAAATCTCCACTTTAGCCGGAGTTTTTAGAAAGATTCGTTTTCAGAGGCGAATTCTCCGTTTGCGTGTAAAAGATGGGTACAAACAAAGGGAAATTTCTCCGTTTTTAAAAATACCCAGAAAAAAAATCCAATTCAGGCCCTATGTACGTGTAAACATAACATCACAAGTGCAAATTTAGGTCCTATGTTCCACAACTCTATATTCCCACATTTATGAGTCAACTAATAGACTACTTTTATTTATTTAAAATATCTCTGAATTCTGAAAATGAAAAGGGTTCTCGTTCATAGGTGTATTGATGTGCTAGCATGTCTGTATGTGTGTAAGCATTTAAATACGTATTTGTGCAAGTGCTTTGGTGTTTGTACGTGCATTCTATAGTGTGTTTACTCAGAAATGTGGGAACGGAGTTGTGGAACATAGGGCCTGAATTTGATTTTTTTTTCTTAGAAATGTGGGAACATGGAACATTGGGAATATGCTGTGGGACCATTGGGCTGTGGGACCATTGGGCTGTGGGACCATTGGGCTGTGGGACCATTGGGCTGTGGGACCATTGGGCTGTGGGACCATTGGGCCTAAAATTAAAACAAAAAAAAGTCTTAATGATGTGGGACTAATGGGCCGTGGGAGCAATGGGCCGTGGGAACATAGGTGCGCTCCCGTTTTCCGTGTGAAACTAAAGCTCAGCCTAAATACACAGGATTTTTGTGAATGAAACTACACACAACTCCAGGCATGTCCGTGATGAGGAAACAGCATTATAACACCGATCAGACACGAGAATATTATGGGATTTTAAAGCGCAATTTGTGGCTCCTGTACCCACCTCGGCAAAGAAAGACGATTATTTTTAGAATTATTGAAAGAAGCGTCTTTGGAAATGTAAACAGTTCCTCGTCCCCTCTGCAGGCAGGTGTGTAGAGGTGTTTCTGTGGGGTGACACATGGGCTCCCAGGTGTGGAGCAGTGTTACCTGTACGATGGAACAAGTCCAGACAGAACCCACACTGCTCGTCTCTCCGTGCTCCCACCTGCACGTTTCGCGCTCGGGATGGACTCTGCAGTACTTTCCCAACAGGGGTACGGAGCAAGGATGGAAAGCAATGACCTACATTTACTCACATTACTGTAATTGAGTAGATTTTAATGATGAATTTTTTTAAATAGGTCATTTTACTTTTATTCCAGTACATTTTGACCCAAGTATTTTACGTCATTACATTGGAACTTGACTCAAACTGATAGAGAAAAAAATGAAATGTGAAAATAAAAAAAAGCAATCTGCCGGAAATGAAAGGAAATTGCTTGGGCTTGTTGCACTCACGGCATTTTCACTATAGAACGTAGAGTCACTGTGCAGAACCGTCAGTCTGTCTTGGATCAACTTGGATGATGCCGGAGCTGAGCCAGAGACGGAGATCGTCATGGATGATATGATATTTTCATTTTTTATACGTTGATTTTGGATTAATTGTCTTTCTTTTTTGTTGTAGTGTCTAGGTCAGGAATCAGAAAACACTCGGCGGTTTGCAAGAACCCCGGAAGTTGTAGTCGGCGAATCAGCAAAGAGTCGTGAAGACATGAGGTCAAACTCAAGCGCCTCTGGGTCCTTCAGTAAACAAAGCGGTGGAGATGGACGTAGACGAAGCCAAACTTTTTTTTTTTTTGGCAACGATTCCCGACATCGAAGATTTAAAGCCGGAACAAAGAGAATGTTTGTTGAATTTTAAAGGGAAAGACGTTATTGCGCTTCTTCCTACGGGATTTGCTGTTGTCCCGGCGATGACTTGGACACCGCTGATCGTTCCGGCGCATTACATACGTCACCACCAAACAGCAGCGATTGGTTAAATAGAAAAAGCACCGTCTACCGTCGAGAGAACGAATCCTAATGCTGTGAGGTCAGACGATTTCCATGGATTGTTAATTTGTTTAATTTATTACATTTATTTTGCTGTTAAAGTTCTATAAAGTTCTATAAAAAGAAGGAAGAGCACAGTGTTCGTTTTAGTAGCTCAGTTGTCTTTAAAATGTACATAGTTTGCATGTGTCACCTAAAAGTTGATGGATTAGATTTATGAATCATCCTTTTTTTTACATCAAATAACTGGAAGTAACTTTTACTCAAATTACATTTAGCTTTTACTCAAGTAGATTTTTAGATGGTTACTTTTACTTTGGTAGGAATTAAGCAAAGTAAAGATACTATTTAACCTTTATTTAACCAGGAAAGTCCCATTGAGATTCAAAGGTCTCTTTTTCAAGGGAGTCCTGGCCAAGAGCCCCACACAACACAACCACAAGACAACAATTAAATATAAAATCAACACAGATAAAATGTCAGCGACACAGTTAGAAACACTGGCATAACATCGAATGCATTAATTAATAAATCACAATTTTTCAGTACTTTTTCCACCTCTGCTCTGAAGACACTTTGGCGGGGCTACTTCTATCGACCATGGCCTGTACATACATGTAAATGGACATAGCTAACGCGCTAACCAAATAGAAAGTGATAATGGGAGCACTTCAGGCTCCATCAACTGTGGTTCCAGTTGACTTCACATTGAAAACTTTTTAAATTTGGAGAAGGGGTGGGATTTAATAAGTTTTTTTTACTTCCTCCCACTCCTTTTCGGGCATGTAAACAAATTTGATCGTCCTTGTTTAAATTTTCTTCGTTTTTGTTTCTTGTACTGGAGTTTGCATGTCTGTACTTATGATTTTTTGTACTATGCTCGAAATAAACCAACCACTAGAACTTGTCGTCCCTCTCTCTGTAGCCGCTGCTGTGGCCTCGTCATTTTGGTTTTAAAATGTTCGTATTAACCCGCGACACATGATCCTTGTGTTTTATTTCACTATTCTTCAACGTGAAGTCAACTGGAGCCAGAGCCGATGGAGCCGGACGCGCCCCCTTGCTCACGTCCTACATCCTACTTATAAAAGTCCCTGGAGCTGCCTGATACCGAAGTTCAAAAAGTTAAAATAGTTTGAATTTAAATGAAAAGGAAATGTGAGGAATCTGAGCAGAAAAAACAAAAGCTCCAGGAAGCGCTGGGCTGTTAGCATGATGTTAGAAGTGTCCCCTACAGGCACCCGTCCAAACTGCCACTCAAACACAAGCCTCATCCTCTGAACGACAACGGTTAAGATGGACGCCACACCTGCACCTGTCAGAGTGAGTCAAGTCAGTCAAGAGGATTTACAACATTTACAACAAATTTCATAAAACTAACCAAGATTTATTCTCTTAAATCTAGACGGAAAACCTCATTTATCTTGTTTTAAGGGATGTATTTACTAAATGACTAAATGATAGGCTAAATATGTAAGATTATCAAAATTTTTCAAGAATATATTACTTTTTTCTTAGTTTTTATATCCATAAACTAGTTAGAATGCACAAAACAAGCAAAACAAGTGTTAAGATGGTGTTGCAGACATTTTTTATGGATGTAAATCACTCGATCTTGGCCTGAAATTGTCCAGTATCTCTGTACCTTTTGTTTGTAAAATGGAGTGATAGTTAGATAGAAAGTGATAATTAGTCTTAAATAAAGAATTTCATTAAGATTCATTAACTAAAATCAAGAATAAAAAAGTCAATAACAAGCTTTTTATTCTAGTTTTAAGATTTTTAGCTTAATTTACTCTTAGAATGAGTGTTTTATGCTTTATTTTTGATCACTTAAACTTAGATTATTGCTTAGAAGAAGTGATTTTATCTTATTTTGAGATTTATGAAGGCCTAGATAAATGTTCTTATTTTAGGATTTCTTGATAAGTAAATTTCCCTCACTGCACTGGTGGATTCAGTTGTTTCTAGTGCATTTTAACTTAAAACAAGTGTATTTTTCTAGTTTTAAGGAGTGTTTGCAGTGAACGACAGGCGGGACGGGAGTGACCAGTATTACTACTAGTGCTCATGTGATAATAGTGACGGTCAGCGGCATTTACTCACATCAGTGTAACAATAACATCAAATAAAACAGCTCGTTTGTCCTATTTCCTCTGCCCTGTACGTCCCACGACTTACGGCGTAACTGTGACACCACTGACAAAACAGTCCCGACATTTCGGTTATTGTCACAAACTCCAAACTGTCACAAAGTCCAGGTAATAGAAAAACTGTTCAAATGGAAAACAAAAAGAGAAAATAAAAAAAGAGAAGAAGTTAAACAGATCTACGACTAATAAGCGATGTAAAATCAAATTTGAGTGGACTGGATGCACAGAAATACACACATACTTTTTTTTCTTCTTCTGATTATTATTATTATTATATTTTATTTAATTTAGTTTATTGATTTTTTTCACTTTTACTTGTGTAACATTATTCTAAAGTTGTTTTTTTATGTTTTATTTCCCTATATTTTTGTCTATTCTTTCTCCTCATAGTGTGTAGACTATATGAATGAAACGGCCCCCAAAAAGGTGTCCAAATGCTGCCCCCTTTTGGCAGAAGTGCAGAACAAGTCTCTTCAAAAATCCACTTGGAAGATGCACACGAGTTATGCCAAGTTCATACACGTCCTGCATTTTGATTTAAAATAATATACAGTATGTAATTATGTTCCTTTAAATCCTAAAAAATACAAAGTACGCCGGCAATTACTTCTTATCTACTACTCCTGATGAAAGATTATCATGGTGACAAGTACTACAACTATTTTTTTTTGTTGTTGTTGTTTTTAATTTTCAAGAATCCAGAAAACATTTGCCCCCAAACTTATTCCTGGGAGTCCTCCAACTATATCTGCCCACGTGTCATTGGGCAAGACATTTCTCCTTCTCACCAATCAGAGGAGGCAGAGATCGACAGCCAGGCTCATCAGCATTTAACAAGTACTTAGAATTCTATATAATGCCCCCTAAATAAAATAAATAAAATAAAATAAAATAAAATAAAATAAAATAAAATAAAATAAAATAAAATAAAATAAAATAAAATAAAATAAAATAAAATAAAATAAAATAAAATAAAATAAAATAAAATAAATAGAATAAAAATAAATAAATAAAATTAAAATTAAAATTAAAATTAAAATTAATAAAACAAATTTAATAAAATAAAATAAATTTTGGGGAAAAATCATGTCATTTTACAGCAAATAAATAAATAAATAAATAAAATAAAAATGTTTGGGGGAAAAATCATGAAATTTTACAGCAAATAAATAAACAGCAAAGCCAAAACCCATTGAGCCAAGCAGGATATAACACTGTGACTTACCCCACCGCAAAGAAGCATCTCCTGTCCCACCAAAATGTCCGCCTCTACATGAGTGTGTTTGGGGCCATGATGTGTCCAACTGTCCCCCGTCCCCCCGTCCTCACCCCTATATGCCCTACCTCCTAAGTCCTACCTCCTAAGTCCTCTCCTATGTCCTACGTCCTACCCTCTCCTCTGCACTTGCTTACTTGAATACAGATACTATGGGCCCTTCATGCGTCTGTCCACATCCAACTACTGTGCGTCCCTCCTCCTCCTCCTCCTCCTCCTCCATTTTCTGTCATGACTCTTCATTAACGGGACAGGCGGGCCCAGACTTGTCCTGTAAACACTACATCTTGCAATATTCCACGCCGAGAGACCATTCTGGAGATGGAGATGAGGAGAACTTTCATCCAAGAAATAAATCACCTGTTTTTCTAGGTATTTTTGAGCTAGAAAACCACCTGTAATTGAAAAAAAAAGTAAAATAGAGCCGTTTAATGTCACACTGTGGAACATTCCTGGCAGAGAAATGACATATCCAAGCAAAGAGGTGACGGACCTTCAACCAAAAAAAGTTACACCTTTAACGAAGTTTAACTCATAATTTAGAGTGATTTCTAAACTGTGAGAGAAGAAAAAACAAAATTAAATTATAAATTGATCTGTCCTCTGTTCCAAGCTTTCACAAACCCTTTGATAAATATTATATCGACTCATCGTTCAATATATGAATGAAATCATCATTTTGGAGGCGTCAGTATTTATAGTGAGGACTTTTTGTGTAGTGCACGGAAAAAAAACAATATCTATGTAAGATAAAATGACTTAAATTAAGAACATTTTGCTTTATTTGAGTCGATTCAACTTGACAAGTAAAATTATCTGCTAGTGGAATAAGTGTTGTCTTAATTCGAGCAACATTTGATTTTGTTTCGTATTTTAAGTGCAAAAAGTTGCTGTTTTTCTTATTTTAAGTGCAGTAGGATGTATTTTCCATTCCAAGTACAAAAAGTCTTGTTCCACTGGCAGATCATTTTACTTGTCAAGTGAAATTTCCTCAAATTATGGTAAAACGTTCTTAATTCAAGTCATCTTAACTTCTGTTTTTTTTTTTTTTTCGTTTTTTTTTAATGATAAGATTTGCTTTTTTACTCTCTGAGTAGCACTGCCTGAGTTGTGTGGCCCTCTGTGTCTTTTATTTATTTTTATTTATTATTTAATTCGTTTTTATTCATTGTTTTATCATTTTTAGCCTGACACTTTTAATGTATTGCTTTTATTTATCGTTTGCTGTCTTTTGTTGTGTTGATTTGCCTGTGCAGCACTTTGGAAACAGTCATGTTTAGAAAATGTGCTATAGAAATAAAGTGGATTGCACTATAAACCCAAACACTCAAAGTAATTAAATAGATAAAGTTTTAGGAATAGTCCTACTAACTAAATTATGTCGAGTTGCTGTAACATGTTCTTTTTTTTGAGTAATTTTAACTAATATTTTCGATTAAAGGTGGTTTTGGGTATAACTAAGCGTAACTTAATAACAGAGATCACGTAGGCCTTACATTATTGGGACCTGATCAGATTTTGTACATTCTAAACTGGGACGCACTCGGGTTGGGATGGTTGGAAAATAAAATAAAACTGTGAAAAGAGCGTGTAAAACTGTTCATTCTCATGTCAGTCATAATCTGAGAGACTTCTGTTGCTGTTGTTTTTGCTTTATGGTCATTCACAAACAATTGATGCTCCTCTTTACTGTTGGCGGGGATGAGATTAGCCAAAAATTGTAATAGTCCTGTTTTAGTCCTGGTTTAGACATGATGTAGTCCCGGTTTGGACTTATTGTAGTCTTGGTTTTGATCAAATTGGTCAAAACGGGGACACCACCTGGGACATTTCTTGCATAAAACTGGGACAAATCACTGGTTTTGGATAAATCTGCTGGTTCAGGGGACACGGGGCTCAAAACTGGGACTGTCCCGGGTAAAGAGGGACGTCTGGTCACTAGGGTGGAGTGAAGAAAACTTTTTCTTCCAGATCATTTTTGGATAGTGATAAAATGTTGCCGACACATTCAGTGAGTAACCTACCAAAAAATTAAACATTTTGAAGCAAATATTCAGTCTCCACAACGGACCTGAATAAACATCTGAATACGGAAAAATCACAAAAAAACAGAGGTTAGTAAAACACGCAAGTAATTATTTTATTCTATCCATTCCTTATACTACTAAGATATGGTTCCTAATAGTTACCATGTTAGTATGGACTAGTATGGACATACTACTTGTATGTTTTACTAACCTCTGTTTTTGTGATTTTGCCATATTCAGCTGTTTATTCAGGTCCGTTGCTTCAAAATGTTACTCACTGAATGTGTCGGCAACTTTTTTATCACTATCCAAAAATAATCTGGAAGAAAAAGGTTTTTTCACCTCACCAGTGTTTGTTCCATGATATAAGTGTGTGTACAGATTTTTGTGAGAAATACCGGCCCGGACACACACAGATGGTCCTCTACAAGCAGCATGGGGTCTGGGCTCCTCCCCCTGCCCACATGCCCCGCCCCCTCACCCTTCCCCATCCTCTGCCGGGGCTCAGAGAGGGAAAACCAGCCACAAGAGAGGGAACAGGTATGTTTGGCTGTTTTACCTGCGATGCTCTGAGCGTGGTCTGTGCGTAAACATACATGCAAGCGACAGGAATGTTTGAGTCTCAGCATTTTGTGGAAGAAAAGCACATTTTAAAGAAGACGTATCGTGCTTGCGTCTGCCGGATTAGTTCTAATCTACGACACCCGTGGATTTTATGTTATA
The DNA here is from genome assembly GCA_030686955.1 of Odontamblyopus rebecca. NCBI lineage: Eukaryota > Metazoa > Chordata > Actinopteri > Gobiiformes > Gobiidae > Odontamblyopus > Odontamblyopus rebecca. The sequence continues at coordinate 9,011,170 of CM060654.1, forward strand.
ATTTGTACATTTTAAATCGGAATATTAATCTAAAACGAAGTAACAAAAGAAACAGGTCCACTGGCTACAAACAGGGTTCCTACAGGTTTCTTCAAGTTAAATTCAAGACCTTTTTAAGGCCATTTATATAAAAATCTAATACTTATTTCACAGTCTATTTCAGGTCTATTAGACTTATGGCAAAGAAAAACAAAATTCTTGAATTTGTATTTGTTTATTTCTCAAACAAAGGAATCTGGCGAGTCGTGTTCGGAGTATTTTGGCCCCGTGGCTGCATTTTGTTTTCACTTTTTGTTCCTACGTTATTTAACCAAATAATGGTGGTTGACAATTAAGCTTTTGAGGAGAAATGCGATACAGACAAGTTATAAGCTGCACAAATTTTAAGACCCAGATATAAAAATTCAAGACTTTTTTCCTGTCTTTTTAAGGTATTATTACCAATTTCATTTTTTAAGACACTGTAGGAACCCTGTACAAAATACGATTATGAAAATAAAATGGGAGAACAAACTAAACACAGAGCAGTGGGCGTATGTTGGTGATGGTGAAAAGGGCAGTTGATCGGCCACATGGCGTCTTGAAAATAAACAGTTAAATATTTTCTCAAACATGCACGAATCACTCCAATACAACTATGCTGAAAAGTCGATTTTGCTTAATAAATCTGCTTTAAATGTGCCCTATGTAACTTTTTGGTTGGGGGTCCATCACCTGCTTGTTTCTATGTTCAGTTTCCTGGTGGAGGGCCAATCACCTGCTAATCATCCGAGAGATGTGAGTGCATAGCCTAGAATGCCCCACAGTGTTGCATTAACGCCTTCTGTAACCACGGAAACAAGCAAGCGGTGTCACAAGTCCGACTTACAGGTCAGATCGCGTGTTTTTCAAAGTATTTTTAACCCAATAAATAGCAACGATAAATAACAATTAAAGGTGCACCGTGTAACTTTTTGATCCGTCACCTGCTTGTTTCTATGGATACGTCATTGCTCTGCCGGGGATGTTCCACAGTGTGGCATTAAACAGCTCTACCTTACATTTATTCAATTACAGGTGGTTTTATAGCTCAAAAATACCTAGAAAACAAACATTCTGATCGTGATCGGGGTCGCCTCTCCACAGATCTGACTTGTAACTTGGTCAGGTTTGGTTTCCGTGACGATAGAAAGGTTTAATACCACAGTGTGAAACATTCCAGACAAAGCAATAACATCTCCACAGAGAAGTTATGACCATATGACAGACCCTCACCCAGAAAAGTTACACACTGTGCACGTTTAAACCGTTTGCAGTGGTCCAAAGTTATTCCCCATTGTCCCCACGCATCCCGAGCGTCTTAATTATTCACAGAAGTTGGTTACCATGACGTTGTCGTTGATGTCCCTCATGTGGTAGACCTCCATGGAGACGTCTGCGGAGGAGCGGTGTTGTCCAGAGGAGCTGCTGCTGCCTGGGCCCAGTGCCCTGTCTCCGGCCTGTCCCTGTCCTCCCGGAGGCATCTCAAAGTACGTGCTGTCAGGCTCTCTGGGACATGGGGCGGAAACAAAAAATATATACATGAAAATAAAATATAGTCCAGGTTTAGTTCCAGATTTTGTCCTAGTTTAGTCCAGGTTTATTTCCATATTAAGTCCTAGTTTAGTCCAGGTTTAGTTTCAGATTTGGTCCTAGTTTAGTCCAGGTTTAGTTCCATATTAAGTCCTAGTTTAGTCCAGGTTAAATTTCAGATTTTGTCCTAGTTTAGTCCAGGTTTAGTTCCAGATTAAATGATAGTTTAGTTCAAATTTAGTTCCACAATAAATCCTAGATTAGTCCAGGTTTAGTTCCAGATTTAGTCCTAGTTTAGTTGCAAATTAAATCCTAGTTTAGTCCAGGTTTAGTTCCAGATTTAGTCCCAGTTTAGTCCAGGTTTAGTTCCAGCTTTTGTCCTAGTTAGTCCAGGTTTAGTTCCAGATTTAGTCCTAGTTTAGTCCAGGTTTAGTTCCAGATTTTGTCCTAGTTTAGTCCAGGTTTAGTTCTAGATTGAGTCCTAGTTTAGTCCAGGTTTAGTTCCAGATTAAATCATAATTTAGTCCAAATTTAGTTCCAGATTAAATCCTAGATTAGTCCAGGTTTAGTTCCAGATTTAGTACTAGTTTAGTTGCAAACTAAATCCTAGTCTAGTCCAGGTTAAATTTCAGATTTTGTCCTAGTTTAGTCCAGTTTTAGTTTCAGATTTTGTCCTAGTTAGTCCAGGTTTAGTTCCAGATTAAATCCTAGTCTAGTCCAGGTTAAATTTCAGATTTTGTCCTAGTTTAGTCCAGTTTTAGTTTCAGATTTTGTCCTAGTTAGTCCAGGTTTAGTTCCAGATTAAGGCCTAGTTGACGCCCAGTTTTAATGTGGAAATTGTGAAAGTGTGAACCTTTACTGCATTATTTATTTATTTATTTATTTTTGATAAGTGTTGCGATGTTTGGACAATTAAATGTACAATTTGGACTGAATGTTGTTTTTAAAGTAATTTCATGTACCTTTTTGCCAAAAAATTGACTAAAATAAATGGACACTGTTGTATTTTTTTCATTTTGGATGTTTTTATGCACTGAACAACATGTTTTCTTACTGTAAGTAGGTTTGCATTTCCACAAACCTGACTCTTACTGAGCCGGGAGGACGATCTCTTCTTTGCTTGTTTTCCATGGAATCTTCTGGCAATAATTGTCCACAATACGAGATAAAACGTATCTATCGCCATGGATAAATGTGGTTTTTGAACATTTTTCCCATTGAAAAACTAGCACATTTAGTTTTGTGTTAGCTGCTATGACAAACGCCCTCGTTTTTCATCATTCTGAAATACGGACAGTGATACGCATGTCACAAATGTGGAGTGGTTGACTTACAGCGAGCTCCACAGATGCTCAAACGTGCCTCCCTCTTCAGTGGCTGTGCTCTGGGACATCTTAGAGGAGGGGTAGTCCGGAGACAGGCTTCTCACCCTGCACCACACACAGACAAATACAAAAGCATAAGTGGAATAATAAGAAAATAACCTTGTCACATTAACTCCAGTTTCTTCCCAGCGCAACAGGCTTATCCTCCAGCTAGGTCCTATCAATGCCCCAGCTGCCAACCTTTTTTTTTTTTTTGCCTGGGATCCAGTTTGCCCACTTCTTCAATAGGCTGTATTCACGCTTACGTCACAAACCAGGAAGACGTTTGGAAATACGCAATGACAACTTCCGGCGGGCTCTGTTTGCGCTAGCAAGTCTGACAAAAGTTAAGAAAAATTAGAAAATGGCCCAGTTTTCTTCGTCTACATACTGAATCGTTCTGAGTCGTTGTGAATTGTTCTGAGTCGTTCTGAAGCATTCTGAGATGTTCTGAATCTTTCTGAAGACCTTCTGAGTCGTTCTGAAGACGTTCTGAATTGTTCTGAGTTGTTCTGAGTCATTCTAAGTCATTCTAAGTCGTTCCGAATTGTTCTGAAGACGTTCTGAAGACGTTCTGAGACGTTCTGAATCTTTCTGAGTCATTCTGAAGACATTCTGAATCGTTTTGAGACGTTCTGAATCGTTCTAAAGACATTCTGAGTCGTTCTGAATCGTTCTGAAGATGTTCTGAATCGTTTTGAAGACATCCTAAGTCGTTCTGAATCTTTCTGAGACGTTTTGAATCGTTCTGAAGATGTTCTGAATCGTTCTAAAGATGTTCTGAATCGTTCTGAAGATGTTCTGAATCGTTCTAAAGATGTCCTGAGTCATTCTGAATCTTTCTGAGACGTTCTGAATCGTTCTGAAGATGTTCTGAATCGTTCTGAAGATGTCCTGACTCATTCTGAATCTTTCTGAGACGTTCTGCATCGTTCTGAAGATGTTCTGAATCATTCTGAAGATATTCTGAATCTTTCTGAGACGTTTTGAATCGTTCTGAAGACATTCTGAATCGTTCTGAAGACGTTTTGAGTCATTCTGAAGACGTTCTGAGTCGTTCTGAAGACGTTCTGAATTGTTCTGAGACCTTCTGCGTCATTCTGAAGACGTTCTGAATCATTCTGAGTCGTTCTGAGTCATTCTAAGTCGTTCCGAATTGTTCTGAAGACATTCTGAATCGTTTTGAGACGTTCTGAATCGTTCTAAAGATGTTCTGAGTCGTTCTGAATCGTTCTGAAGATGTTCTGAATCGTTTTGAAGACATCCTAAGTCGTTCTGAATCTTTCTGAGACGTTTTGAATCGTTCTGAAGATGTTCTGAATCGTTCTGAAGATGTTCTGAATCGTTCTAAAGATGTCCTGAGTCATTCTGAATCTTTCTGAGACATTCTGAATCGTTCTGAAGATGTCCTGAGTCATTCTGAATCTTTCTGAGATGTTCTGAATCGTTCTGAAGATGTTCTGAATCGTTCTGAAGATGTCCTGAGTCATTCTGAATCTTTCTGAGACATTCTGCATCGTTCTGAAGATGTTCTGAATCGTTCTGAAGATATTCTGACTCTTTCTGAGACGTTTTGAATCGTTCTGAAGACATTCTGAATCATTCTGAAGACGTTCTGAGTTGTTCTGAAGACATTCTGAGTTGTTCTGAATCGTTCTGAAGACGTTCTGTGTTGTTCTGAGTTGTTCTGAAGACATTCTATATCGTTCTGAAGATCTTCTGAATCGTTCTGAAGACGTCCTGAGTCGTTCTGAATCGTTCTGAATCTTTCTGAGTCGTTCTGAATCATTCAGTAGCGTTCCATTATGTTCGGTTAACCAACAATCACAACCGTACCTCAGTTTTCATCATTTTCCAACTGACGCACAACTCCAAGCGTGATTAGAAGAGACGAGGGCACCAAATTCCAGATGATTCCAAACAGCACATACGTCTGCAGTCTTCATTTTATCAACGATCACATTTACTTCGGTCGATGAGCCCAGTGTCGGGAACTACACCAGAAGTTGTCGTCGCACGTTTCCCAACGTCTTCCTGGTTTGTGACGTAACGTGAACAGAGCCCACACTTTATGAAAATTTAAATCTCTCTGACAGGTTTATTAGCCAATCAGGGATCCCTATCAAAACAAATATGGCTGCACATGGAAAAAAGGAGGAAAATTATCACAGAAGACTGAAAAACAAGGTGGATTTCTGCAGAATCAATGCGCGAAGGACTAAACTCTCATCTGTTAATCTTTCACTGAAATAAACTCATCTGATTGCGAGATCATGTTTTGTTCTGGCTCAGGACGCAGTGAAGGGAGTGGGGACCAAACTGATATCCCCCTGTAGAGAAAATTTGCCCTTTTTTATATATAGTTTCCCATTTTAACCAATAAACCAAATAAAATCTGTATAAAAGCATTAAACAGAGCAATATTCATCATTCACAATTAAATATCTAAAAACATAAATGCAAAACGGTTCAATAATCATGATCAGTGATTAAAACAATATTGTATTTACAGTGGATTTGCATAATGCTGGTTTTAAATGTATATTCGTCCCCCAAATTATATCAATTTCTAGCGAATTGATATAATTTAGTTGAGAGTAAAATGAAGCGCTTTCTCTTCTCCTACACGTGTGATCGCACCAACGCGGTCCCCGGGAGATGGCACTGCGTCAGGGGGCCTCGGGGCGTGCGCAGGCCTGCCCGCCTCACCTCCCGCGCTACATCATCTCCCCCCGTGACCAAACGACACCGCCGACGTCTCCATTACGCACGAGCGCCAACCCACGCCTCACAGTAACCACACCGTTTTTACGCATTCCAAATAAGAAACGCGGTCAGGTCCAGAAATCTTATAACAATTTGATATTCCAATCTCAATTAACAAAATAATCAATCGCATATTCTTGTCCGGATGACGCACTTGCACAGGAAGGGCATCCATCGTAAAACACCTGACAAATTAAGGTGCAACTGCGCTGTGGCAATCCCCAAGGAAAAGGCCAAAGACAAAATAAGAAAAAGAAAACAGCTGTAGCCTAATCTGTTCATTTTGGCACCGATACAAGCTTCATTTAAGTGCAGTGGTGCACTCCAGAAAACTTGCCTAACAATTTATCGTACGTTTCCGTTTAGTGGCGTTGGATAGAGCAGAATAAGGTCCATTATCTCGTTACACACAACTACACAACCACAAAATGAATGACACTATTTTATCCTCACCTGAGTAAACACAGAGGAGAGGATCATAATGTTTAAAGGTCCTATATTACACCAAACTGAATCTTGTGAGCTTTAAACCATGTTATAATGTTACCTCGACAAAAACATACCCGAGGTTATTGTTTTGTTTCATTCCCATAGACTAATTCTTTATTATTAGTCTGTGTACATGTTCAGAGCTCAAAATGCTCTGTTCCACCTTGTGATGTCACGTAGTAGAAGCTTTCAAGTTAACACCTTTACCTTTATTTCAGCAGAGATGGACAATTCCAGGGCTGAAATCATCCAAATGAGCGCAATGAACGTGCATGAACATTGTGGAGCACTTCCTGTATTGAATGTTTTGTGTTTAAGAGAAGAAGTCAACCTAAATACACAGGGTTTGCGTGAATGAAACAAGTATTAAGTCGTGTTTTTGAGGAGGAATCAGCATTATACTAGACAAGGAAAATAGTAATAATATAGGCGCTTCAGTAACGCACCACTGCGTGAGTTTTATCACAGTTTAACCCACAAAGTTCCGTCTTTATCTGACTGAAAACTGCCTGTGCGCACCGCTGCGGAGCCACATCACCCCGGCAACACCTGACCCGGGAACCAACACAAACTGTGGCAAAGGTGCGCGGCTCCTTGGCCATAAACATTAGACTTTAGTTAGGCAGTTAGGCCCCTTTCAGATGACCATCGTGACCGTGACCCCTGAAGCCAGCGCACGGACTCCAGCCACTTATCAGCAAACTTCGCTCCCAATCGATTTAAGATATGGTTACGTAAAGCTGCCATGTGACGCTTTTTTTTGTTTTTTCCACTTAACGCAAAGAACCTCTTTTACGCACAGATATCAATAATGTTTAGTCAACCTAAACCAGCAGTTGTATGAAATATTTGTGTTTACTGATCGTTCATTTAGCCGATTTGAAATGTTTCTGGAGCCTAGTGTGTGCAAGATTGCTTAAACTAAATTGATTTTAGCGTGTATTCCAAAAGGGGGAAATAAAGTCCTTCCGGTGATAAAGAATTCTATAGGCTACACTAGATTAAAAATGTCAAGGGTCATTGCATTTAACTTAATAAAATGTGTAGAAAGATTTGCCTAAATGTTTTGCTCGTGATAGACCTTCTTATGAAATACAACACTGCTGAGTATATAGTTTACATCTGGCAGAAGCAGCTGGTTAAAGATAGACCTGACTTTGACCTATTGATGAACCCGTACACAAATATGACTTATAGAGGCTCAGTTTGTTTACGTAAAACACCCAGCCGTTCTATTCTAATCTATTGAGCTTGGACAATATGATTATTTATAGACATATATTTGATTGTTTTGAGCGAGAAAATATTGATTGGTTTAATATTGTTTTATATTGTTAAGGCCTTACCAAATCCGACCTGGCTTAAACTTTTTTTCCCCCTATTTTGTTCCAGATCTTCTCCTGATATAGACCTACAGTTAAGTCCCGTTCTGGATCTGGTTTAGTCTGGGTTTAAGCAGGAAGCCGCAGGCTCGTAGGCCGGGGCCCTCGCTCTCTCTGCCGCCTCGATGCGCGCTCTTTCCCCTCTGTCTCCATCGGCCCCAGCCCAGAGACGCGACAGGTTTGTGCCTAATTGGGATTCCTCCTGGACCGATTTTTTTTTTTTTCACTTAGCGGCACCACGGAGCTGCGCTGGGAATGTGTTTTCAATAAACGGGTTACAGATATAGGCCTATAAACACGAATTGCGCAAAAACTATACTACGGTCTAATTGTGCGTAATTGCGAAAGTCACTGTGAAATGTTTTACATTGACAAAAAATACAATTACAAAAAACAAACAAGGGAAAAGAATAGGAATAATCGTGACAAATGAACTGTTAAAATAATCGTAATCGTATTTTCAGGTTATGATCATATGGACTATACAGACTCTAAAACACATACCAAAAAACCCTTATTACAAATACAGGCTTTATTAAATCATAATCAATAGATACAAGGCAATAAATAAATAAAAAAGAAAGAAAAAAATACAACTAGTAACAACAATAATATGAGTAATGCGTAATGGCAACTAAACAAAGACTTTTTTTAAGCGTTGCGTAATGACAACACAATATACGAGACAGTCCCGCATTTTACAGCGTCCATCAGCTCTTGCCACCACTGTCAACTCATAACCAGCAGAAACCGATTCTTAAATTATCTTCACGTAATAATTCTCAACATTTTCCTCATGAACTGTTGACAAAGCACAGCTCGCAGGCCTCCGTGTCACACAATAGATGCCTGTTTGCGCTTCACCTGCGCCTTCACCTGTGCCAGGTTACGCGCATCCATGACAACACACGCACAGCACAAGGACACGGTGGCCCTATAAACATCGAGGCATTTCACTGCAGTAGTTTTAGATTAAATGCAGGCGGACGTTTAAGGCCTATTTTACATTAAGAAAATAAAACATAGATCGGATCGATAAAGCCTGCTTGGTTTAATAGCCTAAATAAACACGAGCAATGGGTAAAAAATAGCAAAAGAACTAGACAAGAGAAGAAATGGAGCCCGCACTGCGTTATTAATTTACAATCTTAAGCTTTTACGCACTGAAAATAAGAATCCGCAAGCCTATATTTTTGTCTTTATTTACTTCTATTTTTCAACCGAGTGTAACAGATTCTGAGGCTCATTTTTGTCGTATGATAGTTTATAAAATCAATTTCTTAGAATACAGAATTTCTTTAATAAATGTGTTTAACAGTAGGCCTACCAGTTGTCAACACCTCATGCGTAAAATACGAAACGAATTGCTAAAAAAACACAGCGTCTACCTTTAAATGCGAGATAAAAACACGTACCTGGATATTAGTATTATCCCAATCCAATCCAAAAAACACCGGGATAACGTTCTTCCAAAACACCTTTCAGTTTATTGCGCAGAGCATCGAGCGAGTCTCCGTCAAACGACAACAAAACATCACTACAAGAACGCACTGTTTGGATAAGATAACCGTGAAATTATAGATTTTTTCCGAAGACGTTCAGCCCAGATCAGGAGGAAAAGTGATTTGCATGCTGCTGGCCAGTAGAGCGAAGTGTGAGCCAGAGGGAGCCCGAGGAGACGCTCATGGCAGGAGGCGGTAGCGCGATTTGGGCGCATTTAAGCGGCAAAAGTGTCCCTCTCACAACTGCCACAATAAGGCTCTTACGCACTGACAAACGAGACTATAATCAACATATTTTTTAGGATAGACTATTTTATTAGGCTAATGTCATCATCGTGGGCATTTTTAACTACGCAATTCTTTAATCCGAAACAAAATAGGCAGGAATGTTGCTTTAGGCTGATGACAATAATTAATAGGTCTAATTTGCGGGGTCTGAGATGACATCACGCAACATTCAGCCTGCACTGATAAGGCAAATGGGGACAAACAAAGAAATCTGTTTCAATTTGCAGATTTTGTGTAAGAATGTGGCTGACTGGCCTATTTGGAAGCGTTGGCATAGGCCTATTTAATTTGACAAGATCCATACGAAAATGCAATCACACAACACTCGGTCCAGCCCCCTTCTGAAAGACTAACTGATGACACGATCATCATCATTCTATCAGAAAAATAACGATATACAGGCTTGAGTCAACACATAATTAGCCGAAATATATAAAGCCTCAAAAAAAAAAAAAAAATCCTATTGACATTAAAATTTGAATAACCAATATTAACCATTAGCCAACATCCGGATAATTTCAGCATAGCACTAATAGACACTTTACAACCACTAATAAACCGTAAAATCTCACTTTTATAATTAAACTACATTTCCCAGAAGTCTACGCTCCACTCGAGTGCGCTGATTGGCTGTTGTTGCACTGACGTCACCCGCTCGCCCAAACAAACTGTTGCGGAGCTGTCCCGTGGAGCTGTGCCTTTTACTCAGCGATTTATTCACTTTTTCACCAATTACCTTGCTTTGGATTAACTTTTTAACCACCCAGGTACGTTTTGCGTATTTTTGAGGGTTATTTTAAAGCGCTCTGATGTATTTTATATTCGATTTGTTTCTAAGTTTTGCAAAATGAGTGGTAGTAGCTAACGTTAGCCACAGTTAGCTTCTAGCATTGGTTTGTTGATGTTTTTACACTAATCAGGGACTACCAATGACTTTTCGTGCAATTAGTGTAAAAAAGTCTTAAGTTTTGCGTTATTTTGTATGTCTTTACACTGTTGGGTAACGTTTTACGGGGGATAGCTGCATTCTGCTGTCTGTCTTATGTTATTTGACTGACATTTAGGAATATATCTGGAAAACTTCACATCATGAGGCCTTAATGCTATTAAATAAGTCAAATGTTAAATGTAGGGTTTATCTTTTAACATTAAAATCCTGTGTAGCAGTGTGTTTGGTTACATAACTCCATCTAGTGGTTTAATACTGGGGTATTACTTTTTTTTAGGACGTTTTATTTACTGCTTCATGCAAAATAATACACTATGTATTACTTGGATTGGTAAAACTGCTATTCTTAATCTGCTAAACTTCTAATGAGACTAGATGAATATAAATATAGAGGGATAACTGATGCTTGTGAATTTTCATTTTGGATAAATAATAATAATAATAATAAATATCTAAAATTAACTTTGCTTTTTGTGCCCTCTTTGTAGATGAGGTGACATCATGAACTTCTCTGAGGTTTTCAAGCAATCCAACCAACTATGCAAAGTGTCTCCAGATGGAAAATATTTGGTACATTTCTGTCTATCTCAATTAATATTAAAATCTATAACAATAATTAAATCAGACTTTTGCAGTGCTTGTAAATATCTTGATTAAGCTGCTTCAAGTGCAAACATTTTCCAAATTTAAGACTTACTGGATAGTGCCATAGTTATCAACAAATCCAAACAACAAAAGTTCCTATAATTCAAGTGGTCAAATGTCCTCAAAATGGCGTTCATAATAACTGGAAACTAAAACAGATGATTATTTAAACGAGAGAAGTTTGCATAACTTCAAATATTCATGGGAAATTATCACATCTTATAAAGCGATTTACATTAAGGAGCTACTCACCCATTCACACACACACACACGCACACACACATTAATATCAATGTATGCAAACACTGGGGGTGAGATGGGTTAAGTGTCTTGCCGAAGGACACACTGACAGCATTGATTTATGGGAGCTGGAATCGCACCACCAACCTGTGGGTCAGTGGATAAACACTCTGCCAACTGAGCTACTGTAGCGCTTAACAAAACATCTATTTTAATGTTATCTTTATGATACACAAACTACCTGTACAAAAAAAAATCCATCTAGATCTATGTAATTTATATTGGATTGTTGTGTTTTATTTATTTATTGTTTAATTTGTTTTTTGTTTTCTTCTAGGCGACGTGTGTGCAGTACAGGCTGGTGGTGCGAGATGTGACTACACTGCAGATCCTCCAGCTGTACACGTGTCTGGACCAGGTCTCTCACATGGAGTGGTCCTCAGACTCCCAGTTTGTCCTTTGCGCCATGTACAAGAGAGGCCTGGTGCAGGTGAGGATCTGGTAGAAGCTGCTCAAGATAACCTGGGTTGTTAGGACTGTAACTCATTGCAGTTACGGCATACCTAATCTGATCACATCAAACATACAACATAGGCTAATCCTCCAGCGATGTAAATGCAGAGACCAAAACTATTAAGGAAACTAGATACTCAGTTCAGGAGGTATTTCCTGAAGAGGTTTAGAATGATTATAATTTGACAACCAATTATAGAAGCTACTATTTTTTGTGGTAAGGTATCCTATTTTGTATACACAAGTCACATTCACAATCTCGTCTAAGGACACGAGAATGATATTAATTGCCTAGAGCAGTACTTAAACCAAATATGTTCCAGTGACAGGGCAACCTTTCCACCTGCTACGATAGTAAAACCATCCAAGATCCAAAATGAAAGGATAAAGGATACAAATGAAAACATGTATTTGCTGAGTCAAAAGCTGCAGACCCGATATTGGAAGGAAAATAGTGCAATAGTTGAATAGTTAAATGTTGATTACATTGATTAAACCTGAGGCCCATGACTCTTATTAACTAGTCCCACTCCTGTAATGATCTATGGACTAAACCAGGACTATCTAGACTTTAAGAAACCTTTTGATCCACTGGAAACTATTGAGATAGTGTATTGAGACAAGGCGCTCATAACCTCATTCATATTCATAAAAGCATTACTATTTATTTATTTATTTTTTTTTACTCTTTGTTATTGTAATATAATGTGATGTGTGAGCTACTCTGTCCAAGTAATTTCTTTTTTTCAGTTATAGAAAGAACTTTTTTCTAAATCAAGCTCAAACTACTTCCAAAGTTAGAACGTTGTATTTGGACAGACGTCAAAATCCTGAAGTATAAATAAGATGTAAGTTTGTCGTCATGTCTGTCAGCCTGAGGAGTTTTTGGGAAGCTAACATCATGTGTGAAAAAGCGAGAGAACTTTTTTGTTGCTCACCTTTGCAGAGGAAACCAACGCCAGTCTTTCATGTTGAAACGTTTTTGTGGTGAATTGTTTTGGCCGTGCGAGGGTTGTCATTGATGTTTTTCCTCTCTCTGTCTGTCTCTCACTTTGTCTCTCTGCTTCCTCTCCTCTGTGGTTCTCAGGTGTGGTCTCTGGAGCAGCCCGACTGGCACTGTAAGATCGATGAGGGGTCTATTGGACTGGTCTCCTCGCGCTGGAGCCCCGACGCGCGTCACATTCTCAACACCACCGAGTTCAACGTAAGTGTGAGGAGTCGGAGCGGGTGATACGCTGCTCCGTGTGTGTGCTCTGTGCTCTGGAACTGTTGCTGGGCCCGTGGGGAAGGGGGGCCACTGAAAATAGCCAGACACCAGAGCCCTTTTCTTGAACGCCCCCCCTCTCCTCCCCACCCCGCCAGCCCCCCACCTGCTGCATGTATTCAGCCTGGTTTCACTGCTCGGGTCCTGTTAGCGTCCTGTCAGACACGGCTCTCGAGTGCGCCCGCAACACGTCCGCAATGTGTATGTGCCCTCCGGTGGAAGGCCGGTATTTGCTCTGGCAGCAGAGCTCATTACAGTGCAGAGTGCCAATGAAAATGTTACAATGGTAAACACAGGTTTGAATTTAAGAATTGCATATTGAACATCACTGTATTACTTCTGTAGCTGTTACTGTCCAGTGCTTTTGTGGTTAACTGGGGGTGGTTTGAAACCCATCTCCAATCTATAATACAAAAAAGAAGGAGATACAGAGCACTCTGACATGAAATTAAAAAAAAAAAAAGTGGCTATAAATGGGACATATCGATGTGTTTCAACCTAGTCTAGGTCTTCACCTCTTTTTTTTTTCTATTCAGGCATCTTTTTCTTCTTGTATCCTTGGTAGAGCACCTGTCTGCACATTTCCTGACCCACTGACACGCTCACCTTTCCCATTTGTTGTGGCAAATTTGCATTTGGCACCAGAGCTTCCGGTTGGTATTCAGAAGTGATCATAAAGTACTGGCTCCCCATGAGCCTGTAGTAGTACAGCATCTGTAAATTTCATCCAGAAACAGCAGAGGGAGACAACAAGCCCCTCAAACACCCTACAACTACTAATTTAATCATTGTAGGCTTATGTTTTATAAATGGTACTGTACTTCTCTTTGTACAGTGGGAAGGGTTGTAACTGTTGCTTACAATTTGCTATAGATTTTATCCTAATCTCTTGTTTTTCCATTAGTGTTATGACACTAAAATTTCAAACCAAATTTCGGGAATTAAGAGACGCGATACGCAATACCGATTCCGTTACCATGATGATGAAAAAATCGTAAATCATAGTATTTTCTTTTATACTACCCTCAGTGGTCCATGGGTGTTAACTCGTCTCTTATACTTACCAGATCATTCTAAAGATATTCAGGAAAGGTTCATTACTGTCATGTGAATGTGACTCTTTTAGTATTGAAACCTGCTCAAATGAGTATCTAGTCTCGATACAACTCTTAGTATCAGTTACGATCTGATTTCTGATGCTTTTGGCAGCCCTATTTTCCGTAATGTGTCCTTAATGCCTCTCAGCTCAAATGAAGAAGTGTCTCCTTTGGGAGCTTTGAGAGTGAGAAGGGGGAGCACCGTGGAGCTGAACCTGACTCCGGGACTCACTTGACAGGTGCTGTGTGGTCCAACGCGCACCCGTCTGCTCCGGAGAGGGGTGCAAGGAGTGCAAGTGTCTGCGGCATGTCTGCTTTGTGTCTGTCTGCAACTTCCAAAATAAAAACGCAACAGAATGGAGGCTCCAGTTCCTAAAGAGACACACACGTGGACTTGGCATTGAGCAATAGCGCCTCACTCAATGTAAGAATCATCAAGCAAATGATCTGAGCTGAACTTCAAATGACGGCTACATAGAGACATAGATGGGTGTTTATACAGTAACCTAAAGAAGTAGTATAACTTAAAGGGGCACTTTTTGGTTGGGATTTCACCACATCACTTTAAAGATCACGTATAATGCAGATTTTACCTTTTCGAGCTTTTAACCTTGTTTGAATATTGTTCCCTCATCAAAAACATACCTGGAGTTGTATTCAGGTTCTTTCACGTTGGTTTCAGTAATTCCCTGTAAAAAGCTTTTGCCTTTGAGCTTGAGACAAAGTTTGAGATTACTCGGATTGTGATATCACAGAGTATTAATGAATGTGATTTGACAGATTTGACCTGCACAGTTTTAAAGTCCATAAATCATTGCTAGAGTTGTTCTAAGCCTTTCTACTGTGAAATCGCCTTCATTAATACTGCATGCTTACATTAACGTTAGGGATGTAACGATATTCGATATAATATCGAATCGTTCGATAGAGGTGTCACGATTCGATATACGTGTTTGGTTGATACACGTGTCCACACGCACATGTCCCTCCATGTGCTCTGTGTTGTCATTTATTTTGGTCCGAAAGGAAAACAGTTCAGCGTCTTCCTCAGATGCAGCAAAAAAACAGCTCCATAGGGACGAACAGCTGAAATATTTTAACAGAGGAGGGTTTTATCTTTCAGTTACTTTTTTATTTTACGCTGATAGACCCAGGAATGACAAAGATATTAACTTTTAAATACTTCAGAATCATTTTTGGCTTCACATAGTGTTCGTTCACACGAATGATATACACGATCTATTTCTCAGACTCTGTCTCATAAGTTTTCCTCAGAAAATGGTCTGTTGAGACATTTCTATGTAAGATAACATTCTTTGAGTGTTCAGAAAGAGCACATGACAGTGCAGTGTGTATAAAAAGAGCAGAACAGTGTGGGAGGAGCTACGTGGAGCAGCATGGACACAGGAGCCTGTGTGAACGCAATGAGCGGAGGAAAAGAGATCATCAAATCATCATCAAAAAACAAAGTCTGATAGTAACTCCCCTAGTAGTTACTACACTGTATGTATTGTTTCATTAATATAATATTTTTATTATATTATACTCATTAGCAGTAAAAATTACATGACTTTTTTTTCATGTCTTAAAACGTGTTGAAATCGAATCAGTATCGTGACCCGTGTATTGAGATATGAACGAATCGCGGGAAAACTGTATCGTTTCATTCATAATTAACATACAGTATGTACAGCGTGCAGACATGCTCCTCATTACCTAGTTTAATTGTTTTTGCTTTGGTAATTCCCTCTGCTGCCTGGAGAAGGCGAGATGCACCAGATCAGAGAGTTTGGAGCGCTGAGGCTGTGAAATTCTCTCTGTTTTTTTTAAATTAGGCATTATTTAAAGTTCTAAATCATGAAATGCTATAATACAATGAATGCCTTATATTTGCTCTTTAATGTCAAACCCCCAGACTGGTACGGCTTTTAATTTCATTCACAAATGTTTGAATAATCTCAACATTTTGATATATAGAAATTAGGGCAGATGCTTCCCCATATTTAAAAAGTTGCCAAATTTTATGGAATTTCAATGGTAAATTGTCCAAAGAGTTGTAGAATTGCTTGAATTAGGCCTAATTTAACACGTTTTAATGAGTTAACGGCTTCCGCTTCCAAATTTTCCACACGCGTCCTTAGCTGCTACTGCTTGGCACTAGTCGCCCTGATCTGTAATTGCGGTTGATAATGTAGTGTAATTGGTGCAGTATAAGCGGCCTAACACCTTGGCGAATGGTCCGCTGAACTTACCTTCACCCCGCGCGCAGATTTCATTAAGACAGTGGCAGACGGGTGTAGGTGTCGGGCTTAAATTTCATCCCCGCTCATAAACAGGCCTGCTATATTAACTCCTTCTGGACAGCTGTGCTCAGATCGTGCTTGCGCCGCTCTGTTTGTCCGCATATGTGTCAGTAAATCTGCTTAGCTTAGCCCCGCGTCACCGGCTCCGGCTTTAGACATGCAGGGACGCACATAGTTATAAGTTCACAAGTTTTATTGGGATGGCAGGAAAAGAAAATAGTTTTATTAGTGATAACAAGAGTTTGTGGCAGCGCCGGACTACCTGGTGTAATTTGGAAGTTACTGTTGACAGTACAGTGCCTTGCGTATACATTTGGATTAGTTATTTTCTTACAAATGTTGCAGCAGGATTGGAAATCAAATCAAGATGAAGTTCAAAGTACAGAATAAGGGTACGCATTTTAAGGTAACAGGTTTTATAGACAATACCATGGGTCTTTAGAAAACAAAAGAACAAGAAATTGAGAAAATATAAGAGCCACGTAAGCCTCAGACAGTGGGATGCCTATAAAACCTGAACCATTATCCATTTGCACAAAGTTTGGCATCAAAATGATACATTTACAATCATAATAAGCATTTAATTCATTTAATTTTAGTTATTCAGCACAATACACATAATTCAGAAATCCCTTGGCGAGCTACTTCTTGGCGAGCTACAAGTTGGAGACCCGTGCGCTATACAAAAAAACATGTAATTGCAAAATCTGAAATGGTTTCTGGTGAAATTTCTGCGTTCTAACATGGAAATATAGATAAGATGCTACCTTAGTTTTCAGTAAAATGGACCACCACTTCCAAAAGAGCGCTCCTTTATTTGATACACCTTTTCCAATGTGTGACATCAGACATATCATAAACCAAATGTCATTATGGAACAGCTGTCAATCATTCCGGATGTTTCCATGTCAGAGATTTAATGGCGCTTCGTCACATGAAACCTCTCGTGTATTGTGAGCACTTGTCGCCGTAGCCCCCCGCACGTCTAAATTCCTCTCGTTTATCTTCGGAGCTCGCAAAACGCCACTCACACATCCACTCTAATCCACGTTTACCAGCCGGCGGGCGTCAAACTGCGGGCGGAAAAACCTGCGCCAAGGACAACGCTGAGCTCCGCCACTTCTCTAATGGTTTTTTTTACGTCGCGGGCGTCAGATTAGCAATAACATTCCTGCCCATTGCGATCGGAGCCCCGCTAACGTGCAGCATTGTTGGCAGCATCTTTCCAATGCTATAACCGAAGTTGGCAGGACAATGGCATACGGCTGCATCCAGATCTGGTTCCCAAGGCAGTATGGCAGGGCTGTAACAGGAGAATAAAGCTATATCGGTTGGACGTGGCTTTGTATGAAGAATGCCCACGGTTTAATCCTGCGTTGACAGACTGGTCTATATGGCATTGGACGCACTCAGTAAGAGCTACGAGAATGACTGGTAGCCGGGGCTTTTCAGTAACAAAACTCTTGTCGCATGTGGCCAGTTCTGATTGCAAGATTTCACACATGGCTGTTTTATAAATACTTGTTTGTCACGTTATTAAATAAATGAATTGGACATAGTGCAGTAGTTGCTTGTACCAAAGTCATTTTGGTATTGGGGCAACTATAAGAATCTAATCACTCATTGCAAAACAGGAAGCTTTTACATATGTTCTTCCACCGTGAACAATATATGGCCTATAGTTTATTTAGTTATATTTTTGCACATTTGTTTGAGCAATCTTGGCTATTCAACCTGTCTCCTCCTCAAGAAGTTCTCCTGTGCGTTTTCAAAGTTCACACATTCTCTAGGCTTGTTTTTATCATTTCAGAGCTCAAACCCTCCACACCAGGGGTTTCCAACGTTTTCCCTGTGGAGAGATGGTTTAATAAAATAAAATTCTTGCTACTCCTGTTATCAAGAAGATAAGTTGATATAACAGTGTCTTGTGTACAGTTAGATGCCTATTAAACATAAACTATTGTCTATTTATTAGTGCGCACTGCTAGACTACATTATAAGGTTAATGTGAATTGAATTTTCAGCATAATATGTATAATTCTTAATTTCTTTGTGGAGCTACTTGTGACTCCCTTAAAGAAATAACCAAGCCTTAATGTTTTGATTAAATACATTGAAGAAAGTTTCATTTCAGGTTTCAAATATAGTCATCTGGACTAAAAAGATAAATCACCCCAAGACTAAACTGGGACTAACCCAAGACTAACCTGCTAACTTTAAATATATTTTCTATGTTGCTATGTTTGTTTCTATAATCCCGAAGAAAACTTTGAATTTCCTTTGGGATCAATAAAGTATCAATCCAACCATCCATCCATCCGGGGACTAAACCAGGTTTAACCCAGAATTAAATCGAGGCAGAACCTATGTTTTCAGATTTTCATAATTTGGTTCAAGATCTGGTCTGATCTCTAGGTTTGATCAAATATTTTTTCATTGTCTTCCCACTTTCCATCTGCTGCACTGGAGGCTCATTGTTTCTTTCCTTTCATCCTCAAGAGTCTGGTTTTTCATCCTCTGCAGCAGTGTCTATGGTCCAGAACAGCACCTCATCATTGGACATATAAGTGTTCAGCTTCGTAGCTCGGTACATTGTCCCTGTCTGACAGTCCAGGCGTCTCATTTATAGAATCTGTACATACAAACATTACTTGACTTTACCCGTTACATTTGTGATCTATAAAAACTTGAGGTGAAAATGAGCGGGCTTTTATAAAGGCTCCCGTGGAGTCTCAAATCCCACAGGACATCAGTGGTCAGCGGATCCTCTGCATCTGCTCCCAGAACACACATGGTCTTTCAGCACCTGGGCAGAGTACAGAAGAGTCAAAGCTTTGATCTTCACGATGGCTTATCTGCTACAGCAGGGAACAACTTGGATGTACTTGTGGTTTTGGTCAATAAGGAATACATTTTTAAAAGTGTATTGGAATATACTACATAATTTGAATAATGTACGACATAAGAAATCAACTTGTAAGATTTTTTTTATTGGCCCTATTATCTTTTAAAGCCCTCAAGTCAAAATTCATTAAACCGCATACAGCATGTATAGAGCAGCTCACAAAACGAGAACCAGTGAGTTTGGCCTTTGTAAAGGCATCATTTCTTCCATCCTGAATAGATAAACAGCAGCTGTTTTGAGGAGCGGGTCTTAAATTCTAACACCTGCTCCAACGCCTATGGCCAATCACCAGAGCTGCACCTCACCTTCAGCGCAGAAACCTCATCGTACGTGTCGCTTTACCGCCCAAGAGCTCATTGCACTGCGCTGCATGTGGAAAAGCATTTCCCACCTATTTTCCTCAACTACCCCTCCTCTTTCTTGGCTCGGTTTAAAGTTACGCGGCCTTTTGGGTCGGCCTCTCGGTGCTTCCCCTATGCGCAAGCTTCAAGGCATCTCAGAAGTGTGTTTGTGTTGTGGCCTGTTGCCATGGAGATTAGTTGGGGTAAGCGTGCAGAGAGGAGGTACCAGAGCGGGCGCACAGCTGGAGGTGTGGGGCAGATACTGGGGCCACACTTCAGGGCTGTGAGGGCAGAGACACAGGCCCAGCTCAGGTGTCCGGCCGGGCTGCACGATGAAAGCTTTGTCACCGGGAAGATTTATAGCGGCGCATTCCTGTATTCAATATACAAGGAATGAGGAGGGCATGTACACATGGGCACGGATACAGCTACAGTCTGTGGCTGTCGTGAGGCAAGGAAATGACTGCATTGAAAATAATTTAAAAACTGTAAGCGGCAGAGCAGAAGGTCTCTTCTCATGTGTTGAAAATTGTTGGTCTGCCCATAAATTGAAATGCTCAAAATCAAACTTTATAAATTTACTCTTCTGGAACAGCCTTTGCAATGCCAGATTGTTGACCTGGTCAAACAAGACTTTATGCTTTTCAGGGTACTACACATCACAGCAAGAAGGTTATCAATTGACCTGGGGTCTCATTTATAAAATAAAATTAAAAAAAAAAAAGACATGGATTTTACTATAACATAACATAAACGTAAACTGGGTCAGACAGGCCTTTCTGTGCAGTTTGCATGTTTCACCCTGTGCTTGGATGAGGTTCCTCCAGGCAAGAACAAGCCAAGCTTAAGATCTGAAGATGGTTCCCCAAGTGCTGTACTGCAGGGTCTCACTGCTCCTGCCAGATTGCAAATGCAGAGGACAGTTTCATGAGTCATTAACAAAGTACACATAACCTTTTCTCTATTGTATGCAAAGTCTTTGTATAGAACTGTGAATGCAAACTATGCATTTGAGCGACGTGCTGCAAGTAAATGGCTAAATATTACCTTCCAACTGATTGAAGTCATTTTTTTTACACAACTTCTCAACAAATAAAGTGTGTTACCTGATTGTTTGACCACCAACAATTTGGCACAAGCAAGACTGAGAAACATGTTTGGATGTTATAAAGTGCTGAATAGACAAACAAAAGTGAAACTTAAACAGGTGTCGGTGCACATCAGCTGTGCAGCTGGTTCATTTGTTCTGGGTTATAACTGAACAGACGCAAATGACAATTGCTTTCCACAAAAGAAAGGCATTGAAAAAAATAGGTTTTGTTTTAGAGATCAACCCTTTTTTTATTGACCGTTGCCAATATCAATTGTTTTATTTGACTGACCAAATCGTGCGATAAATAATTAGAATCCGGATTAAATATTGTTGGACATATTGTTTGACTGCATCCTCTGTTTGCATTATTGTTGCAGTCTGAAACGTATTGCGGCCGGTTCGCTCATTTGTTCTCCTGGCTCACCCCCGATGATAAGTGGGCTGTTCTGAGTGTTAAGCTGCGGATGAGAGACAAATGTTGGAGCTCCCAGGAACACTGCAGCCCTGTGAGGGCTCCAGGCCTCCCTCAGTAATGGTCTAATTAAAAGGCTGTTGTTGACACCCAGACACCATATGCAACAACCGTTAGCAAACAAATAGCTCTTATATAAACCGATGTCTGGCTCAAAGTCTGTAGAGTTAGGAAGGGCAGGTTACCCAGGGAGGCCAGTGCTTTACAGACAACACAGCTTATGGGATCTGATATTATTTGTAATTAACTATATTGGAGTGAAAGGTGAATTTTGTTTGTTCTTTTTCTTTCTCAGTATTGACCAGTGGTGATAAGAGTTCTGAAAATGTGTATGGTAAACAGTTTACATAGCTAAAAATGAACTCGGAGCCAATCAGAGCAGGAAATGCAGTGCTGTTATGTGTGTTTGTAGGTACAGAAAAAAAGCAGAGACAGCAGTGGATTGGGACAGTTGGGACATTAACTTTTATGACTCAAAAATGACTTTAAAAATCGACTAAAGGAATAGCTTTGGAATGAAAAAAGTAATTTGCATCTTAAAGTGCAAGAGATGTAAATTCATAACATATAATTTCTTGCGTCTTTTCTTCCCACAGCTCAGAATCACTGTGTGGTCGCTGTGCACCAAAGCTGTGTCTTACATCAAGTATCCCAAAGCCTGTCAAAAAGGTAAGTGCAGATTAAAGGGGTCATGTTATGACCTAGTTACATGAATAAGTTGTTCTCTCTTCAAAAAAATACTTGCATAATCTTAGTTTTGTCCATTGGTGAACTGAAACACTTTGTTTCTGCCATCTCTGCCCACTTTTTTATCCCTTCCCACATTAAACACTAAATGCAATTTGCTGTCATTCATTATTTTTATTTACTTATTTGCTTTTTACTTGGAAACACACTCAGAAATACGTTCTGCCCTCTCTTGGCCATTTAACTCATTTATGAATCCATGTTGCCAAATGCCAAATTGTGTTGGCCCTCAAACTCACTCAATTGGCCCAAATAATGATATGCAGTACTTTTTACTGCAAGTTTAAGTAGTTTGGTCTCTATAACCTCAATAACTTCTTGATGTATTGTTCTACAGACCTCAAATGTGTGTTTCAAGCCTTATTAAAGGTACAGTAGCTCTAAAACTATGTAAAATGCACCATTCTGAAAGACTCGATGTAGTGACCACTGGTCTGTGGCCTCCACTTCAAATGTGTTTCGCAGCTTGGGCAACATAAAAGTCCAATACACTTTTTATTCAACATGATCTAAACATCAATTTAGTAACTTTTTTTGGATTATCCATGTATCAGGCCATGTAATATATGAAAGAAATATATGAAAGAATGAGTTACGGATGGTGAAAACAACAAAAAAAAAAAATTATGAACGAACACCGAGTCTTGTTAACCAGTTAAAATCGGCTAACTGTTCAGTTAAAAATCTATTCTAAATTTAATCGCTCTTTGAAATAACGTGCATTTGGACTCAAGCCGCACCTGCCGCCGCCTCTCACACGTGACAGTGCTGAAGATAAAGGTGTTAGTCAAGTGTTAGAATCTCATGTGAAACATCACCGTGGCTCATTTCAGAAAATGATGCTTATAAACTGCAGAGCGCAAGTCTGTCAAGGCCACACATGAAGCATTTATACACGGAGACGCACGTGAGGCTCAGTTTAACCCAGCACTCATGACTTTAGTCCACAATATGCACAAAACCGTGAGTATAAAACGCCAAAACATCCAACAGACGCCTACACAACAAAAGCACTTCTGTGGCAACTCAAACAACTTGTTTGTAGCAGCACTAGAGCGCTGAACAGATAAACTCGACGGTGCAGAGTTAGCACGGTTAGCATAGTTAGCACGGTAGGTTGGCTTTTCTCACCTGAAGAAGAGACTTGAGGGTGTCGCATTTTGAGGTGAAAAGGGGCATGTCAGTACGTGTCGCCTTTAAGTCAAATGGATAAACAAACACAGCAGCGAGACCTCGCGCCACATAAAATGCACGTTTAGGCTACTGTTGATGATAATTTAGGGCCCACTCACACTCGGACTGTAGAGCATGATTACGTAGATACATTTTGACCAGTTAACGTCAATTCGGTCAACCACCAGTCAAACGGTTACCGGTTAACATCCATAGTACGAGTATTGAGATCCGTGTCATACCGTGGGCCCTGTATCGGGATTTGTCTTGCATCGTTATGTGCTGGCCATACCTGGCAGCCCTAATCTCTATGGAGTTTATACTTCAAAAGAGTCGTTCAGGTGGCGTGACATAAGCAGAAAGACAACAAAGGAACAATATCTCCTTCCTTCTAATCAAACGTTCTCCTCACATCACACTGAGGAGCACCTGAGGACACGTTACAGTCAGAATCACATGCCGTTCTTTACCTTCAGGCTGGGGCCGGGTATGCGCTGAACCAGGCCTCCTCGCTGACAGCTGCTGCCCTCCTCAGTAAATGGGACATGCCCTTCATAACAGAGCTGTCAGCAAGTGCGGGAAAAATGATTGTCCACCACTCTCCCCGTTTTCCACATGCAACGAGGCCAGACAAGAATGCCCATAGAAATAATGTGGCCCTGATGGGGACATAGCACCGCAGCTTCGGGCGTGTCATTGTACCGGCCATTTGCTGTTATGTGGAGGTATTTGATTACACGCAGAGGCCTCCGAAAATAATGGAAGCTCTAGTAAAATCTTTTGCGAGGTAGGTATGTGTGTAAGTACCTTTTGTGGACCTTCTGACCCCAACGAGTCTGATTCATGATGAGGCTGGGTGATATTGTCAAAGATTTGTTTTCCTTTATTGACCGATCAGTTTTGTTTCATTTGTTTATATCTTTTTTTCTTATTTATTTATTTCTTTAAAAAAAACTATTAATAATAATAATAACAATAACAATAATGGTTGTAATAATAATCAAAATCATAAAAACTAAAACTATACATTTTTTGGTCAAACAATATATATGTTTTTCATTTGTTTTGTTTTTTTTTGTTTTGTTTTTTTCTTATTTCTTTATTATTTCTTAAAAAATAAATAATAATAATAATAATAATAATAATAATGATCAAAATCAAACTAAAACTACATTTTTTGGTCAAACAATATATATATATATATATATATATATATATATATATATATATATATATATCTATATATATATATATATCTATATATATATTTTTTTTTTCATTTGTTTATTTTGTCCTATATTATCCACTTTTGGTCAAAGTTTTTTTTTTATTATTAAAAATATAGATTTTTTTTTTCTTATTTCTTTCTTATTAAAAAAAGAAAAAAATACAATAATAATAATAATCATCATAAAAACTAAAACTATAAATTTTTTGGTCAAACAATATATATATGTTTTTCATTTGTTTATTTTGTCCTTATTAAAAAATGTTATCAACTTTTAGTCAAAGTTTTTTTTTATTATTAAAAATATTGAATGGTTATCAATTTTAATTTCATGGATGAGACATTTTGTTGGGTTATTTTGAGAGATTGTTATTTCTGTGTCTGGAAAAACATGGCGATAAACGTTAATAAACTGGAAACAAATCAGTGGCTCAGTGGTTAGAGACGTGGTCCCACAGTTCTGTCGTGTTCTTAGGCAAGACACTTCAGCCTCACTTCCATCAGTCAGAGCAACAAACACCAGGAGCTTACGGCCCCTGAGTGTGCAGTGAATGAATAACGGCTGCAGTGAAGTACAGTGAGAGGCTTCGAGAAGCATGTGAAGTGCATTTGGCTGCACGGTGGCTGAGTTAGTGGAGTTTGCATGTTCTCCCCGTGTCTGGATGGGTTTCCTCCGGGCGCTTCGGTTTCTTCCATCAAACCAAAACGTGCTACAAAGGTCTCCAGGGGGAATAGCTGATAACTACTGTATTTTTCGGAATCAAGTTGTTTTTTTCAGGGTTTGGGTGGTCTTATATATATGACATTTTTCACACTGACAGCCCATAGACCAAATATATGAATCCTATATATGAATCAAAAATGAAAAAACAAACTGTTACGCATTTTTTCATATTGGTTTTAGAGACAAATAATAAAGAAAAGAGTTTTTCGTTTTCTTATTTTTGGTTATATATTGAAAAACTAATGAACAAATGATACACGGATTGTTCTCTGTTCGGTTGTTTTTATTACTATAACTTCTATAACTTGCCTTTCAAGATTAAATGTTTGTTCTTGGTCTCTGATGTTATAAAATAAATTTCCCAAGTGCGACTTATAGTCCGATGCGACTTAGTCTGAAAAATATGGTAATTGTAAGCCACTTAAATACAATAAATCAATTCAAACACTGTCTAATACATGACTAAATACTAATAAAATGCAACACTAAACACAATCAATCAGTTAAATTCTGTCCCACTTTAACTGTAGGATTTTAACTGTATGTTTTAATCGTACTTAATTTGTTTATGTTGTTGTAAGGCGACCTCGAGTGTCCAGAAAGGCGCCTAATAAATAAAATGTATTATTAAAGGCATTATTATTATCATTATTCATTCCATAGAGGCGAGATGGATAAGTTTAATGCCATATTGTGCAACATTCCGGGCAAAGCAACAACCTCTTCATGAAGACAAAACGTGGTTGACCCTCCAAGACAAAAGTCGTAGCGTATTTGTAAATAAAAACGCTCTAACAACGCCTAAACCTATTACACACACCATCCTTTAACTTGCAGCTAATATCATGTCCCCATAGTCAGAAACAGTGCAGGTTTATTTAGACGGTGCTCAGCTGTTGTACCTTGTGTTGTTTGTGGAGGGTGTGTATTTCACACGGGGTGACTGGAGCCTGCTCTGATCTCTCCGACAGCTCTAGACTTCAGCAGAGATGGCTGCTACATGGCCCTGGCTGAACGCCGAGACTGCAAAGACCACATCAGCATCTTTGTGTGTGACGACTGGCATTTACTAAGGGTAAGTTTGATCGTTTTATTTACAGTATTGGCCATTCTGGATACTAAACCTGTTAATCACTTCGATCTGATCTGTGCAAATCTAGTGACAGAGCTGCAATTTTCTTTTCTATTTGGAAAGAATAAATATTATACAGATTTCTTCCACTTCAAATATAATATTTCTCCTTTTTACTTAAATGGGCTTTTCCACTTCTGCACATGCATGAAACAAGCATTATTACCCAAAGTCTCTTAAAAGTGCTTTTCACCATTATACCATCCGTGCCCATTTTGGTACATTAAACAAAAGAAAAAAGTTCAGCTAAAATGGAGAGATAATAAAAAATCTGTACAATACAATTTGTCTCGTTGAATGTTTGTTAGCTTTTCCATTTAAAATATTTCAGATACTATAGCCCTATTTGCACAGGATAAGTACAACCTGGGGACGTCTGGTAATTTGCAAATGACCGCCCCACTTCTGTGTTACTTGCAGCGCATTCGCACGGGATTAACGAAGTCCGTAAATTACTCTATTTTACTGAAATTACACTTGGATATGTCGTAACATCACATCCGTTTCTATCTCTTTCGCGTGACTAAGTAAGTAAATTAATAAAACATGCTAAAAAAAAAAATAATAATAATAAATGTTCCTTACCGCATGCTGCTACACGTCATCCAGGTCAACATCCTGTGAGAATTGTCTCTCCTCTTGGATCTCTCTCCCTTTTTGCGGATCGGTTTCCATGTAGAGGCTATGAGGCTGTGTTATCATTTGCCCCTAAAAAGTGATCAAAATTGCTCATCAAAATTTCTACCGCAGCCTCCATTACTCAAGCCGGAAAGAGATATAAAAGGTGCACAATATATAGAGAAAAGACCGTGGAAATAAAAGGAATCGACAGAAAAGACGTGCAATTACAACAACAAACACTGACGTGCAGATTCATACGGGACGAGTATTATCACCGGACGTCTGTGTTTGCTGAAATATAGTAGGTAATTTGCGGCGGAATTTTTACTTTACAAATCACAGACATGGCAGATTCGCACGGGATTAAGATCTCAGACATTCTCCACAATTATTACAAATCACCAAAGGTCCACAGGTAATATTAATCCTGTGTGAAATGATCATCTGGTGTTTTTCAGCACTTTGAGACAGAAACTCAGGACCTGGCTGGAGTGGAGTGGTCCCCGAATGGCTGTGTGCTGGCAGTGTGGGACAGCTGTCTAGAGGTTTGTAACGGCATCAGGAAATACATACTGAGTCTTAAATATAGAAGCTACATTGAACAATTTAAAGGTTTTATTGGGGTTTTAACCAGGTATAGGACAAAATCTTGTGCAACATCTCGCAAGACAAATTTATGACAAAACAAATCTTTTTTTCCCCCATGTTTTTGCATTTGAATTGGACAAAAACCGTTAAGTGGTGGCAGGTCACATTTCTGTAGCAGCTGTGTAGATGCAAAAAGCACTTCTACAAAAATATTAAATATTAAAAGGCACGGTGGCTGAGTGGCAACACTCAGGCCTCACAGCAAGAAGGTTGCGGGTTCGATCCCCGGGTCGCCCGGGCCTTTCTGTGTGGAGTTTGCATGTTTCTCCCCGTGTCTGGATGGGTTTCCTCCGGGTACTCCGGTTTCCCCCATCAACCTAAAACATGCCCGCACCCCTATGAACAAACATCAAGGACCATGTTGTCCACCCTCCTGTGGGCTCACCACCTGCAGAGGGGTTCATAGGGGGGGTCAGGTGCTATGAGGATTGGGCAGCACGCTGCCCCCGCGACCCAGCCGGATTAAGCGGGAGAAGATGGATGGATGGATGGATGGAGAACTGATGGGGCCAAAACATAGACTGTATATGTGAGTGGACGTAGCTAAAGTGTTAGCCGCCGCGTGCCAAACAGGAAGTGCTCCAGGAGGCTCTTCCGGCTCCTTCTCTCCCTTTTCCCATTGAATCACAACTGCTGCTGTGGCCTCGTCATTTTGGTCTTAAAATGTTCGTATGGACTCGCGACACATGATCCTGAATTTTTCATTTCTCTTTCTTGTTTGATGATAAAAGCTAAAAGTTTCCTTATTATTCTCAAGAATCACAGAAATACAGCGGTCTGTGCAGAATGGTGCAGAATATCGCTGTTCTGCCATGAGTCGGATGGCACATTTAATGACCTCAATCATGATTGGCTCTTGTGGTTGCTATGATACTCGTGGTTGGATTTCCAAATATGGAGCCTGGCTTCAGATTCACTCCTGTAAACGTGGCATCAGGAGCCTCATTTGAGCGGCGCTGACGCTGTGGGTGACGTCACACTCACTTAGTCCACTCATATATACGTCTATGGGCCAAAATTGTGAACCGAACCACATCATTTATTATAACGTCCCTAGTTTTAACCATTCTGAGACAACCACTGCATTTAAGCTCAAATTTACACTGTAGAGAAAATAAGAGACACAAACTGGCTTAACAAAATTAATTCTAGATTTTTTTCTGCCCAAAAATGTCTACTCAAATCAGACGGTTGCTTCAGAATAGAAAAGCTTTTGGATGAAAGGTGAAGCATCTTCATCTCGAAATCTTGTCCAGTTAAATGCTTTTCTAGTTATCTTTACTACAAAACACAGTTCAGTCATTACGCAGTCATTCCAAATAATTATTAATGACCTTGATGATCTTTTTTCCCATTTCACACACACTCTTCCCCCCTCAGTACAAAGTGTTGCTGTATTCTCTGGATGGGCGCCTCCTGTCGTCCTACTGCGCCTACGAGTGGAGTCTGGGGATCAAGTCTGTGTCCTGGAGCCCCAGCAGCCAATTCCTGGCCATTGGCAGCTACGATGAAAAAGTAAGGCCGCGGTCACTCTTGTCCTGGTTTGGTCCTGATGTAGACTTTGTTTGGTCCTGCTCCAGTCCTGGTTTAGCCCTGGCGTAGTCCAAGTTTAGTTCTGGGTTTAGTCCCAGTTTTGCTGTGTTGCTTGTGCGAGTGTGAATGTGCCCAGCGACAAAACATACAGGGGCCATTTTATTTCTTTAAATTAAGGATGGGTGATATATCGGTTCCAGAATCGTTATCGGCGAATGTGATACCGATTCACTGTATTAGTCGATATCCTCATTTGATACCGATATTCCGTACAGATTTTTTTTCTCTGAGTGCCTTTTTGAACAGACTCCTGAGTCAAAATGGAAGTAAAAGAGCGTTTATATGGCATTATGTTACACAGACATGTAACTCATTATTTTAGAACCCAGATATACATTTACATACATTTTGTGACATAAGTTAATTAGTGATTTTTACTTCCAGTTGTGGGCCTTGCTATGGATTTAAAAGCTAAAGATCAGTATCTGCACATTTTGATTTATGTATAAAAATCACAGTCACGGGAAAAGAGACATTTTCTGCCAAAACATATTTATAATAAAGGTCCAACAAACATCTATTTAATTAGTGCGTTTTTTTATTCGCTTGTCTCAGGTACGAATCCTTAATCACATCACGTGGAGGAAAATTGCACAGTTCGATCATCCTTCGACAATCAACAACACAAAAGCGGTGAGCGCAAATGGAAACGCTGCTTCTTTCTCTCATTATAGTTTTAGCTTGTACATTTGTATTTAGTGAAATGTTTGTTCTGTCTGAAGGTTGTGTATAAGGAGGTGGAGAGACGGCCGACTGTGAGTGAAGACTTATCCATCCACAACATCTCCATGGGCTCCACGCTCTTCAGCACGCAGAGCAAATGTATGAACGGTTTTTCATCTAACGAACAGATATTATACAAAATTGACTTTCAGGAGCTTTCAACCATATTATAATGCGTCATCTGATCATTTACCCACTCGCAGGTGTATTTAGAGCGATCTGAACTGTGATCTAATAGTGTTCAGCTGCTTGACGCTCACCACTGTTGCCCTCTGCAGATGAGATCTGCCCTGTGCCGGTCCATCTCCCTGTGGTTAAACCAGACCCAGAGCGCGCCAACCCCAAGATCGGCATCTCCAGTCTGGCATTCAGCTCCGACAGCCGCTACCTGGCCACGAAAAACGGTGAATACAGTTGCTAAACCCTACTAAACCCTCTGCTTGAATCCCACTTGCGCAATCTGTAGAAATACTGTGATTCAGTGCTTTTCTGAATGATACCTCCAGCCTCCTAGCACTGAAATTGCTGCTAAGTGTCCAACATCTCAATAATTCTGTTAACATCACTACATTTTAATGGGACATGCTCTTTTTTTGTCCAATCCAAATGTAAAACAAAACGAAAATAATCTCACGAGATCATTTTTCCCATGCGTGCACGATCTTGTGGCAGTTTTGTCTCACAAGATCTCGTCCCATTCCTTTAACAAAACTGTAAAGCGTCAATTAAAACGCCTAATTATCTTTTTTTTGTCAATGAGAAAAATGTATCGTATTTTCCGGACTATAGAGCGCACCGGTATATAAGCCGCATCCACTCTATTTTTAAAAAAAATTAAGAAAAAAGTTATACAACGGCTTATAGCCCGCAACCGGGCTATAAGCCGCTGATATCTATGTTGAAAAATGAGATATTTACTGCATTTACAGAACGATTTTGTACTGTAAATGTACATTTATGTACCTGAACAGATTCTTTCTGAACAGTGTCTTTTAACACAGCAGCAACTGTGCTGATTAAAACGAGGTCAGAAACAGAAAAGAACCGGTAATTGATTTACCTTCATTTCTCCTGTGCAGTGAAACCACAAGTCAGTGACGCCAAGCTTACATGCAGCAGCACGGTAGAGGCCTGCGCGGGACAGAATTTTCAGTCCCGCTCTCGCCCGCGCCCACAATGAGCTTTCAGAATGTTCTTTCAGAATGTTCTTTCAGATGCTCTTATTACATCAATGGTCCCACGCCGCACTGTTTTGTGTTTGGTCCCGCGGGTGCAGGGCTCTACAGCAGTTTCCTTCCTGGAGCAAGATCGATGCCTTCAACTTAAAACTTGCATCATACAAACTCCTTCGTGTGCTTTTCATGATGAAGGGGTGAGGATTTGGTAATAATTACCAGTTAGAATGTGGCGTGCGTGTTATATCTGCTAAATAAAAAATAGTGTATTCTTCTTTGCATTAATTTTCCGTCTATCTTGTTTTTGAAATTCCGGTTAGAGCGCCCCTAGTGGTGGAAGAAAAATCCACAGATTAGCCGCTCCTTTGTAAAAGCCGCATGGTTCAAAGCCTGGGAAAAAAGTAGCGGCTTATAGTCTGGAAAATACGGTATATGCAAAAAAAAAAAGAGTTAAGACCCAAGAACATTCAGCATTTATTCAGCATTTATTATTCAAAAACTAGGCAACAAAAAACGTACTTTTAACGGTGATAAATCCATAGCTATTTAAACATAGCCGTAAAGTGTAGTTTTAATTCATTACACTGACGTAACAACAGACATACAAAAGTGCACATCCTCTTAAAGCGCTCATGCGGTCACCCGCATGCAGGGCACATCTGCTGGCAATAGCATTTCTGTATGTCTTCAATAAAAACACCTCCTTTCTGTCTCTGTACGTAGTTGCAATTATTTAAAAAAAAATTATGCCTGAGTCCGGTCATACATATGGGGTTAAAAAATACCACTTGGACACAAAAAATTCTCTGTTTTGATGCATTGAAAGTCGTAGCAGTTTTCAACAGAAAGTCAGTGGACCTGTTTTAATAAATATTGCACTTTACATTGGACAGAGTGTAAAATAATGAGCTAATCTATGTTATAATCAAATATTAAACACAAGAAGAAAGCATAAAATGTCTTAAACACATGAATTCTAGTTCCTCACACTTTTATCTGATTATGTGACTTGTTTTTTCTTTTTTCCTTGTGCAGACAGTATGGCCAGCGTGCTGTGGGTGTGGGACATGCAGCGGATGAGCTCTGTGGCGGTGCTGGAGCAGACGGCCCCTGTGCGCTGTTTCCAGTGGGACCCCCGACATCCGCGACTCGCCCTGTGCACCGGCAACGCCAAACTCTTGCTATGGTCCCCGGCGGGCTGCGTGTCTGTGCAGGTCCCAGCTGAAGGTAATGTGTCCGTTTTATTATTTACATCACTGAACGATCCTGCAAAATCGACTTTTCAGAGATTTTAACCATGTTCTAGTTGTTTCCACTCACCCTTTACTCATCTAGAGTTTGTATTTGGAGTGAGTCGTGCAACAATCTGTAATCACTTATTTTCAAGAAGCCATATTTCCGATGTATTTACTCTGTACTTACTTAATTCTCCGATTTTATTTACTTGATCAGTGATAAGCACAGGATTCGGAAGCATCACATCGTCTTTTTGGTACAAATGAAAATAAATCTTAGCTACGCATCGAAGGTGACGACTCTTTGTTGTGATGACGTTTACAGGAACTTCTGCTGGTCATTTTGGTCATTTTTCGAACGCGAAAATCAAGTTGAATCACATGAACATTGTGATTTAAAATGTACAAATTATGACATAATGATCCATAGGTGTAATTTACAGACACAAGGACAATATGTGTTCTTTTTTTATGAGTTTACTTTATCTTTTTTTATTTTGAAATAGTCACTCTGCGCTATGGTTGCAAAGGAGTGGAAAATTCCCAGAAAATGTCCATGGAAACTTTGGTACGGGAATTTGGGGAATTTTCAAATTGGTAACTTTGCACAGGAATTTAAGGGAATTATTGTAACAAAAATATAAACATTTTATTTTGTCATCAGCAGGCGTTATTGCAAAAGGGAGATAATTAACACACATGACCCTGATTTATTTGTCAGAAGAACTTTATCAATGCATATTTCTTTTACTGAACAACAAAAGGTGAACGTTGCTATAATGTTGCTTACAGCTCCCACTTCAAAAATAAAAATGAAAAAAAAAAAGAAGTTTCAAAAAGCTATTTCTAGTTTCTCAAGCCTTATATTTGCATGTTCTCCTTTCTTTCCAGTCCATAGAAAGCTACATTTAGCATATCTGGTTTCCGGGTTACAGGCTGCCATTCCAACATTGACGTCTAATTGTCGGAGTGGTGCTGTGTCCATTTGTTATCAAACGTCCTGCACTCCGACATTTTTTTTCCCCATGGTCGGAGTGGCGGCACATTAGCTTTTTTTTTTCAACACCCCCCATACCGACATGTAATTATTAAGTTTCGACTGCGCTCTTTTCAGGACCATATTTTCACGGACTGGTGACGTAGGGACGCTGAGGGCGGCCGGAGGAGGCGCGGCCTGGTTTAATCCTGGTTAAATCCTGTTGTAGTCCTGTTTTAGACCTGGTTTTAGTCCTGTTATAGAGCTGGTTTAGTCCTTGTATAAACCTGGTTTAAAAGCAGGTCTATACCAGTTCGAAACCAAGTCTTAATTGGGACTAAAATCAGGTCTAAAGCAGAACTAAACAAGGTCTAAACCAGGACTAAAACCAGGTCTAAAACCAGGTCTAAATCAGGACTAAAAGCAGGTCTTAACCAGGACTAAACCAGGTCCAAACTAGGACTAAAACCAGGTCTAAATCAGGACTAAAACCATGTCGTGCGCAACGCGCCTCCTCTCAAGGTGCCTCCCCCCGCCACGCTCAGGGCGCTGCTACCTCATGAGTAAATTGTCGGAATGACAACATAAATGGCAACATAAAAGTGTTGGAGTGGCGGTGTCAAAAAGTGTCGGAGTGGGGGGATGTTGGAGTGGCAGTGTCAAAAAGTGTCGGAGTGGGGGGATGTCGGAATGGCGGTGTGTCGGAGTGGGGGGTGAACCCCGGTTTCCTGTTAAGCTAGCACTAGCACATTTTTCCAGTAACTAGCATCATAAGTTAAGTGCTTCATTGACATGGTGCAAGCCTAATTTGCAAGTAAACTACCATTAGATTTATTTTATTCTACTTTACTGTTTCATTTCTACTTTAATATCACATTGATCAAATATCATCCACTTCATATATCCTCCAAACTTACTTGACTGCATGTAGGCCTGTGGTTGTTTGTGTGGTCTCAGTCATCTGTATTTGTTATTGCTCAGAAAAGCAGTTCTACCTCTTCTATATTCTGAAGTTCTTGTGCATGTGACAGAGGGACACAAAATGCATGTCGGGGCTGTGGCTTCAGTGGCTCTTCAGAAAATAGTGCTTTGTCCATATGAGTGAGGAACGATACACAACTTTATTCACACAAATGTATCTGTTACAGCCAAGATTGTGCTACAATATTGTGCTACATTTTTTTCTATCAAACTTACTGATGTCCCTAACCTTCAACTTTGATAATCCCTAGTTATTATTCCTGTTAATTCCTGATTAACTTTTACATTTTATCTCCATCTCATCCAGAAGAGGTATGTGTGCAGCTCTGATAGTTTGGTGTGTTTGGCGGCAGGTGGTTTCCAGGTGCAGTCTCTGAGCTGGCACAGCAGTGGAGACTCTCTGATCCTCCTGGGGAAGGACCAGCTCTGCCTCTGCTACATGGAGACGCACCAGGACCCCCAGTAGAACCACTGTACGGACTCGATGTAGAACTAGAAATACAGTCTGACAAAACTCCCTGTGCAGGTAACGAGGGGCTTCCTATTTTTACCACTACTGATAATAATTCTAGACATTCCACTTTTGGATAGACTGTGGCCGAATAGTTTTGGAGTTTCTATTGCACTTAGTTTTGTATTTATTTATATGAATTGATTGAATAAAATGCATTGGTTTACTCCGCTTTTGTACTTTTTGTGTATAGAGGTGGCACCTGACAACAGTAGACTTACTCAATGGGAAGGAAACCCCAAACTTTACTAATCTAAAGGCCGTCACATAACTACAGGAGAATTTGCCCAATTTTGGCTGCGATTTCTTCTTCCCGAGTTCGGGGAGACGTGACACGATTTTTTGTCCCCGTGTGCGATTCTGAAGCCGCTGCTCCTCGTGTGGAGTCGGTGTCAGATCAGAACCACCAAACATCAACAACGCAACGGAAACAGCCGATAAAACAGAGCCTAAAACAGAGGAGCGACGGACACAGAGACGCAACAGACAAACTCGGGATATAGCGAAAATAAAGACTTTATTATTACTCACCTCCCATAAAGTGGTACATTTTACATCTGATCCACATTATCCATAGGAATTGTCCTCCACAAATAATGACCCCAGTCCACAAAACTGCACTATTAATCCAGTTTGAAGCGTTCTTTGAAAGTAAAAAGGCAAAAGTTGTTCCTCGCACGTGTTTGCTTACAGAGCACAGAGCGTAAAGCTGTAGATTAGCGATAGTGACTCTACTTCCTGTGGACTTTATCTCCTCTTTTATGCTTTTAAAAATTATGTATCTGAAGTTTTACACCACATTTCACAAATAATAATAACAACACAGTTTTGACTTGGATCTAAACTAGAAGTGCAGAGCTCTGATCTTTGAACACTTAAGACTCTCAGAGCGACTGGTTTTACTGTAAACAGGAAACGGCTGATGTGATCAACTTTATATCCTGTTTTACGCAGACAGATCTCGCTGCAGACTTTGCAATTGGAGATTTTAAGTTTCATAAGTGTCTCCTCATGTCTGTGGTGTGCGCTTTTTGTTGCACGTTTAAAAATCGTTTAAGACTGATTGATTGATTGATTGATTTCGGTAACAAGCATATTCTGACATTATTCCATAAACAGTCACATTTAACATATACAGACCAAAAAAGGTGCAGGCTGAAGCTTATTCTGCCTTTACCCTTTATTCCTCATTGCATCATCTTGGCACCGGTTCATCAATACAGGAAACTAATTAGTAACAAACAAATTAGGAACAGTTCGGCAGAGACTACAGCACAAACGAAGTCTCATAGTTCATGTATCTGCTCAGAGTTAAACATTCAAATTTCTTTTTAAAGTGGAAGAAAGTCATGCAGTTTTAAATCTTCTGTGCACTTGTTCCAGAGGTTCACCCCTTTAACAGATACACAAAATTTCATAATGTTTGTTCTGATTTTGTTTTTGTTAAACACGGCCGTACCTCTGAGCTCATATCGACCGTTGGGGATGTTGAAAATATTCTGTAATGATTTTGACAAGAGACTGTTGTTTACTTTGAACATGATTTCCAAAGTGTAAAGGTCGACTAAATCGTAAAATGTTAGAGTTTGAAGGTTTATAAATGATGCATTAGTTGGTTCATTATAACTTGCCTTTTTTTTTGCAAGGTAAAGATTGGTTTTGTATTGGTCTTTCTTATATGTAATGCCCCAAATCTCGATACAGTAGGTTATGTAAGACCGAAAAATCCTGTAGCATAAAATATTACTCAAGTAGGAGTGAACATATGCTGCTAGAAAAGTAAATGTTTTGGTTAAAGTTACTCAAGTAAATGTAACTGAGCACGATCCACCTCTGAGAAGTTGGATCAGAAAGATCAGGACATGTCTCGTATTGATCATGGGTGAGCGTTTAAATCCATTTTGCGGTTTTCTTTAGTTTTCAGACCATTTAAAATGTTAGCATGGTGCGTTCGCTAATAATTTGCATCGTGTCACCATGGTAACACAGTAGGGATGGGACGAGACACAATTTCCACGAGATTTTCCACGAGATCCGAGAACAAGAACGAAACAAGACGAGATTTTAACATAACGTAATATTTACATTTCTCGACTCATTTTCCAGTTTTGGCCTCGCAGTTTTTTATTTCTTCGATTTCATATTGTTGTTTCCATTCTAATACTTTTTGGATTTGTTAAAGAGATCCAACTCACCATTATTTAACCTTTTTTTTGTCCAATCCAAATGTAAAACAAAACGAAAATAATCTCACGAGATCATTTCATCTCATGCGCGCACGATCTTGTGGCAATTTTTTCCTCACGAGATCTTGTCCCATCCCTTTAACAAAACGTGACGTCGCTGCAAAACGTCAATTAAAACTCATAATTATCTTTTTTTGTCAGTGAGAAAAATGTATAACCCCCAAAAAAAAGAGTTAAGACCCAAGAACGTCAGCATTTATTCAGCATTTATTATCCAAAAACTAGGCAACAAAAAAACGTCAACGTACTTTTAACGGGGATAAATCCATACATAAAATCCATAGCTATTTAAACATAACCGTAAAGTGTTTAGTGTAATGAATTAAAAGTAACAACAGACATACAAAAGTGCACATCCTCTTAAAGCGTTCATGCAGTCACCCCCATGCAGGGCACATCCACTGACAATAGCATCGACATGAAAAATCCTTTGGTTGCGTAAAAGTTCAATATTTAGAGCTCGTCAGTCAGGCTCGGGCACAATACACACAGGCACCCACAAGTAGTAGTGTTACAAATATAGCGACACGGAGGGAGACGCGGATTCGTTTTACATAAAGAATTATTCGTTAAAAGGTGCTTTGCGGAACTTTCTGGTGAGGGGGGGTCCGTTAGGGTGGTTCATAAAATTCCCTAACCCTAACTTTCACCAAATTTAACAAATGGGACATTCTAGGTAGAGAAGTTACAAATCCTTAGAAACAAACGAACCTCCAACCAAAATGTTACACAGTGCACCTTTAATGTTATGGACAATTTCACTTAAAGCCATTTCGGGTTACAATATAATCTTTTTTTCTTGTTGGCACTTGCAAGAAATAAAAAAAAAATAGATTAATAGGTGTTGGTTTGAAATTATGGGCTGGCTAGAGTAATTTAAAGGTGCACTGTGTAACTTTTTTAGTGGAGTCTGCATGGGATGTTCCACAGTATGGCATTAAACAAATATATCTTGATTTTTTTTTCCCTTTGAAAGGCGTTTTTATTTCTCAAAACTACCGCAAAGACATGCGTTTTTACACTTCTCCCCAGATCTGACCTGTAACCTGCTTGTCTCCATGGAGATAGTCACATAACAATGACACCTACATGGAGTCAAACAGGTGACGGACTCTCTACCAAAAAAGTTACACAGTGCACCTTTTAATAGTGATATTGTTCAAACACACAGATGGCACAGTCTAAGGTGAACGTGCGCAATTTTCCCGCAAAATAATATTAAAATTATTATTAAGAGTTTGAGGAGCTTGGAATAGACCCGCTGCTCCTCCACGCCACCTGTTCCGGCGCCTCCTGGAAGTGTCTGGGGTGAGGGAAGTCTTGGAAGGGGGCCTTGCTTAGACTTCTCTGCCCCAGAGAAGTGGAAGAAAATGGATGGATGAAGGCGTTTGAAATGCCAAGAGGAGTCGTGGGGCAGGAAATGGGAAGTTTCCACGTGTAAAAATGCGTAATTTGTAAAACTTTTGAAACCAAACGTGTGCATCGAGCTCCCGACGTCCGGTTTGACAATTCAAATCCATCAAATGAAAGAGAAAACGCACACCAACGTTTTTTGTAGAGGTGCAAATGCAAGAAACAGCAATATAAACGTGAAAAAATGCATAACACACTCAGATCGGCAATGTCCAAAAGCGTTTTTATTTTTATTTTTAATGTTTCACCAAAAAAAAACGCCCTCATCACATCATTTTTCATGCCCACTGTGGTCCAAAGCATGAAAAACAATCTGACAAACGCTTTTTTTTTTGCCGAAACGTTATTTAAAAATAAAAAAAATAAAGCTCTTGGACATGGACCATCTGAGTGTGCGATGCATTTTTTCACTTTTATAATTCAAATTTTTAACATTTATAACATAACCATTGCTACGTCCAAACTGCAGTGTTCCACCTCACAACGGGAATACACCCCTGAGTTTGCGTAACTTCAGTAAAATCAGTAAAATCATTATGGATGCGTAAAACCGACCAACGCCGACCATTTCACGCTTATTCTCACCACAATCTAAGAGCAGAATATTGCACTCAAACCTGTCGGATAATCTAAATAAACATTGTATAGTAGATAATTTAAGTATTGCAATCTGAAATAATAAATTAATACAATATAAATGACCTTAAGCTACATTTAAATAGTCAGTTTGTTTAGAAATGTTAGATGAAATTGACCGATAATCTGAAGTTTTGCTGCGTTCATGTGGTCCTTTGGTGCTGAGGGTTCACAGTAAGAGAGTCCAGCCGTTAATAGTGTTTTAATAAAGCTAAACGGTAATTATTTGATTTAATTTAGTTAAGTAGTTAACGTGACTGACAGGTTGAGCTAAACATTTCGCTAAAACACAGTTCATTTCATTACATTTAAGATTTTACAAAAAAAAATGTTAAAAGAAAAAAAATGAAGCCCAGTTTGGCAGTTTTTTAGGTTTAAAATCGTACTTTTATCAATGAATCAATTAAACCACCGTCTAATACATGACTAAATACTACAACAATAAATACTAATAAAATACAATACTAAACACAATCAATCAATTAAATACTGCCCCACTTTCAGTGTTTGCTTTTAACTGTATGTTTTAATCGTTTTTAATTTGTTTGCTGTTGTAAAGCGTCTTTGAGTGGCCATTATTATTAACAATAATAATAATAATGATATTTACTCCCTGGTTGGAAATCCTGACCTCACCATAGAGAACTGTTACCAAGCATC
Organism: Odontamblyopus rebecca; assembly: GCA_030686955.1. NCBI lineage: Eukaryota > Metazoa > Chordata > Actinopteri > Gobiiformes > Gobiidae > Odontamblyopus > Odontamblyopus rebecca. The sequence continues at coordinate 9,050,756 of CM060654.1, forward strand.
CATGTAATACACTGGGACAAAACTCCAATAAATGGACACAGAAATTATTATTTAACAAATAAAAATAGAAGAAAACAACTTTATCTTGCCTAAATAAATATATTATATTGTGCCAACTCTGTGCAGCACTTTGGAGACACTGTGTTGGTAAAATGTGCTATACAAATAAAGTTGGATTGGATTGATCGTTGGTAAATTGAAGACTGCGGGCGTATGTGCTGTTTGGAATCATCTGGAATTTCTCGTCTCTTCTAATCGCATGTGCCCCGTGCGTTCAGAGTTGTGCGTCAGTGTGGAAATGACGAAAACTGAGGTGCGTCTGTAAATGTTGATTCGCTGAACATAACGGACGCCACGATGACATGGAGATGAAGAAAACTGGGACATTTTCTCATTTTTCTTAGATTTTGTCAGACTTACTACCGCAAACAGAGCCCGTCGGAAGTTCTTATCGCATGTTTCCAAACGCCTTCCTGGTTTGTGACGTAAGAATGAATAAAGACCTGTTTTTTGGGGGTCCATGGGCGGAGTTTGAAGTGTGGATCCCTGTTTGACCAATCACAATGTTCCTTATACCCCCAGACCTCCTCCTCCTTCACTACTGCCCAGTGTAGGACCACATGAACGCAGCATTTCAACTAAACAGAATTCCCAGTGTCGTCCGTCGGACTCCTGCCCCGGGAATCTTCAGAGTTCAGTTCAACACACTCAGAGTTTAGATCTTAGAATAGCAAGTTCGTAAAGCGCAGAATAAAAGGTGCATTACGTAGCTTTTCAGGTGGAAGATCTGCCACTTGCTTGTCTCCATGGAGATGTTAATGCGTCGCCTGTAATGTTCCTCAGTATGACATTAAACATACTGTGTCTGTCTGGCATTTATGCAACTGCAGGTGTTTGTATTGTTAAATAACTCAGAAAAACGTGCGTTCTTACTGTGAGCGCGCTCTCCTTTCTACTGATCTGACCTGTAACTTGGCCTGATGGCGTCACCTGCTCGTCTCCGTGGAAACAATTGTTGCTTATACATTTATTGCTTATTAATAGGGATGTAACAATAACCGAAATATGGTGATATCGTACCGTCAAAGGTCTCACAATAATATCGTGGACCATCACAATATATCGAATCACAAGTCTCTTTGCTTAAATGAATAGTTCTGAAAAAAAACAGAGGGAACTACATAGACCATGATCCTTTGCTCCGTTTCAGCGCAGACGACATGAAGAAATAACTGTTCTAAGCACTTTTACATCTTCATTCTTTGGATTAAGTCTTGTGAAGGGATTTTTAGAGGAAAAAGTAGCAGATTCACAGTTTTGCACCGCATTTTTTGGACCATAAGGCGCACTTAAAATCCTTTATTTTCCTCAAAAATCGTCACTGCGCCTTATAACACGCTGCGCTTTATGTTTGTATTAATTCTGGTTGTGCTTACCGACCTCGAACCGATTTTATGTGGTACACGGCGTTCAAAAATCGGTCGAAAAAGAGCTTTGTGTTACATTTTTTGTATATAAATGAAATGTTTTAGTACTTTTGTAAACAGCGAAGCCGCACCAGGCGAGTTACACCACGATGTGCCAATAGATCGTGGATACCTGGGCTAAAGTATCAGTCTGGCTTAATGCGCCTTATGTATGAAAAAATACCAGTTTATTGATCTAGTGCCTTATAATCCGGCACAATTTATCGTCCAAAAAATACAGTAAATACCGTACGGTGAGATGTTTATGGTGAAAATATCGTACAGAGAGATTTGGATATCGTTACATCCCTAAGGACAATAAATGTACCAAATGACTCAAAGCGTTTTATAATGTCAGTCTTGTTATTATGTAGAATATCGTGATATCGTGAGCTTTCCCATGATATCGCAATAAATATCGTAATATCGTGGGGTTCATACCGTGACGATATCGTATCATGAGACTTTGATATCGTTACACCCGGACTTATTAATGTAGTTGGAACTGTTGAAGTGTTAGAAATGTTTTCCTTTGTGTGAAAAAGTGACAGATATTACACGTGTATCCTCCTTTAACTCCTTTTCATTCACAATCATGTATGAATATAATTATTTTGTATTCATCTTTCTTGAATGAAACAAATAAAACAACAACAATAACATCTCCATGGAGACGAGGAAGGCGGATCCCCCTAAAAAAAAAGTCGCACAGTGCATCTTTATCCTATTGCTTAAAGGGGCCATATTCTGCTACTTTCTGATCCATGTTGTAATGTCGTTTCCTCATCACAAACAGACCTGGAGTTGTGTTTTGTTTCGTTCACACATGTTTAACGCACAAACTCTGCAATATTTAGTCTGAGTTCACTCGTAATACGGGAAGTTCTCCGCTGTGCCTTCAAACCCCGCACACCTTCACTAGAATCATTTCGATGATTTCAGCCCTTGGAGTTGCAAATCTGTACTGAACTAAAGGTAAAAGGAGCTGTTGACTTGAAAACCACCACGGCATGACATCACAAGGTGGAACAGAGCATCTTTAGAGCTTCGGAGATGCAGACAGGCTATAATAAGTCATAATAAGGGTTACTCAAACATGTGCGAATGGAACAAAACACAACTCCATGTCTGATTTTGACGAGGTAACGTTATAACATGACTCAAACCCCACAGGATCCACGTTGTGTCGTACGGGACCTTTAACCTGACCGCAGACGGGTTGCGTCGTTGTGCCTAAAAGCCGATCTTGCCGCGGGTCATGGAGTAGCCCAGTTTGGCCTCGTTGTTGATGAAGGACATGAGGCCCACGTAGGTCTCGATGAGCAGCGGCCGCTCCAGGATCAGGACCCCGTTGGCCCGGCCGGGGATCGGGTTCTCCTTGTGCGCCCTCTTCACCGCCTGCACCAGCTGCCCGCGGAAGTTATCCAGCTAAAAAAGAAACAACACGTTTTTTTTGTTTTTTCCCTTTTACAAAAAATTTAAATACAGAGGTTTTCTAGAAAGAGCATCCCTTAAGTATTTATCATAGTGGGTACTCATTTACTGATGTGTGAGTATATACTGTATTTTTTGGACTATATGTCCCACTTTTTTCATGGTTTGGGTGGTTCCTGCGACTTATACTCAGGTGCCACTTATATATAAAATCTATAATTTGACATGTTGGTTATTTTCACACTGACAGCCACAAGAGGGCGCTATAGGCTTGTGTGCCAGTATCTATCACTTCTGGCTCTACTGCACACGTCTCCTGCAGAATGAGCCGCCGTCCTGCTGCAATTCGTGAAATCTGCAGCTGAAAACGGGAATCGAGCAGCAGAAAGAAAGTTTGGAGTGAGCCAGAAACTTGTGTTTGCCTGGAGAAAAGTGGAGGAAACTCGAACTGAAATGAGGAAAACACACAAGCTCATCGCGGGATAAAAGCTGCATTTAGCTGGAGTTGGTGGCGTTGTTCAGAAGTGACATCGAGGATGAAGAATTCAGTGGATTCAGTGATTTGGAGTGAGATGGAGAGTTTGATAAACTTGTTCTGTTGTTTCTGCTCTAGTTTTGTGAATAACTGTTCATATGTGACGTGAACAAACCAGACACATGTTCAGCCTGTTGTTCTGTTTTATTGTTATTACTATAATTTGCCTTTAAAGATGAAATGTCTGTTCCTGGGCTCTGATTTGATAGAATAAATTTCCTGCAAAAATGCAACTTATCGTCCAGGGCGACTTATGTGTTTTTCTTCTTCATTGTGCATTTATTGGCTGGTGCGACTTATACTCCGGAGCGACATAAAGTCTGGAAAATGCAGTACACAGAGCTTAACAAATGTATTAGAGCACCACCCAGTATAAGGTGTTTGTTTATACGGTCTGGTGCCATTTAACAGTATTTCTTTTTATGTTTCTATAATGGTTAATCTGCCAGTATATGCAAGATCTTTTTTTACCAAAACAATATATTTAATGCTAAAATATAATTATTATTGTTATCCATAAATGTTCAAGTTTAAATGTTTTCCAAAAATGACACCAAAGGCTCATCCAAATTTCCAAAGTCCATCCAAAGTCTCTGGGAACAGCTAAAAATACTTGGAACTCAATAACAAAAGAGACTTTGCAAAACGACATAAAAAAACAAAGCAACGAGAACAGCTGTTATCTGCACACAGAATATTCACATTTTTGGTTATTATTTGTCAACAAGGACGATTTTGTTATTCCAATTTGTCTTTTTTTTTATTGATTTGAAATAAGTTTTTGCTAAACTATGAAGTTATTTATGTTTTCTTGTTTTCATGACAGGTGCTCTAATACATTTGTTAAGCACTATATATATTTTTATTTATTTATTTATTTAAAACTAAAAATCATATAAATTTGAGTATGCAGGACTGATGCGCAAAGCTGGTTGACACAATATCTCTCAATAGATAAAAAATAAAATAAAAACTGAAATGTAAGTTAGAATTTTATGATTCCCATGTCTTTTGCAGCCTTAATACGTCGACGTTGATTAAATCCATGTAGCTGTGTAATATTTAATCTGACAACAAATGCTGAACTTAATGTTAAACTGACATCTAGTGATGAGAGGACAGATTGCAATTTACAAAAACAAAACGCTTAAATACAGTTTTAATGTTTTTCATCCCTTTAACTGCAGTGATTCTCATTGCATATCTTGTAAATGTGAATATTTGTGCATGAAACTATGAAATTGCAAAATCAACAACAACAAATCAAGAAAAAAATACTAAAAATTTAATTATTTAAAAAAAAAAATCGATTGTGGAACGTCTCTGATAAAAGTCACTTAAAACGTGCTTTTTAATGAGCAAATACGACATTTTTAAAAGCCTGATTCCATTTTTATTGTATTATTTTTGTATCTAGGCCACAGTTTTATGCCCGAGGTCGGGAGTTGCCAGTTTAAAATAACGCAGATCTTCACAGACAAAGACGTGACTATAGATGTTTATAGATTTATGGAGTTCTCTCAGGCATTCAGAGCAGAAGCATCGACCCATTGTTCCCGGAGCTGTTTACGAGACCTGCACCAGTCACACCATTATCAGAGGGACAATCACAAGAAAACAACTCCGAGTAAACATCTGCAACCCTCTCTGCGCCTGGGCACCTTTTGTCCACGAATATACTCATGGCAGTGTAAGATTTTGGTTGAAGAAATAACTAAATGTGCAGATATTTTTGCCAATTCGTTAAAAAAATGAATAAAAAGAGCAAATGGGGTTAAAAAGGAATAGATACAAAAATGAAATCAAATAAATATCTGAATAAGACATACAAGAAATGCAAATGTTCAGATCGTTTCGTGTCACTTTCAACTTGCATTGGTGAGAAAATTAACCCAAAAAGCGCCGTTACTTTAAAGATACACTGTGTAACTTTTCTCGTCAGAGCCCAGCACCTTGTTGTGTCCATGGAGATATGCCTGGGAGATTGCTTTTGCTGGAATGTACCACGGTATGGCATTAAAACTTGTGCATTATTTAATTATAGGTGTTTTTAACAGTGAAAATGCCTTGAAAAATATGGATTCTACTGTAAGCGGGCTCGCCTCTCCAGAAACCAGGCATGTAAATTGGCTTGTTGCTTGTCTCCATGGAAACAGATAAGTTTAGCATCATACTGTGAAAAATTCCCGGAAAAGCAACAACATTTCTATGGTGACGGACCCTCCACCCTGAAAGTTACACAGTGCACATTAAAACTAAATATTACTAAAGTAGGTGCAAAACTACAGTGTCTGAAAATGACAAGTGGCAAAAAGTTTGTTTAACCCCCGAAGACCTAAGGGCAATTTTAGTACATTTCTCCTCGACTGGATTTTTTTCTTAATTTTGCTTTTAAAATGTCCCCTTTTACCCTATAATAAAGTGTTCTACATTCTTTTGTTCGGTACAGCCTGTTATTTCACAATCTGCTGCTGTAGTTGTGTCATGTGGCTGTAAGAAAAGCTACAGGACCAGAAATAGAGATGAAAAAAAAAAACAGGAAATAAAATTCACACTCTTTTATACAAAACACACAGCAAACATGTATAAACAACTTGTTGGACATAAAAAATGCTTAATTTAGGGGCCTCAGCTACAAAAAATGCAAAATATCAAGTCTAAGTAAATTAAAAACCTCCTTATTGCCCTAAAAACAAAAAAAAATTGCAATCGCCCCATCACTTTTCTGGTTCCAGTCATGGAAACAGCTCCTGTCAGGTCCAGGGCCAGAGCCACAGCACTTGTAATGCACTTAGAGATGATTTGGTGTTTATTACATTTGGATTTGTTCATTTTGAGTGAAATAAACCTTTCAAATAAAAATAGCAAGGGATGTGCAATTACACACACCGAGATGCGTAATTTGCCATTTATGTGAGAATTAACTCCACTTAGAGCGGCTTTTTCAGTTTTGGCCGATCAAAATGGACGGAGTGCATGAGTTTGGGGAAAACAAAGTTCCTATTGGACACTCGTTTTGCGCACGTCATCACACAGCGTGAGTGTGATGTCGGATAAAGCCACAGAAATGTACAGAGCTGCCATGTCTGCGCTTTCAGAGGGAAAAAAATTACGTTTCTATCTTTTACGGTTAGAAAGTTATGCGCGAATATATAAAACATATTCCTCTGAATCGTATACAGTGTCGTAGGTCTTCGAGTGATAAAAGTAAATCTAACTGAGTAGGAAATACAGTAGTAAAATACAGTGGTGCGGTACCTGGCAGAGTGAAGCCACCTTCTCGTCGGCGCGGGCCATGGGGTGCTCGGTGAAGGTGGCGTAGGGCATGTCCGTGGACCAGGGGTTCCAGCGGTTTAAGAAGGAGGCTCGAGGTCGTTTGTCCCACTGCACCCGCACACCGTACCCCTCCCTCCTGCAACGCACAAACTGTTAACACGAGCTTCTGCTTAAGGGCGAGAGGGCGGACGGCGCAGTGTGGAGATGAATCATTTGGAGAAACAGCTAATAGACGTTTAACAGTGACTGTAACTGTTTTTTCCATCTACAGTTGTGCTCATAAGTTTACAGACCCTGACAGAATTTGATTGGTTTCTTGTCCGTCTTTCAGAGAATATGAATAATACACAAAAACTTTCCTTCATGGTTAGTGCTTGGGTGAAGCCCGTATTACCAAACAACTGTGTTTCCTCTTCTTAAATCATAATGACAACAGAAACTACACAAATGACCCAATGACAGTTGGAGTCTTTTGTAATAGTTGTGGATGTGTTATTTTCTCTGATGGTAAAGCTGCTCATTCTTCTTGTCAAAAGGCTCCAGTTCCTGTAAATTCTTGGGCTCTTGTCTGAACTGCAGCTTGAATCTGCCCAGAGGCTCAGTGATACTGAGGTCAGAAGAGACGAACACTCCAGAACCTTCACTTTATTCTGCTGGAGCCAGTGACAGGTCCACTTGCCTTTGTGTTCTGGATCATTATCATGTTGGAATATCCAAGTACGTCCCATGTGCAGCTTCTGGACCAAGAAATCATCAATTCTGCCAGAGTCTGTAAACTTAGGAGCACAACTGTATTTTTACAACATTTATAGTGATGTCTAAAATGTTCTGCAGTATGGCATTAAACATATTTACCCAGATCCAGAATAAACACTTCTGTATCAAAACAAATAAGGAAAAAACATGAAAATTTTAAACTGGACTGAAAAACTGGAATCTTATTCGGAGGTGAAATGTAATTTTGTTCAAAACGATCAGTGACCAGTGAGCTCCTTTGTTTCACTGCCACTGAAAAAAACAAATCTTATTGGTCGGTTGTATTTGGTTCTGGCTCTCTAGACCATAGACTGTATATATAAGTGGACATAGCTCTACCGGCTCCTTCTCTCTTTTTCCCATTGACTTACACTGAAATCTTATCGCTGCTCTCTTTGTAACTGCTGCTGTGGCCTCGTAATTTTGGTCTTAAAATGTTCATATGAACCTGCTCTACATGAATTTTTTTTTCGCTATTTTGTCCGTCAAATAAACCCTATTCATAACAGTGAGCCTGGCTCCAGATTCACTCCTGTAACTGTGGCATCGCGAGCCTCATTTAAGCGTCACTGTGGGTGACGTCACACTCACTTAGTCCACTTTTATATACAGTCTATGCTCTAGATGCGACAGAGGGAGCGGTGACCACACGGATCCCTCTGTGTAAACAATGAAGAGAGTCATTCTGGACTTGCCAGTCAAAGGGAACACCGCCAGCCCAAGTTACAGGTCAGATCTGTGGAGAGGCATACCCGCTCTCCGTATGAATGCATGTTTTCAAGGTATTTTTTAACAATAAAAACACGTGTGGTTGAATAAATGTAAGATTTTATGCCATACTGTGGAATGTTCCAGGGGAGAGTAATAACATCTCCACGGAGACTGACCTTACACCAAAAAGTTACATAGTGCTTCTTTAAATCACATACTTGTTGAGAGATTTTGGAGGGAATTCAAACTCCCCGATGGAAATGGTGTCCACTGCGTTTAGAGAGATTCGGATCACTTGCTGACACAGCAGGTTTATGAAGTCGTATTTACAGACCAGGAGAGACCTGGAAACACCATTAAAAGATATTAATGACCGAAAAACCCAGACGCAAAATAATACTATAATAACAAATAATGCTGTTACCGGTCAGTGATGAGGACCAGTCTCTCTTTGTCATTGTTCCAGTGGTCAACCCTAGAAATCAAAACAGAGACATTTTTTGCATTTATTTTTGTAATTCAAAGTGCAACACAACAAGATGAGTAGTGCAGTCAAACACTGTAATCAAAGATCCTGTTACACTATTGTGGAATGTATCCACTTTTAAGCTGCAAAATGTGAAATAGAATGATAAAAAGAATAGGGGATCCTGCTGTTGCAAAAATAGTGTGATAATACAGGACAACAAACAATAGTGCCCTTTCACAGGCGCTCACTGTAAAGCGCTTTGTGTTGCATTTTTGGTATGAAAAGTGCTATAAATGTAGTTAATATGATTAACTTCAGGAGCAGGACCACGCCTCAACTTGCCTCCTCTCCAGTGAATCACAGCTCACTTCTGCCAAACCTCAATTTCCCAGAAGCCTATTTGTAGCAGCCTATCCCGGCGACCCAGTTTGTCCCGAATAACTCAACCCCACCCTCCCCAACCCCGATCTGTTCACTTCCCGAAATAAGATGCCTACGAGGGGGGTCCCGTTCCTGCTGGGCCACGTGAAGATTGAGACTGAACCCCCACCCTGAGTCTCAATCCAGCCGACCCGCCTCGTCTCAATATAATAAACGCTTTTCTCTTCGCACAGGTGTTGTTGGCGTGGTCCTTGCTAGTGAAATAAAGTTTGATTGATTGCTTAAAAGTTGCTTTACAGTGTGGTGCATTATTCATTCACTCCACAATCAGTAACTTTTATTTATTTAAGAGACCCAACCCTGCTTAGAAGATGAGATGAGGCATTAAAAAGTAGGTTTGGCCGCCAGTTGTTATCAACATTCGACCCATCCTTCAGTCGGTGCCTCTCCAGTTGTTGTGCAATGAAGTTTTTCCCTCATGAGTATATTTCGTGTTAATACGTGTAACCTGAGATCCTAGAGAAACACCACCGAGTCACAGGGGGAACATGCAAACTCCCCGATCATAAACACACAGTCTGAACCCTGGACTGTTTTCAGATCTGCTTTATGTCCTTAACTGACTCTGGTGGTAAGTAACAGACCGGTATATATTAGTTTTGAATCTAAATCTAGTCCTGTCCAACAGTGTGTTTGCAGACTCACTCAGCCAGCAGCCACACGCTCTGCACCTCCCCGTCCTCCGAGGGCAGAGCCACAGTCCGGATGTCACTCACCGCCTGCTCGATGGTTCCTGGCTGAGAGAGCAACAAGTCTGGTGTCGGTAAACAGTGACAAAGCTAAACTATCAGTGTTTAACTAGTCCACAACTATGTCCATATACAGCCTGGAGATGGGACATAATGGATTATTTTAATACTGTGCGTTTATTGTTTCTCATTAATAGAAAAGACAAAAAAATAACCTGGACTTGATGCACAAGATCACATAACAATACCATAACACTAAACTATAACAGGTACAGGGGGGAAAAGGACTGTGGCAGAAGCTTAGAGACTGAATATAGCTGAGGTAATAAGTGACGTTTATACTTCATAAATGAAATGATTAAAATGATACTTTGAAAATGACATCAGTCTCTGCTCTCGGATGTATGTATTTAGTTTATTTATGAGACAGGGACAGTGCACATTATAAATGAACCTTAACAGGAGAGATGCTTTGTGCCAGGTTGTAGCACTAAAGCTCATTTCCACCTGTAGTCCCTGGGCAGGGTTTGTAAGTTTGGGACTAAACCAGATATTTACCCTGCCAATAAATCAGTTCAGTACGTTTTTATAGGCCTATTAGTACTATTACTAATATTAGGTTAGTGATAATGAGTCTTAACCCGGTGAGATAAAAGAAATATGAACCATCCCATTGCACAGTAGTAAACCAGGACTAAACCATGTCTACACCTGGGATAAAAGTGACATATATATAAACATCTGAGCGGCTCACCCTGAACACGAAGTAGTCCTTGACTTTGGCTTGCATCGTGGGGTTGTGGACGTGGAAAGGCTTCAGCGTTTGCAGCGGGGGACAACAGGCCACCGAGGCGGCCCGGGCGAAGCCGTGGGCAGCTCCGGCCTCGGGGGGCGGCGTGAAGGCGACCTCCACCCCTTCTTCAGTGTCCGCGGGATGGAGCACTGCGGCCCCGGGACTCCCGGGCTCCATAGAGTCGTTGAGCTGCAGCATGGTCCGAAGAGGTCGGAGCCTGTGCGCTATGGAGACGTGCGCCTCAGGGAGCGGACTCACCCATTACGCACCAAGCAAATGTTTTGGTAGAAACAAGGAGGAAGTAGACCCCGATTCTTTTACTTCCTGTTTGGATTTCCTTGGTCTTAAAGAGACAGTAGAAGAGCACTGTGGCTCACCAGTTTACTGTGGAAATCAGTGCTCTGGTCTTCATCCTGCGCTCTCAGTAACGACACGGATACGGAGGCCTCCTGGTGGTAAGACGGAGACGCACATTCGGACTTAAGCGGCCAGAAACGCTGCAAACGTCCGAAGTGCAGTCGTTGTGGATGTGAAAATGTGAAAACGCCTTTACTGGAATCCAAAAGTGTTTTTTTTCTCCCAGGTTTTCGTACTCGTCTACATCTAGTTTGTTAAAATCTAAACTGCCGAAACCATGTCAAATGCAGCAAATTATTAATCAGTGCCAGTGCAGCCTCTGCAGCTCAGCACTAGCACTTGTTATGGTCCCAGGCCTCCAGTTTCTGACTTGTTTTGTGTGTTTTAATTTATTTTGCCTTTTGTCCTGATTCCTGCTGTAAGAGCCCTGGTCCCTTGTTGCTGTGTCTCTTCCGTGTCAAGTTCAAGGTCAAATTTATTTATAAAGCACATTTACAAACAGATACACTGCCCCAAAGTGCTGTACAAGCAAAAAAAACAAATACAAGACAAAAACACTTTAATACTGATTAAAAGAAAAACTTCGAGATGATAGTATTTAAATCATAAATCATAAAATGTCCAACTTAACTTGAATTAAAAGTCACTTGTACTTCTGTTTTGAACCTTTTTTGTCACTCAATTCTGTTTGTGGGTTTATGTGACTTTATTTTGGGACACTTGTGATTTAGTTTTGTTTTATGTGTCTGTTAGTTTGGTCACACTTTTTTTTTTTCCTTATATAGACCTACAAGTGTATGTGTGATCTCAGAAACTGTGAGATAAGCACATAAAACACCAAAGTTCCCAAAATCAGAGCTTGTGAAACACACAACAGTGACAATAACCTACCTTTGCATACTAATTTCAAAGGAACTGTAGGCTTTTGGTTTTAAATATCGTAAATATGACCAATACAAGGTAAACATGTTCAAATCAAATAAGAGCTTTCACTGATATCAATTCTAATGCTGTTTTGGTTATCCGATCAGAAAGCACAATAAACACAAGAGCTTTATATTTTCTAACTGAAACATAATATACACTTCTGTTAATAATAATAATAATAAAAATAATAATTACACAAAATTATTTTATTATTATTTTAAGATACATACTTAGTAGCCGATTAGTAGAGCTATGAGCCCTTATGTGAGGACACTTTGACCAGGTTAGCATCCCTCAGGACAAAAGAGTCCCGTGTGTGTCGTCTCTGCCCCTGAGAATCCAGGGGGAGCCAGGTGAGCTCTGGACACACAACAGGAAAGCCTCAGGAAGGTCTTCTGGTGCGTTTGGCCTGAAAGGTCATTAGTATCTCAATGGTCCATAGCTCTTTAGCTCCTTGCACAGTATTCATAGAGGCAGGAAAAACCAACAGCTCCTTTCACACAGTTCCTCTGTCCTTTGAACTCCACACGTTGCACTTCTTAGTTGGTTAAACGTCCATGTTATGATGCCAAACACTCCCCAGCGCACCAGCCAAGTAGCCATTTTAAATGATAAAATATATGCACAAGCTGAACTTCTCATTTAACCATTCAAATCTGTATTTAGAGCGATGTTTGAGTTAAGTTTATTCTCTTTCACTCAAGTCGCCATTACTCCAAAATCCCCAATTTCACTCAACACTGATAAATACATGAATAACTACTTATGTTGTTGTGTGTGTTTTTTTTTTTTTTTTAATTTGTATAGGGAAATACAGCATGTTGTACTAATTAAAGTTATTGGTCCTTGGGCTATACTGACGCTGGTATATTTTTTTCTCAGATAACAGGCAGATATTCTGGAACCCCCTGACGTCTGAGTGGGTAGTAGTCGGAATCTCTGTTTTCTGGACTTAAGCTGGAGTAGATAGGGTCACTATTGCCACACGATGCAAGCTGAAAAGAACATTGTGCAATTAATTAGAAATGCTTTTATTTAATTTCTAATGCATACAAATGATTAATTATCGGTATCTATGTTTAAAAGAGAGGAAGATACATGAGGTTTATGAATATTACCCTTCTTGAGAATATTGTAAAGCTGAGTCTGATTGTTTTATCATATTCTTACTACTACTACTACTACTACTACTACTACTACTACTACTACTACTACTATAATAATAACATACCGGCACAATAAAGGGATGGTTTTTTACCTGTGATTGCCGCTCTGCAGGGCTGGTTGACATGTTTGTGCTGCAATTCACATCTACACAAGCAAGAGAAAAGCATCAAGTATTCAGTAGAAAAAAATGTTTCACATCTCAGACAAATCTTCGGTTCTGGTCACGTTAAAGAGAGGGTATTGCACTTTTGCACAGACTGTCGATGTAAATGTTTGTGTCGAAAGACTAATTTCAGAAGTAAAACCAACCTTGCGTTTGAAGGATTTATGTCTGAGCAGCAGCAGCGAGTTGTACTTTCTGATAGAAAGCTCAGCAGCGGCGGATTAATATATGAGAAAATAGTCCCTCAACATGCGACGATTCATGCGATGCAAGGTTAGATTTATTTCAGACATTATTATATCAACACAGACATTTACATCCACAGTGTGGAGTTATAATAGTTTTGCCTCGGGTGCACTGTGGACTGGGTAAGGCTGTTTTTAGTGGCAGGACGATGATGGCCATTGACATGCACTAGTCTAGCACCAGCAACTTCTCCAAATACAAGGACTGGATGGAATATTTAAAAAAAGTGTCTCCACATGTCTCCAACACTGTGTCTCACGAGGAAACAAGACTGTCATGTTTACTGTATTTAACTGATTTAGTCTTATGTTTTTGCTTGCTAAATTTCGCCATCTAGTGGCCGCTTTAATTTACTCCTTTAGTAATAATAGTAGAAGAAGAACGTTAAACAGGAAGTTGTTGTTCAGGCCTCACTTTAGCAAAATGGCCGCTATTCTGTTCTGGTGTTTCTCTTTAGTCCGGTGTTTGTTTAAGCATTGTCTGTAAGTATTACATGGTAAACATAATAATACACCAGTAATATTGCCTTTTATGATTGAAATGTATGAGTTAGCACGTTTTTGGTGTGCTATTGTTGTGTAAATTAGTCCACGATTCATATGCTAATTTGCGTTGCTAACCATTATGCTAACTTAAACTTTAATTGTTGGTGCTATTTATAATTTGTAAACATTATCTGGCACTGATATTAATAGCATTTTTTGTATGTTTATTGTTGCAGTTTCACAAAAAGAGTTGGAGCCAGTAAATTTCACGAAAGTCATCTGCTGTCTGTGAAGTTCTTCGGGGCCCATGTTTAGCTGTTTGGAGAGCTAGCGCAGCACCTAGTGATGCAATTTACAGAGACCTTATGTCCAAAATTCCAAACTGTCCCTTTAACACTTTGTGGGGTATTGACAACAAAAAAGTGCAATGTTAATAAAAGTTCACACTAAACCTCACCATTAAATCTGCTCCACGCCTAGTTATGATAGGGTGACCAGACGTCCCTATTTACCCAGGACAGTCCCAGTTATGACCCCTGTATCCCCTGGCCAAGCAGATTTATCCAAAGCCAAAAGTTTTACACAAGAAATGTCCCAGGTGTCCCTATTTTTTTATACCAACAGTAAAGAGACACTTAAATTGTCATTTGTTTAGGTAAAATACAGAAAACTATTTAAAAATGACCAAAACACAAAGAAAATGTGACTATACTGACATAACAACTGCATAACAATTTCCCTTAATTATGCATTCTTTTGACAGTTTTATTACCAACTATTACCAACCAATCTAAAACCAGGGATTTGTCCCAGGTGTCCCTATTTTGGACCAATCTGATCCCTGCCAACAGTAAAAAAGAGGCATAAATTGTCATTTGTTTCTGTAAAATACGGAAAAGCTGGTTGAAAATAACCAAAACACAAAGAAAATGTGACTATACGGACTCACCAAGTGCATAACAATTTCCTTACATATTTTTGATTGTTGAAATTCTGGTTACCCTTGGTTAAGCTCTCTGTCTTAATTTCCATATTAACTAAACCATTTTTATGTTACCAGTCCTCTGTACTCAGAATTAAGCAGGCTAATTAAACCAAACTGACAACAAAACAATCCAGATTTAGCCAAGTTTTTTAAGCATGGTAAGACTGGATTTAGTCAGTTTTTTGTTGTTATTATTTTGGTTATCTTCACAAAAACAGAGTAATATAGAGTTGTGTGCAGTTATGGTTTTGTGAAGGAGGAACTTACAGTGGGGAGATTGGGGTTTCTTCCACTTGTGGATCAGAAGAGACACCAGGATGAGTATGATGCACACGAGCACAGAGGTGACTATGGGCAGGGCCAGGCGAGTCCCCTCTGTACAAAGAGCTTAGGACATACAGTGGAAAGACTCAGTTACTTTCACTGCATTTACAGTTTCTTTTTACGTTACATCTACTGAACGTCAAACATGTGGATGAAGTAACAGATGAAGCTTGTTTTGCATTTGCATATACTCGTAATAGCGATCATAACTTACTTAATTCATGGTCATCTTCTGTCGAGTTTGGAACCGTTGGGGAAAAATCTGTTTTAAGACATTTTGATAAGTTTAGGCATATTCATAATTTATTGTAAAAAGTAAAAAAAAAAAAAAAAAAAAAGTGAATACAGCATCTGTTTTGAGTGTAGTGTTGTAACAGTCATAACTTACCTGGCTGATGGTTGCTTTCAGTGAAGTCTGGGACCGCTGAGGAAAAATCCATTTTAAAGGTCAATAGTTTATCTTTAGGCATATTCATCATTTTTAATACTTTCTCACTTGGGGGAGAGGTTAATGGGCAGATTTGGAGCTGAGTTCCATTTCAGGAATTTATTTAAGGACAAAATAGCGAAATAAAAACACCAAAATCATGTAGAGTGGGTTAATACGAACATTTTTGGTGTTCGACTCTCGCTGCAGTAATTACAGAGAGAGAGGTGACAATTCTTCAGTGTAAAGTCAATTGAAGCAGGATAGCTATGTTGATTTACAATAATAAAATAATAATGCATCGGTTTTATTTTGCTGGACACTCTAAGACGTTTTAGAGAGCATTATTCATTCATTCCACACTCGGTGGTGGTAAGCTACTGCTGCCACCACCGTCACTCATGCACACACCACTTTCATACTAGGCAGTGTGGGTGAAGTGCCTTGTCTAAAGATACAACAACAGGTTTTTTATTTTGTTTTTTTTTCACGACTGGCGCCCCCCTGTGGCACCTGATTTTCCCAGCGGTCTCCCATCCAGGTACTAACCAGGCCCGGCCTTGCTGAGCTTCTGAGATCTGACGGGATCAGGCTTTGACAAACTGGTATGGCCACTAAACTAATAAGGCCACAGCCACACTAGTACCTATCTGAGTCGTTTTCGCTGTGGATGCAGTGTTCTTCCACACAAAACTGATGGAAAACAGCTCCAGAGACAGAACGATCTGGAGCTGCCAGCTCCGATGTATTCGCTTGAGCACGGATCAGATCCGGCACTGTGTGGACGCCTGAAAACGCTGACGTAGGAGCTCTAGTTGCCGTCTTTAATGGACTACGTCACTGTGACCTGCGACTTCCTGATTCACTGGGTTCGTGACACAGGCAACGCTATTGCAGAAAACAGTTTAAACAAATCCTAAACAAAAGCAAAACACCTTTGGTCCACAAAACGACTGATTTTGCGCTTGCCATCTTCCTCGGTTTGGAATCGGCTGGTGCAACTTAGACCTAGGGCATCTTCAGACACTGCGCTCCACTTCTTTATTTTTACCGCCCACGTCGTATCATGACATTGCGACAACGTGACGCCAGCCTAGTCATGTGACTAGAGTTTCAGGTGATCCAGACACGACGTGTATAGACACAAATCAATTTCCAATACAGTTATACAGTGATTCATTTCAGTGTAAACATAGTCTAATTTATGTATAAAGTCTGTGTGCCAAACTTATAACTTGCCTGTTTGAGGGCCTCTTTCAGTCACATTTGGATCTGTAGAAATATTTCAGAGTAGATTATATTGTTTTCATCCATTAATCTTATAATTATGTTCGACCATCAAGGATCACTGACCGATTTGGTGTGCACCTGTAAAACATTTAAATATACAGAGTTTTATTCATTTAATAGCTTTTTGTATGTATGGATTTACATTTTGTACATTTGTCATAAAATATATTTTTATTTAAATACAGATATATGCAATGTGATACTTTCTACCAATGCTCCACCCATAGGCCAACCTCACCCAGACTCCCACGCAACAATTCTCCATAAATATACAAAAGCAGGATATGAACCAATTCCAATTCAAATTCACAAACTTTTCCAAACAATAAAAGGCAACGTGGTGATCTAAATAGGTCGTGTGTCAGCAAAGTAAAGTAAAATACCCCTCTTTAATGATAACATTGACACTGACATAGAACAGCTCCTTACCTCTGACTCTGACTGTGAACTCCTTGCAGAAGTTGGGACTGGTCTCCCGCCCCATCCCACAGCAGTACCGCCCCGAGTCCTGGGCACTCACGTTGTAAATCATCACTTTGAAGGAGTTATAGTCAAGGTACTCCACACTGTACTTGGAGCTGTATCCTTTCTCATCGTTGGTGTCGATGAGGTAGGAGGAGCACTCACCGCGGCACAAGAACTTCCTGTTTCGAGGATGTAGGACGAGGTTGCAGGTCACGGAGAGGCTGGAGCCTTCGGTGACCCAGTACTCGCGGTTTACGTCCATAGACACACCTCCGCCACACAAGTCTGTCCCAAACAAAGTATATTATGGCATTTTTTTTATAATTTAAATCATTTTTACTGAATGTTTTGTTGGTATTGAATGGCTGTTGTTGTCCTCAGTCCTGGTTCAGTTTGGTTTAGTCCTGGTTTAGTCCTGGTGATCAGCTCGGCATTCTGACTGTGAGCAGGATCACCTCTCCACAGATTTGACCTGCAACTGGGTCTGGTTTGGTCTTTGTGAAGATAGAAAGGTGCAATACCATACTGTGAAACATTCCAGACAAAGGAATAACATCTTCATGAGGAAAAGCATTTGACCCTCACCAGAAAAGTTTTTAGCAACCCTAGTACATTACATTCATTACATTAGCATTAGCTCACCTTTGACATTGAGCTGAAATAATACATGCTCCTCCAAGTCCACAGAGCTGACACCCAGTTTGTAATGGCCTGCGTCCTCTTTCACCACCCGTGTGATGGCCAAGTGCACGTCCAAAGTGTTCTCCAGCTGAAGGACGTAGCGGCCGCTCTTGGTCCTCCTGCCGTGCACCTCCATCAGGTTGCGTGACTGCTCGCAGGGCATCCGGCACAGATACGTTATGATCAACCCCCGCACTTTGGTGAAGCTTTTGAAGACGTTTCTGAAGTCTTCCCCCGCGTGCACAGTGAAGACGTTACTCTGGGTCTCGACAAAACCAGTTGCTACGGAGAAGCAAACTAATACATATTACACATATTATAAGAACTGTTGTTTAAAGTGCCCATGTTACGCTATTTTCTGATTTAGTATGTTCAAATGTTTCTGGCCTTTAACTCATCCCCTTGTAGATCTGTCTATTTTTTATGTGTGTGTGGTTGAATCCTGTTCCCTTTCCCAATGTAATAGACTCTGTTCCTGCTTACGTCACAAACAAAGAAGACGTTTGGAAATATGTGATGACAATTTCCGGCGTCCAACCTCCGTGAAGTTGGCCCCCCATCAAACACAAACCTCCACAAAAACTATGTCAATCGTTTGTGCTGTTTTGTGCTGCAAAAAGTTTTGTTTGTGCTTCTTTAGTTTTGGAGAAATTAACAATTCTTTTACAGGTCATATTGGTTTCAGACCCACAGGAAGCTTCAAAATGCTCTAAAACTTCCCAAAATGGTGTCAGTCTTTTGTGCTTCATTTGTGCTGCAAAAAGTTTCATTTGTGCGACTCTGGTTCTTAAGATATTTGCAGTTTTAATTTCGGCCGATGACGTCATCCAGCCCCTCAAAATGTTAAATAACCTCAAAACAGGAAGAAAATTGTAGAAAATGTTAGTATTTCGTTTGTGCTGTTTTGTGCTGTGACAATTTTCTTTTGTGCGAGTTTATTTCTAAAATTATTCATTATTATTTCTGCGGCAATTATAGGACGTCATTTCCGCTCGGCTGATGGCGACAAACTAATAATGAACAATCACATTTACTTCTGTGGGTTTGATCACAGTCAGTCGACGAGTCCAGTGTCGGGAACTACACCGGAAGTCGTCATCACATGTTTGCAAAGGTCGTCCTGGTCTGTGACGTAAGCGTTTCCCTCTGTTTACAAAGACTCTGTGTCTCATTAGTGGCGTCAGTCTAACTTTGTGTGTGTGAGACACTTCTTTAGTTTAGTTCTGTTTTGTGTCACTCGATTCTGTTTGTGGGTTCATGTGACTTTATTTTGGGACACTCATGATTTAGTTTGTTTTAAGTGTCTCTTAGTTAAGCTCCGTGTTGCATTTTTTGTACGAAAAGCACTCTATAAATAAAGTTTGACTGATTGATACTTTTTGTCATTCGTTTATAATAAACGTACACAACAATTTTTTTTTGGAGTCACAAAATGTGTTATTTGTATACCCTGTTATTTTGATTCTTAGTTTAGGGGATTTTGCGGACATATTTTATACCACTTTTGTTATTTTATGTTACAGTCCTTTTAATTAAATTATTACTTCATTTAAACCATTTTACTTCTTGGTTTTGTTCACTTCCTGACCCTAGCGAGCTGGTACGTGACAGTTTCCTCATCAGAAATATATCTGGAGTTGTGTTTTATGTTATTCGCACATTGTAACACAGAACTTATGCATATTTTGGCTGAGTTCTTCTCTCAAACTGGAAACCCCTCTAATATCATATGGTAATACAGGAAGTGCTCCACTGTGGTTTTAAACACAATTCACCTTCATTAGAATCATTTGGATCATTTTATTCCTGGAATTTCCCATCTCTGCTAAATTAAGGATAAAAGATTGTTGTTAACTAGAAAACAACCACTTCAAGACAAAATGGAACAGAGCATTTTGAGCTTGGGAGATCTGTCCTACAAAGGCAGAACTCCATAACACCAGGTTTGGTCAAAAATGAGCTAAGGTCATTTTGGGTTTATTTGAGACTTCCTTTATCATGTGAATAAATATCCTGAAAAATACTGAGCTCAAAATTGATTTGGCAGTTACTTTACTCTGAGTCAAAGGACAATTTTGAGCACAATATTTTTCGCATACAAATATTTCTTCATTATAGCAACGACCGTAGTGTCGAATTGTTTGAGGCCTACCTGTTATACTTTTGTCTGGACAAAACAGAAACTTTTAAGTCATTTTTCTCAGTTTCACACTTTGGCAAGTTAAGGTCTTTTGCCTTTGTAGGGCAGAGATGTACAGACTAATAATAAAGAGTCACTCAAACATGTGTGAATGAAACAAAACACAACTCAGTGTATGTTTTTTGATGAGGTAACAACATTATAACGTGGCTAAAAGCTCACAAGAGTCAATTTCAGATAATACAGGATCTTTTAAATCCACGGAGAGCAGGTTTAAAAACATATTATGCCCTTGTTTTCCGACTATTTAGTATTTAAAAGCACTGTATCAGATTTTTACTGTCTCAAAAACAAAAAAACACCAAACTAGTTTATACTGAAACAGAAATTATTCAAGATGATGAGGTTATAAGTGCTTTTCACACCTTTCACATATGGGAGTAGGGATTGAAACATTTACTGAAGCAGATACTGGTTTCTGTTCTGCCTTATCTACACTTATTTTTACCTCAAAAACTCCTTATACAACATGTCGGTACTGGGGCAAGACGCATTTCGCTCTAATACACAGGAAAAATGTACGTTATAGATGTACTTTTTGTTAATTCTAACCCGCGATACTGATTGAAAACGTCTCAGTAATAGAAATGGCGCTGCTTTACGCTCTTCGTAGCAGCATTTCACGTTAAGAAACAGAAGATTACATGTTTTGATTGCTGAAAATGGCCACTTGACATTTCAGTGAAGGAAATGATGGCGCTTCAAAAATTGTAACCTTTGCATTTATCGAAAAACTGCGATTTCGGTTCATCTCGCAGCCCTGCATGCCAAACACAGCATATCACATATATTCAAAACAACCGTGTGCATTGTGTCTTACCTGTTAAAAAGCAGAAGAGCAGAAATGGGATCTTCATTGTTCTACAGAGGAATAAAACCGAGTAAGACCATCCGAACACAAATGTATAACTGTAACCTAGTTCTTCCCTTTTACGTGCAGCTATTGCCACATACATTTTCTCTCTATAGTTAGCTCATCGGGCATGACCTTCCTGTTTTAAAAAAGTAGTCTTCAGCATCTCTTCCTCAGAGCATAGCCGAGGGAACTGAATAAACTTTATTCAGAGAAAAGTATAAATAATATTACCGTGAATTGGGGCGACAGTAGCTCAGTTTGTACGTCGTTTGTCCACTGATCTGAAAGTCGACAGTTGGAATCCCACTCCCATGGCGTTATTAAGTAAGTAAGTGTTTTAGTAAGTGTTTTATTTATATAGCGCTTTTCACAGATATATGTCACAAAGACGCTTTTACAGAGGATTATTCAGAGCATTTTTCATTCACTCCAGACCCGGTGGTGGTAAACTACTGCTATAGCCACAGCTGCCCTGGGGCAGACTGACGGAGCGCGGCTGCCAGGCCAACCGGCGCCAACGGTCCCTCCGACCACCACCATCACTCAATCACACAACTTTCACACCTACAGTGCATGTTTTTAAGGCTACGATTACACATACCTGAGTAAGTTGAGAAACAAATTGTCACGGGGTTCTACTTGGGAAATGATGATGGCGTAGTCAGAAGGATGTGTTTTTTTTCCATGTTTTATTGAACAATTGTGTCCCCAAAAGGAAAAGTTTGAAGAGTGCTATATACAAAACAGTGAAACAAAAGAAAAGTTATTTACAATACATATACATATACATACAGAAATGTGCTTCATAATCTGTAGTTACCTTCCACATACAGGTCCCGATCCAGACTGACTGAGGGAGGGTGAGTGGCCCTCTTTTATACCCCCAAGGCTCCTCCCCCAAACCAATTAACGTTTTACTATGGGTTTCTACCTTTAAACCCGGGTTAATCAATCTAACATAAATATTGGAAAATATGGAAAAACATATTACACAACATGGCCATGTCCCTGCACCTGTAAACAAACTGGAAAAATTAAGGTTAATATTTTATTGCCACGGGTGATATTTTGTGGTGACGTCACGGTGACGTCAGACGCCAGGGTCCCGCGCGGGAACGCGTAAATAGGAAGCGATTGTAGGGGCTCTGTTTGACTCGCGAACGAAAAATGGACACCGGCCGAAGCCAGCTGGAGGACGAAGTTATGGATATGGATGATTTGACAGCGGACTTGTGTGCACCCAAGACTACTGCGGTGGTGGACGGTAAATATAGCAAGAGCGGACGGACGGGGAGCGGGAAATGGAGCGGGGAACTGGCAGAGAATGAATGAAACCAGGTAAGCGGGTGCGGGCTTTCCGGGCGTGCCTAGGCTAGCACGGGCTTTGACGGGGCTACTCCGTCACACAAATATTTCCCTCCCCTCCCACGCCTATGGACGACATATACAACCACTTCATTCTCAGAATTATCCCACCTACAGCCGTCCGCTCAGGTCGGACGCAAAACTGACGGCGGCTGGGTCTTCGAGCAGGAGGAAGAAGCGGCAGAACTGCTGATCTCCGAGGCCTCGTTCGTCTCTGGTCATCGATATGATCCATCGGCTGTGTCTGCACTTTACACAAAGACTGGAAATTAAAAGAACTTGTTCCAATAGGACAGTTTAAACTATTTCTCAGAGGTTTTGAAATGAAATCTGTGGTTCGTAAATGTTTTAAATAGCCTTATGTAATTGTTGCTTGAAATGTGTCCTGTAATGTTCTGGATTGTGTTGTTGCGCCGTTGTTTTGGCCAGGATTTCCTTGAAAAAGAGATGAGTGATCTCAGTGGGACTTTCCTGGTTAAGTTAAGAGGAACAAAAAAAAAAAACCAAAAGCAAACACATGAAAAGTGTTTGCACCAGAAGAATTCATCCAACTGTGAGCAGATACGGCTACAAGAGGAACAAGAGACATTAGAGGGCAGTGTAAAGTGCCTAAATGTAGAACAGCCTTTGCTCAATCAGCGTTTTCCTTTAGGGCAGTTCAACAGTGCAATAAGCTCCCATCTGAGCTACTGAGCTTAAATAACCTCTCTGCTTTCGAGAAGTGAAAGCATGTTTTTTTTTAGAAAACCAGACATGTATGCACTTTTAACTGTAAGAATGAACCGTGTATGTTTATTGGGATGTATGTGGTAGACCAGGAGCACTTGTATGTTAGCTGATGTAATGTACTGTGTGTATGTGAAGACTGGGAAAATTGTATAAATGAAGTGACAGTGGGCTGCAGGTTTAAATGCACTGTAAATATTGCACTTTGACCCCTCCCCCAGAGGACTACAGATGGAAATTAGCTGTAAAGCGAGAATCTGGTACAAGCGTCTCTGCCTTTGTGCTGAATGTAACTGTACATTGTCCTTTTAATTCAAGCTGAGTTGGACATTTTATGATTTATGATTTAAATACTATGATCTCGAAGGTTTCTTTTAATCAGTATTAAAGTGTTTTTGTCTTGTATTTGTTTTTTGTTTGTTTTTTTTTGCTTGTACAGCACTTTGGGGCAGTGTATCTGTTTGGAAATGTGCTTTATAAATAAATTTGACCTTTGACCTTTATAAATAAAGAAATGAAAAATGAAGAAATACGACTGCTGCTCTGAACGCTTCCATCTTCATCGTCATAGCCAATGGTAAACACTGGTCGCACTTTTGACGCATCAGTTGCCGAAAACTTTCTCTCACATTACCCGCAAACGCCAAACTGTAGTTTTCCAGTCGGAGTTTTTAAAAAAGATTAGTTTTCAGGAGGCGAATTCGCTGTTTGCGTGTAAAAGATGGGTACAGACCGTATAAAAGAAGTGGACTAAGTGAGCGTGACGTCACCCACAGGGTTTAGCGTCGCTCAAATGAGGCTCACGATGCCACGGTTACAGGAGCGAATCTGGAGCCAGGATATATGTTATGAATAGGTTTTTTTTGACGGACAAAATAGCTAAAAAAAATGTATGATCACGTGTCGCGGGTTCATACGAACATTTTAAGACCAAAATGACGAGGCCACAGCAGCAGGTACAGAGAGAGGGACGATAAGATCCCAATGTAAGTCAATGGGAAAAAGGGAGAGAAGGAGCCGGAAGAGCCTCCTGGAGCACTTCCTGTTTGGCACGCGGCGGCTAACGGGTTAGCTCTGTCCACACATATATACGGTCTATGGTACAGACGAAGGGAAATGTCTCCGTTTTTTTTTTTTTTTAAATGTGTAAACGCGGCCTGAGTCAAAATGTCAAGAAAGAGTAAAAGCTTAATTATTTTCATGAACACTCCAGAAGCCTCCAGTCACCAAATATGTATTTAAAAAGTCACAATGTACAATCCAAATAATCGTTTTACTAATAGAAAAAATAATCACTGACTCGTTATCTATTAAAACATTATTTGCAGCCTTATTTAACGTTTTTAAACAGTCTGGGATCATGGGTTCAACTTTTAAAGAATTTCCTGACATTGGCCTGTTACTCTCAGCCCGAAAAACGACATGTGTATTTCTGTCGTTAGTGGTGATTTGTAAAACGTACTATTGTTTTTTTTATTTATTTTTTAATTTTTCCAACATTCAACGACAAAACAAAATGTAGGACATACAAGTATAAGCAGAAACGACGTCCTGTTATTACCACAGAAATAATGATGAATAATTTTAGAAATAAACTCGCACGAATGAAAACTGCCACAGCACAAATGAAATACAAATGTTTTCTATAATTTTCTTCCTGCTTTGAGCTCTATTTAACAGTTTGAGTGGCTGGATGACGTCATCGGCTGAAAATAAAACTGAAAATATCTTAAAAACCAGAATTGCACAAACGAAACTTTTTGCAGCACAAAACAGCACAAACAAAGCACAAATGATTGACACCATTTTGGATGTTTTAGTCTCACATTGGCCTGTTAGTATTAGTAACTTACCTCCGTTTGACGAGGAGTCAAATTGGTGGACCTTCCTCTGTGCTTGATTGACTGGGGTCTTTCTTTTCAACCCCCAGCCGGACCGCTCTTCTTTTTGTGATACGTTTTCAGCCAAATGATGTCATTTTGTTTGGCCAGGCCAGGGACCTGCGGGAGGTTTGCCCCCATCAAACTCAAACCTACACAAAAACTATGTCAATCATTTGTGCTTCAATTGTGCTGCAAAAAGTTTAGTTTGTGCTGCTTTAGTTTTGGAGAAATTAACTATTCTTTTATACAAACTGGGGTCAGCCAGAACCTCAGGAAACTTCAAAATGCTCTAAAACTGTCCAAAATGGTGTAAATCGTTTATTATTATTATGTATTTCATTTGCACTGTTTTGTGCTGTGACAATTTTCATTTGTGAGTTTATTTCTAAAATTATTCATTATTATTTCTGCGGTAATTATAGGACGTCATTTCCGCTCAGCTGACGGCGGCAAACTCCAAAAAACTAGTGTCGATAAACGATCTCAGGCTGTGGAAAAGTCTGTGTTATTATATAAAATATGAATCAAAAGCAAATTACTAAAGACTGATACAGACTTTTCCACAGCCTGAGATCGTTTATCGCCACTAGTTTTGCAGAGTTTGTCGCCGTCAGCTGAGCGGAAATGACGTCCTATAATTACCGCAGAAATAATAATTAATACAAATATTTTCTATAATTTTCTGCCTGTTTTGAGCTCTATTTCACATTTTGAGGGGCTGGATGACGTCATCGGCCAAAAATAAAACTGCAAATATCTTAAGAACCAGAATTGCACAAACGAAACTTTCTGCAGCACAAAACAGCACAAATGATTGACTGCATTTTGGATGTTTTAGTGCATTTTGAAGCTTCCTGGGGGCTGACCCCAATTTTAAAAGAATCATTAATTTCTCAACATCAAGGACCATGTTGTCCACCCTCCTGTGGGCTCACCACCTGCAGAGGGGTTCATAGGGGGGGTCAGGTGCTATGAGTATTGGGCAGCACGCTGCCCCCGCGACCCAGCCGGATTAAGCGGGAGAAGATGGATGGATTAATTTCTCCAAAACTAAAAAAGCACAAATGAAACTTTTTACAGCACAAAACAGCACAAACGATTGACATAGTTTTTGTGTAGGTTTGCGTTTGATGGGACGACTTCACGGAGGTAGCCCAGTTTTTATGGCTTATGGAGTATGAATGGGCCTTAAGGCGTGTAAGGCATTTTAAAAGGAAAAAGTAGCATATTCGCCATTTGGTTTGCCTTCACAAAAGATCATTACAATCAAAATCATACCGTGACATGCCTATTGTGAAAATACTGTACTGAGACATACAGTAAGGATACTGTTCCATACCTACTTCCCACTCGTACACGGATTGTTGTATCAAACTGTAATGAAAGACTTCTCCTTTCGCCAGTATATACGCGGCCGTCATATCGTTCTTAACACAGTCTCGGCCTTTTACATTGCACGGTTTGGACCTCAGCATGAAGACGCTACCTCTTCTTATTTGTGCAGCCCTCCTATGTAAGTATTTGAAGTCCAGTTTACTTAAAGATCTTATATTACACAAAACTGACTCACGTGAGTTATTGTATTATATTGTTACTTCCTCCAAAACAGACCCGGAGTTGTGTTTCGTTTCATTCAGACACGTTTGAGGAATCGTTTATTATTAGTCTGTTTGCGTCTCCAAATGCTCTGTTCCACCTTGGGATGTCATGTCGTGGTGGTTTGGTCATTAACAACAACCTTTTACGTTCAGCAGAGGTCGGCATTTCCAGAGTTGAAATCATCCATGATTCTAGTGAAGGTGTGTGGAGCTTAGAATCAGGTGGAGCAGTGTTTTTTCTGTTCCGTGTATCACAGGGTCATTCGTTTTACAAAATAAAACCGAAAATAAGAAAATGAAAAAACAGCTCTTTTTATTTTTATTATTATTTGTTTCCAAAACCAAAATTAACAAAAAGGGAATGATTCCCGACCAGGTCTAAACCAGGTCTAAACTAGGTCTAAATCAGGTCTAAACTAGGCCTAAACCAGGTCTAAACCAAGACTGAACCAGGTCTAAACTAGGTCTAAACCAGGTCTAAACCAGGTCTAAACTAGGTCTTAATCAGGTCTAAACCAGGTCTAAACTAGGTCTTAATCAGGTCTAAACCAGGTCTAAACCAGGTCTAAACTAGGTCTAAACCAGGTCTAAACTAGGTCTAAATCAGGTCTAAACCAGGTCTAAACCAGGTCTAAACTAGGTCTAAATCAGGTCTAAACCAGGTCTAAACTAGGTCTAAATCAGGTCTAAACCAAGTCTGAACCAGGACTGAACCAGGACTGAACCAGGTCTAAACCAGGTCTAAAGTAGGTCTGAATCAGGTCTAAACTAGGTCTTAATCAGGTCTAAACTAGGTCTAAACTAGGTCTAAACCAAGACTGAACCAGGTCTAAACCAGGTCTAAACTAGGTCTAAACCAGGACTGAACCAGGTCTAAGCCAGGACTGAACCATGAGTAGACCAGGTCTAAATCAGGACTAAACCAGAACTAAACCAGGACTGAACCAGGTCCAAACTAGGTCTAAACCAGGTCTAAACTAGGTTTAAACCAGGTGTATACTAGGTCTAAACCGGGACTGAACCAGGCCTAAACCAGGTCTAAAACAGGTCTAAACTAGGTCTAAACTAGGTCTAAACCAGGTCTAAACTAGGTCTAAACCAGGTCTAAACCAGGACTGAACCAGGACTGAACCAGGACTGGACCACGACTCAGTGTGTCGGTTAGTCAAGGATGTGACCAGGGAGGGGCGACAGAGATACATTGCCAGTGAAACTGAGGGCCGGGGAGGAACAGTCCTGGTTTAATCCTGGTCCAGTCCTGGTTTAGTCCTGGTTTAGTCCTGGTTTAGTCCTGGTTTAGTCCTGGTCCAGTCCTGGTTTAGTCCTGGTTTAGTCCTGGTTTAGTCCTGGTCCAGTCCTGGTTTAGTCCTGGTTTAGTCCTGGTTTAGACCTGGTCCAGTCCTGGTTCAGCCCTGGTTTAGTCCTGGTTTAGACCTGGTCCAGTCCTGGTTTAGTCCTGGTTTAGACCTGGTCCACTCCTGGTTTAGTTCTGGTTTAGTCCTGATTTAGACCTGGTCTACTCATGGTTCAGTCCTTGTTTAGTCCTGGTTTAATCCTGGTCCAGTCCTGGTTTAGTCCTGGTTTAGTCCTGGTTTAGTCCTGGTTTAGTCCTGGTTTAGCCCATTATTCATTTTTTCCATTATTCATTTAAACACAAAATCGAAAACTGAAAGAAAAAAAAAAAGAAGTTTTTTGAAGAAAATAGTTGTTTTTTTCATTTTCTTATTTTTGGTTTTATTTTGAAAAACAAATGAACAAATGAAACACAGATTTTTTTGAGAGAAGAATTCAGCCTAAATGTGCAGCTTTGTGTGTTAAACATGTGTGAATGAAACAAAACACAACTCCAGGCCTGTTTGTGTTGAGGAAACAACATTATAACATAGAAAACAGAGTCATACAGGCCCTTTAATCACTTCTATTTACTCAAGTAGTTACATTTACTCCTACTTGAGTAATATTTTACGGTGTACCAGTTCTCTCACGTGAATAAAAGTCATTCCTCTTCCCATTGTGAGTAAGTCTATAAGTGACAAATCTTTATGTGACAATATGAAATGCTTTGAACTTTTGTGTTTATTGCACTGCTCCTTCAGATATCGTTTTAATTTCTCATTTTTACGTATATCCTTTGAAAATACCAAATCTTGTGCATTTTTTAATGTTTTGTCCTTCAAATGACATGGATTTAAAATTATGAATCAGATGTTACGCCCAAGCAGCTACTTAGGTCAATATAATATCGTATGTGGTTAATAATATTTCATGTTTTTATTTGTTTTTGTTTTGTTTTTTATAACAAATATACAACTTAGCTTTATGTTCAAATACAGATAAATATGGACATGTTTCAATTTGGCATATACGTCATAACCATAGACGTGTATATGAGTGGACTGAGTGAGTGTGACGTCACCACAGCATCAGCGTCGCTCAAACGAGGCTCCTGATGCTAACGGATACAGGAACTCCATATTTGGAAATCCGACCGCGCGTATCATAGCAACCACAAGAGCCAATCATGAGTTAGGTCGTTAAATGTGCCGCCCGACTCATGGCAGAGCGGCGATACTCTGCACCATTCTGCACGGA
Organism: Odontamblyopus rebecca; assembly: GCA_030686955.1. Taxonomy (NCBI): domain Eukaryota; kingdom Metazoa; phylum Chordata; class Actinopteri; order Gobiiformes; family Gobiidae; genus Odontamblyopus; species Odontamblyopus rebecca. The sequence continues at coordinate 9,080,063 of CM060654.1, forward strand.
CCGCTGTATTTCGGTGATTCTTGAGAATAATAAGAAAACTTTCAGCTTTTATCATCAAACTTTAAATAGTCAGTTTAAGACATTGATTTATGTTCTATGTTCTGTTATGTACGAACAACAATCGTCGCAGTTTAACGAAATTTACTTTACTTTATGCTAATTAAGTGCATTAGCGCATTGGTAGCATTAGCTATTGTAATTGTTTGAGATGTTTTGTCATTTTATTGCAAAAATCGGGGCAGGAAAGTGAGAAGGGAACTTACTTAGCAACGTAACGCACGAGCTGTCAATCAAACCTGTTGCTAACGCTCGGCGGCAGCGACCTTGGGGAATGAAGGCGTCTGATTGGTTCGTTATTTATGTTCATATCTTGATTTAGGAACAAAACAGCGAAATAAAAAATTCAGGATCCTGTGTCGCGGGTTCATACGAACATTTTAAGACCAAAATGACGAGGCCACAGCAGCAGGTACAGACAGAGGGACGATAAGATCCCAATGTAAGTCAATGGGAAAAAGGGAGAGAAGGAGCCGGAAGAGCCTCCTGGAGCACTTCCTGTTTGGCACACGGCGGCTAACGCTTTAGCTATGTCCACTCATATATACAGTCTATGGTCATAACTGACAGCTGCCTTACCCCAAAGTGGACCCACCCGCCACCAGAAAAATCCTGCAGAAATCAGAAATGTTTTTCAGTTGCCTGTGATATTCTTTTTCTTTTCTTTTTTTCCAATACGTACAGACCATGCAAAATGTGACCAGCTTCACATCTTTGTAAAGTGTGAAAAAAGTGTGTATTCTGGAGCCCAGGCATGTTTATTCTCTATTCAGGATGTCATTACTCCCATCAACCCTTGTTTTCACGGCCACTGACATACACCCACTGCTCTGTACCTGTTTCATTCTTCAATGTATTATTTTAATCTGTGATACACATGGGAGCATTGCGTAGTTGTTTTGGTGCAAATGAAACAAAATCTGGTGCTCACTAGTGTGATCTGCAGCTCTCCATCGGAGGTGCCCACAACTGTGCCTCTCTTTGTGTGATTATGTTTAACGGTGACATAAGTTTCCATTGGGCACTGCCAGCTGACTTGTCTCTTTTATTAAGTCATTTTAGATCAATATTTTGATTTAAAATCTCCAAATTATAACATAATGATCCATGGGAGTCATAAATATGGGAGCCCATTTCTGCAGGTTAATAAACATTAAAGCCTCACAGAAAGTCATAATTATGAGTTTAAAAGTCATAATTATGAGTTTAAAAGTCATAATTATGAGTTTAAAAGTCGTAATTATGAGTTTAAAAGTCGTAATTATGAGTTTGAAAGTCATAATTATGAGTTTAAATGTCGACTCTGAATCTGCCCCTGTCATTGAAGCACTCAGTTATTTCCCTGAAGAGGTCGTCCTCCATCATCTCCACATCGCTCCATTTCCTCGTTCACTTGTGAATGTTTTAAAAAGACAAGAAAGAGAAATCCACACAAATCTCATATGAATGACGACGTGCAAAGCATTTATGTGACGCCATGGAGGTGCTTTAGTCCAAACAGGGGATGAGGTTAAAACTCATTATTATAACTTTTAAACTCATAATTATGACTTTCTGTGGGGCTTTTATTTTTTATTTACTGATGGAAATGGGCTTCCATACATAAAATATAATAATATAGCAAACAAAAGCACAATGTCTTCTTTCAATAATTAAAACTAAGTCCCAAAGTTACTTTTCTATTTCACAGGTCAGACACAGGGTTCTGACTTAACCAAACCTGTTGAAATCTACACGACCGAGGGGGAAACCATCAACCAGACCTGTGTGGACAATGACATAACCCAGCTGGCTCCTCCTCCTGGATGTATAAACAACAGCATATGTGAGATCTCCCGTGAGCCTAAGAAATACCTCTCCTGGTCTAACGGTTCAGGCATTATTCAAACCTACAATGACAGCGTCTCCAAAGGAAATTACCTCATTAAGTACATAACTGGGCCCCTGAGAGGCGTTCTGTTAATGACCATCTCAGACATCAGCGTGGAGAACGCGGGGCTTTACCGGTGTGGCGTCATCACGGCTGCAGGACGTCACATCTACACAGAGTACAGGATTATTGTAATTGGTAAGTACGGATTATTTTTATTTTACTTTAGTACTTGAACTTCCACAGCTCTTACCACGTAGACTAGTACACGCTCATGGACCATTATGTTACCTTCCTGGACCACTGTGGGATCACACAGATAAGACCACATGGGGATGGAAAAGAAAGTATGATTTACTGTTGAAATCACATTCTAAAGTCTAAATGGTGTTTTTTATTTTGCCTAGTATGAAAGTGATGTGTGTGTGAGTGCTGGTGGAGGTCGGAGGGGCCCATGGTGCAGATTGGAGCCTCGCTTCTGTCAGTCTGCCCCAGGGCAGCTGTGGCTACAGTTAGGGATGGGCATGATTAGTCGATTAATCCATAATTGATCATTAAGAATTTCGTCGATCACGTTCATTTCAATCGACAAACCGAATGTAGGTGTCTGTGCGTAACGTAGCGTAAAGAGTCGAGGCTGCGTCTCACAGCACAAACACTGGAGCCTCACAGTCCCACATCTCGGCTCTGGCTCCTTGGAGATCCCTATATCCCTCAGAGTGCGTTTACCTGCACATCAGTGTCCTAGTTATGATCATTTTTTTGCTTAGTTTTTTTTTTTTTTGAGTATCCTGGTTTCACATGTTTGCAAAGCATTTCCAACACGACATACGCACAGAACAGACTCACCAGCCTCATCACATCCTCTGTCACAGAAAGAACACTCATATTCCAAAGGAGTCATGTCCTTTAGTCCAACTGAAGCTGAACCACATCAGCACAATGAAAAAGTAACTTTTTTTCGTTTTCTGTTTATGCAAATGAGGTTTTAAGTTTCGATTCTGTAAGACGTAAACAAATGTGCCAAAGCTGCATTAAACACATTCTAATCTCACACTGATGTGGCTCTACTGTGGTGATGGTTTATATGTTGTAAAGTTGAGTTTATTTATGCAGATTAGTAATAGTAATAATAATGATGATAATTTTAATATAAAATGTTAATGATTAATCGAAAATCGATTGTTAATTTTCCCAACGATCGATTAAGACAATTTAATCGAATGCCCGTCCCCAGCTACAAAAGTAGTTTCCCACCACCGAGTGTGGAGTGAATGAATAATGAACTGTAAAGTGCTGTGGGTGTCTTGAAAGCCGCTATAGAAATGCAATGATGAAATCAATTATAGCGTTTCTTAAAATATATTTTCTGCATTTATGTTTTTACTGTGTTTTTTCTTTGTTATATTTCTAGGGCAGATTTTTTATCGACTGTTTGACACCACAACTTCCAGTTTGGCAGAGCAGTCAGTACAAGGTTAGTGACGAAGCATCAGAAGAGCTCATGTCTCCATGGAGATGTTAATGCTTTGGTTTAAATTGTCCACGCTATGGTCTGCCTTGCATTTATTCAACTACAGGTGTTACCTGTTGCTCAAAAATATATTAAAAAAACATAAATTGTCACTTTGAGGGGGGTCGCCTCTCCACAGATCTAACCAGTAATTTGGCCTGAAAGTCTCCACGCAGATTCTTAAGTGACAAAGAGGTACAGTATATACTGTGGAACATTTTAGGCACAACTCCATGGAAACAAACAGGTGATGGACATTCCACTGGACAAATTACACAGCGCACCTTTAAACACTGCTTTAGCGCTTTGACACATGACTCCTCACTTCTGCTTCACCTGCAAAAATGATCCCTTTGCTGCCCTACACTGTCTGCTTATGTTCATCATATTTATTGCATACATACATACAAATTATTCTAAACATACATACAAGTAAGCAGATAAACAACATACACAAAGTCATGGGGGTAGTTAAATGATTGATAATTTCAGTTCTTTATAAATTGATAACATGTAGTTCGCTCGTTTATTTGAAAGGTTTTCCAACGATTTAAAATAATATTATAACTTGCCTTTGAATTGAAAGACATTAGGATTGGTATTATTCCACTTACAACAATTAATCAAATATTTTCCATATCAAATGAGAAAATTATATATCTTTGCCAATATTTATCGGTATCAAAATAATAAATTAAAATATCCCTTTTCCCAAGCTGTATTTAAAAGAATTTTCCTATTCTACTGTGAACTAATTCATGTTTACGTGGCTCTGAGCAAATGTGTTCAAATATTGGAACCATAAACTGTATAAAGAATATAAACAGTCTCTAACTGGGACCCGACTGAACTTGCGCACATTAAAACTCACGTGTTGCGCTACAGCCGTACAACTGCAGCCGTAGTATCTGCAGAGGCGCCTTGCGAACACACGGTTCTGTTTGCGTAAAGAATCACCCTTTGTTTCATTATTTACACTAAAGTGCACTGTTTCGGACCTGTCGGAAATGAGCCACGCACTCACAGGATTTACCGCACATACTGTAGAAGCTTTCAGTGGAGTTTGGGACTAAAGCTCCAGGATCATGGAGCGAGGGGCACCTGACGCAGCCTATGTGCTCAGGAAGTGTCCAGGTGAGGAGCTTTGTCTTTGCGTGTATGACTCAGTCTTATGCCTTTCACGCTGGAGCATCCTTTGTGTGGTTTCAATGCATAACTATGAAACTACGGTATTCATTATTAAAAATAGGCAAAAAGCACCATGGAGAAACAATGACTCTGTCTGTCTGTCTCTGAAAGTCAAACCTCCAGGTTCATTACGAGATTTACAGAGAAACGATGTACATGTACAGCCACAGTTTGGCTCGAACAAGAGAGAGGTACTTTGGACATGACTGGAAATTGCACTAACAGCTCTCGTGTCCTGTTTGCAACAGTGAACAGATGAACAAACCCTCCAGCCCCACTGCCATTAGAACTGATTTCCTCATCTAAGTGCAATGAGTTTGCAGTATTCTTGATGACAAAGTTCATCAATTCCACAACGCAAATAACAATCACGCAGCCACAGAGACACTTAGAGCTGAGTCACTTTGCTCCTGTAACTGACGAAACTGTCGTAGTCTGAGTTCATCCACATGCTGCCTCCATGTGTTACCCACTAGATTTCTAAAGTCTGTCCTCACAGTTTGCTTTCGCCACTCGCTCACAGAGGTTTGGTGAACAGTTTGGGCACAGCACCGCATACCGCACTGCTGAGCCGCTAAACCGCTCTGCAGGAAAAAATCCCTAACTGCGACAGCCCTAGATGACCCAAAAAGAGTTTTTGGTGTCCCCTAGTTTAAGAACCCCTGAATTAGAGCACCCATCATGTTGCTTTTTTTTTTTTTTTGAGTGTGTTTGTCATACCATGAGGTTAAAGTGCATATGACAGGTTAGACTACTAATTATAACATGTTTATATTTAAGATTTGACTGAAAATCTTGCCTAGTGTTTTCAAGTTTTGTAATTTTGGTCAGGTTTATAATTTTACTTCCTGGTTGGGCAGGGGCAGCAGATATGGCATACGAAGAAATATGTTACATAGCCACCATAATGTTAATACGCTCCAAAAACGTAGCTAAATGACATATCGGTAGTTATTATTTGACCAATACAAAAATGCCTTCCTTGTGCATAAATTGTCCCTGCATTTTGGACGGAATAAGTAGCCGAGAGCTTGTATCGTTTAAGAACTGTGAAATCCTGTCATGTGATTTTGGTTGTTTCTGCCTTTATTACAGGAGTTTCGACAGATAGAATAAACGTTACGAAAGTTGTCGGCGCAGTAGGAAAAAACATCAAGGTTGAAGGTCGTTTTAAGCCTTTGCAAATCCAGAAGCCAAACTCCATCTGCATACAGGACTACAACAAATGCCAGTCTTTCTTTGTCGGCACAGTAGTAAAAAACATCAAGGTTGAAGGTCGTTTTAAGCCTCCGCAAATCCAGAAGCCAAACTCCATCTGCATACAGGACTACAACAAATGCCAGTCTTTCTTCAAACCCTTTCTGTACCTCAAGCGAGACGTACGCCCAGAGTTTATCCTGCACACATATCAGGATAATGCTGAGAATGGCAAATACAGCCTCAAATATGGAGAGAATTCTGTCACTGTGGGCATCACGGGTCTTACCAAAGCCGATACCGGGCGATACGTCTGTGGAGTGCAAGCACCATCCGGAGAAAACTCTTCCATGATGTTTGAGATCTTTGTGGAAGATGGTAAGTCATTACAGTCGTGGCCAAAAGTTTTGAGAGTGACACAAATATTAATTTCGGTACCAGAATGTCCTCCAAGAGCAACGTCTCCCAACCATCCAAGAGCAGTTTGGTGATGAACAAAGCCTTTTCCAGCATGAGGAGCACCTTCCCATAAAGCAAACGTAAGAACTAAATGGCTCGAGGAACAAAACATAAAGATTTTAGGTCCATGGCCAGAAAACTCCCCAGTTCTTAATCCCATTGAGAACTTGTGGTCAATCCTCAAGAGGCGGGTGGACAAAAAAACAAAACAAATTCTGACAAACTCAAAACACTGATTATGTAAGAATGGACGGCCTCAGTCTGGATTTGGTCCAGAAGTTGATTTACAGCTGCCAGGGAGAACTGCAGAGGTCTTGAAAAAGAAGCGTCAACACTGCAAATATTGACTTGTTGCATGAACTCAGTATAATTGTCAATAAAACCTTTTGATACCTATGAAATGCTTGTAATTGTATTTCAGTAAACCATAAAAACATCTGAGAAAACACCGAAAAACAATGAAGCAGCAGCCGACCCTGTGAAAATGTAAGATTTGTGTCATTCTCAAAACTTTTGGCCACGACTGCATTCAGAACATTCGTTGTCAGTAGGGATGTCACTAAGAAAATTTTTTAATGACTATTCACAATTATTGACACCACTAAACCAAACAGTGAAATGCTTTATTCATTTTGATTCTCGTGGTCTAAAATATTACCATTTCTTAAATGCACTGTACTTGGTTTTTATTTTATTTTATTGGTGAAAAACAGAACTAGTTCATTTTCAAGAGTTTGTAGCGATTAGTTAAAAGTTATTCTTCACTTCACAAGTCTGAACATCGTAAATGGTCACCAAGATGAGTTTTCAAGAGTTTTTCACAACTCTCAGAGACAAGAGTGGAGTTTCGGCTTCACAGAATATGCGATAATAAAACACGTTCTGAAAAATGGCCCATAACTTCTCTGTTTTACAGCTCTGGAAAAAAATAAGAGACCACTGCAAAAAATGATCAGTTTCTCTGATTTTACTACTTTTGTGTTTGAGTAAAATGAACATTTTTGTTTCATTCTATAAACTACTGATAACATTTCCAAATTCCAACTAAAAATATTGTGAAAAAAATTAAATCTCTTCAGACCTCAAATAATGTGAAGAAAACAAGATCATATTCATTTTAAAACAACACAATACTATTGTTTTAACTTAGGAAGAGTTCAGAAATCAATATTTGGTGGAATAACCCTGATTTTTTAATCACATTGGTTTTTATACTTTTCTTCCTTAAAGGGGAACTCCAGCACCTCTGAAGCTAAAGTCCGTTGCTAGAGGAGGTCGAATTCTGTCAGAAGCCAAAAAACGGCACAGATCAGTGTTTCCTCGGTGGAGATCTCACTGTGGCAGTGAGTCTGTCAAGGCAACAAACTAGTGTAGTGATGGGGGCAAGTTCTTAACTTCCACGTAAAACCCCAATTTGCTTCACACTGAAGAAGCTTAACACCACTTTAACCCATCTGACAACAGCCACGAGTCTAACAAACAAAACGCTCTGCCTGGTTCACTCATTAGTGTCTGGAAACGTTAGAAAACAACTTTATAAGCAGCCTTACACTTCCCTTTGTTGATTTCCCACTGCACAGGCCAAAGCCCAAAAGACTCGACTGACGAAATTTTTTGTAATTCCATGTATTTACGAGTGAATTATATTTCTTGAAAAACACTAAAAAATACATTCCCGAACCATTTTTTTTCAACAACTTTCAGTTTCTCTTCTTCTTCACCGTCAGTAGTCGATTCTCACTTGTTGCTTCTCGTGGCTCGAGCCTCTCGCTGGAGTCGACAATCGAGTCTTTTGGACTTGTGGGAAATCAGGCCTGTGGATTTTTAAAGCGTATGAAGCCGAACGTTGATTACTGGCTTGGACTGGACCGTGTGTTTGCGTGGAGGCACATGAATGTATTTGAGAAACGTCTATTCTGCCCCAATAGAGATAGATTGTATAAAATAAAAAATAAACCAGCTTTGCACTGACCGCATCGAATTAGAACCCGTTTTACTGTCTGATAATCAGCCGCTTCACAGTAAAAGCGCTTATAAACTCATCGCTGTGAATAATTAGGAAGCTCAGAAGGCATAAGGTAAATGAGGAATAACTTCGGACCATTGCAAACGGTTTAAAATGAAGTACTTCTGTTTTTCACCTTTTAAGAAGTCGGTAAATTTCAGGTAGAACGCCTTTGACAAAACCGTATTTTTCACTAGTACCAGAGGCTACGTCGCTGTTGCTTCTGCTCCTGATCCCGGTGTTGCTGCTGATGGCTGCAGGACTGTGGTACCTGATCTTCTACAAAAAGAGGAACTCAAACCTTGGTGAGCACACAGGATGGATTTTATACAGAACTACTAGGGCCACGCTTCCCCTTTTGGTCTTTCTCGAGCAGGGCGAGGTTAGTTTACAACTTTTTCACTAAAACAATGTAATAATATTCAACTTAGACAAACTTTATTGAGCCACAGGGACTTGGGCACAGTAGCCACAATATATTATAATAACAAAGAGAAATTGCAATAATAAAACTATATCTCAGGTATATACAAGATGTCATAAAGAAAAACGTGCAAAGATATGATGACAGGACATAGGGCTTTTTGGTACATAAGGGTGAGTTGTACAGTTGTAGGGAGTATTATCTGTTACATAAGGGTGAGTTGTCCCTCTATAGTTTGGTGTTAACTATTTCAAGTAATCAAGTTTTCTCTAGGTTGAACATTTTGGTGTAGTTCATTATTTTATTTCCTGGTTGGATGTAAATCGATTAATTCACGTCTGTTTCCTGATATCTATTCTGTCCGGTTTTATAGCTATTTTTTTTTTTTTAAGTTTTTATAACTGATATTTAAAGATAAATCATGGGATATATAATACTTTAGCAGAGTACACTAACGCGCTAATGCTAATGCTAATTTTGAACACCACAAACTCAAGTATAAACACATAAAAACACAAAATCGGGTAGTCTTGACTTTAATTAATTTGAATTTTAGCGGTTTGTTTATGTTTTATGATTAAAAGACACAGTGAGCTAGCCATATATGTACGTAGCCTATATCTTTTTTCTTTATCTTTCTGCATTTTTATATACATACAGAAGAGCACCGAAAAAAGTCTGATTCTCAGAAAGCAGATACTTCGGGAGAAATCAACACAGAGGTAAAATTTTGATATTTATTACCCTATCGATGTGATTTAAAATAAGAATGTTTCACTATGTCCCTGATTTTAGGCTGTAGTGTACGAGAACTGCCCAGCTCCCCCTTCAGAGCCTGCAGACTCCACGTACGACAGTCTCAGCGCAGACTCAAAAGACCACGCCCACATCTACAGCTCCATCGCCTCACAGACCCCGTTTCGCTGACAAACATATGGAATTATATAGCAAATAAGTTAAAGGCGAACTGTGGAACTTTTTGGTTTGGGGTCCGTCACCGGTTTGTTTCCATGGAAATGTCATTGCTCGGCCTGGAATGTCCCACAGTGTGACGTTAAACAGCTCTACCTCACATTTATTCAATTACAGCTGGTTTATAGCTCAAAAATATCTAGAAAAACAGGCGTTCTGATGTGGGCGGGGTCGCCTCGCCACAGATCTGGCCTGTAACTTGTCCCGGTTTGGTCTCCATGACGAGAGAAAGGTTTAATACCATACTGCGAAACATATGTAACTTATGTACCAGATAATACTCCCTACAACTGTTCAACAACACGCCCTTATGTAACAGATAACACTCTAGAGTGTATAGCGTAAAGCTCATCTGTTTCCATGGAGATAACACAGGGCCCAGCAGAGTTACAGGTCACATCTGCGGGAAGGCGACGACGCTCACAGTAACACTGCTTGTTTTTCTAGGTAGTTAAAAACATGTGGTTGTATAAATGCAAAAATAGATATATGTTTAATGGCTTAGAATACTGTGGGTCATTATAGATAATACACAAGATGTCCAGCAGTCACTTTACCCATTACAAATGTATTTATTACTGTAAGATGCTGTCGCCACTTTAAAGATATAACGTTATTTCTAGTACCGTACAAACTGTAGCCACTGTATTCAGTCTTAAGACAGCAATTTATTGCATATAGAATTCTATAATCCTTATCTTTATAGAGTTTGTCTATTTTTAAGTAATTCTGTACTTCTATTGCTGCTACTGTTTTCTTGCTGTTCTCTTAACTGTGCGTTGCAACACTAAAATTTCCCCATTGTGGAACAAATAAAGGATATCTTATCTTATCTTAAAGCAGTAGAATCTCTATGAAGACCAGCAGGTGGCGGACCCCTTACTAGAAAAATTCCTTAATACACCTTTAATACCATCACATAATATTGCCTGGATAAGATGTTACTATATTTCTGTATTTTATTTTTACGTGTACATATACATGTTATAATTATGCCTTATTGACACAAATCTCTTGCTGTTTTTTTTATTTAGAAATGATTAATACCATTTCTATTTTTTCTCTTTGTTGTTTTATTATATTGTGGTGCGTGAGCTACTGTGTCCAAATCATTCCCCTTGTGGATCAGTAAAGTTTGTCTTGGTTCATGGTGCAGGGCAAATTATTATAATTATGATATATATTCTTAGGGCTGTCAACGTTAACACATGCGATTAATCACAAAAAAAATTGCACTAATGTTTTTTTGTTTTTTCCTCCTCTATGGAAAGTGTGATGTTGACCTGAAAGGCGGCGCAGGTTATTAGGTCAGTGATGAGGTTTGTCCATACGCGACTTTAGATAAAACTAAGGTACTTTGCAGATATTGCGGTGATGAACTCTCTTTCCACAGAAGCACAAGTTTAAAATATCATCTTAAAGCAAAACACGGCAGCAGCGACGCTGCTCGTACCAACAAAAAGCTGCGCACGACAAACAGCGGCAATGTTGTCAACAAAACTACCAGCGATAGAAAAATGTCAAGAATATAACTTTTTGATAATAAATAGCATTTTTGTAAAAACATTTTGGTCTTTTTTTGAAGAATAATTAACTGCGATTAATCGTGATTCATCAAAATTCTAAAGTGTGATTAATCTGATTTTAAAAATTAATCGTTTGACAGCACTAATATTTTTTAATATAAACTTTTATTCTACACTCACCTGCCAAGTTACCTGCTGATTGTCCCCAAACCGAGAAGCAAATTCATAAAAAGTACTATTCCCTATCGAGGAGCTGCTGCTTGGAATTTACGGTACTTCCCACTAGTTTCAAATCAATAAAAAACAGTCCCTCTTTCACCCTTTATTTTTTATTATTTTATTTTGTCCACACATGATATTTTGATAGTGCTGAACTGAATGTTGTTTTTATTGTTGATTTTCTCTATTGTTAAAACAGGTATTTAGTTCATTTCCAATTAAGAATGGCTTTGTTTACTACTGTTTCTTGTTGCTTAGTATAAAACCACAAGCTGTTCGGACTTTTTAGGATTGCAACAAGAAAAGTTCCTGTTTTGGGAATATGTTAAAAACATCTCTAAAAAAGAGAACACAACCATGAGACTGTGTGTGGCTGTGCTCCTGTTTCTCGGTGAGTCTGAGTTTGAACGTTTTGTATTTGAAGTTTTTTGACTGTGTGTTGTTCATGTTGACAGTGGAGCTTTAATACTTCATGTGGTTGAGGATAATGAAAAGTGTGGTTGTGATTGAAATTTTGTTTGTACTTCAAATTAAAGCCACGCTACGTAACTTTTTAGACAAAAAATAGACAAAAATGAAAGCATGTTTTTCACTTTATTCAAACTGAGCTTTAGGGTGGTCCAAAAAATGTTTTTTTCACTAGATATGAACCCAGCATTAGGACACACTGACACTGTGACACTCTGTACCTGTGCCTTATACACTTTGCATCAGTATAAACATGTGACTGACTGGTGAGGTGAATGGGAGCTGTGGGATGAGACTGGTCCGGTAATAACTGCTGTGTATTTCCTGAACAGTGCTGCTGCACGGTCCAGCTGCTGTCATCAGAGCACAGGCGCTTTATAAGATCACTGAAGGAGGCAACTTCAGAGTGAAGTGCAATTTTGGTTTCTTTGGACGCAAGATCTTCTGTAAAAACAACTGTGGCAAAGAAGACATTTTGGTGGAGACAGACAAAGGAGTATGTGAAGGAAGGTTCTGCATTAAATGTAGTAGTTTTCCTTTTAAACGATGGTACGTGAGCATCGCCGGTGTGACCAGCGCCGACTCCGGACAATACCAGTGTGGCTTGGTGGACAGACGTGAAACAGTCGTATTTACGCTTCAAGTCACAAAGAGTACGTATGTTTATGCATTTAAAGTGTAACTCAGGATGGAAAATTATAAACTACACACACACATAAAACTAGATATAAATATGGAACGATAAATAGGTAAGATTAAGACTAAACAAAAAAAATTAATCTTAACAAAATCGTTGTGAAGTTTTTGTGAAATCAGTCGTCTAACCTGCAGTCTCCAGTTTAAATTAGTGCTGCAAGATGAATCACATCCAAAAACAAAACCACAAAGACTGAAATTTTTGAAGTGGCATAATTTGCTTCACAAACAACTCTGTTTTACTGCAAACCCTGTAGTTTAGATCTGTACAAACATGTTCTGAAATGTGATTCTTAGTTTGTATATGTTTATATATATACTGCTCCAAAAAATGTAAGGAACACTTTGAAAAAGCATCAGATCTCAATATAAAGAAATATATATATGTTGGATATCTATACAAATAATGTCTTACAAATAATAGGCAATGTGTTAGGAACAAAAGGATGTCACCTCTCTTAAATTTTCAGTCTGCAGAGGTCTTTTTCTTTCACATTGAGCTCTGATGTGTTTTCAATGTGTTTCTTTAAATTTTTTTGGTCTTTTGTCGGTTGTTCTGAACATGTTTGAAATGTGAGCTTTGAACCAAATCCTTAGGCTAAGTCGTAAATCAAAGAAAAAATAAATAAATCACAACAGGCTCTGAGCACCCAGGAAACTCTGTTAGCGTCACTACTTCCTGTCTGATATGACGCTCTCGTTGCATTTTAACACGGTTCAGTAAAAACTTCATGAATACCGATGGATTAGGCAGCGGTCAGAGAGCCGTGGCAGTGATCACGGAATCATTTTAAGTTGTTTTAGTTAAAATGGAGAGTGATTAAAATGTCACAAGGGTGAGAAAGTTTGATTTGGCTTTTCAAGGGCTTGGCATAGCTGGTGTGGTACTTTGTCTAGAGTGACCAGATTTTCACAATCAAAAACTAGGACACTCTCAGTTTGGGGTGATTGGTAATCATAAAATTGTCAAACCAATGCGTAATTAAGGAGAATTGCTCTGCACTTGGCCCATTCATGACCAACATGTGAGTCAGTAAAGTCATATTTTCTTGTTTTCTTTGAGTTTTGGTCATTTTTAAACAGCTTTTCTGTATTTTACCTAAACAAATGACCTTTCTTTACGAGAGCGCGAAAAGGCGGTGCACTAAAGTGAGGCAGGTGGACAGGTAGAATGTTTTAAGAAGTTTAACCTGCAGTGTGACGCACACTATGATCACACTGGACGAGAGTCAGACCAAGACCGAGTCCAAACGCTGTCCAAGACCGTAAAGAAATGGTCTCGAATACTACACTACGATCTACCTTGGCGATCTACCGACACTGCCTTGGCGATCGACTGGTCGATCGCGATCGACGTATTGGGCACCCCTGACCTAGACCTTTACGAGAAAGGTAAACCTGTACAAGAAAACAAGATGACATCATGTCTGGGGTATATTGGTAGAGAGTCAATATGCCAATGAGCTGTTGTGCATCTGTCTGCGGCCAGAGCGATCTGTCAGCCATCTATCTTCCAGAGAAAATGGGTCGGGGAGATTGACGCTTTTATCGGCGAGTTTTAACTTTTCAAAGTAACATTTTTGATCCTGAACATTCACTGACTTAGAGTAAGATAATGAAGTCATGTCAAAACAATTAAATGCAAAACCTACTTCAAAATAAGACGAGTTATCTCATGACAGACATACGCAACGCTACTGTCAGTACAAACGGGCAGCCCCACTGACTTTTCACCTACCAGCCACTGTGCACTTGCGGAAAAGCCGGATGTAAACAAAAACATTTTCTCATATACATCATGAAGCATATTTCTGCGTGTGTATATGAATTTTACATACCTTTTTTTTGTTTTTCTTTTGGGAACATTATTATTAATTAAAATATCAAAAACATCCTTCTGACTACGCCATCGTCATTACCTCTGAATCGAACCCTGTCACAATCACTTTTACTTCAGTGGGTTTGATCACAGTCGGTCGTTGAACCCAGCATCGGGAACCACACTGGAAGTCGTCATCGCATCTTTCCAAATGTCTTCTTGGTTTGTGACGTGAATAAAAAACTCACACAAGTAAATACTACACCCATTTAAAGTGGCAGTGGGACGATACGCTATGACGCCTGTTACAAAGCGTTCATTTTCAGGTTAGCAGCTCCTTTTAGCTTTATTTCAGTAGTAATGGTTCTAGTGAATCACATCACAAGGTGGAACTTGGCCGAAATGTGCAGGGTTTGTATTCAAGAGTCCTATCTCTCAGGCTCAAGGACTGTATAGGTGTTAGCTCGGATAGTGATATTCGCCCTGGACACAGGAGACAGGATGCAGGTGGTAAATTTAGGAGGATTTAATGAAACTCAAGCATCATCATAGGACGTTGTATGTGTGTGTGATCTATAAAGAAAAAGAAAAGAATAAAACAAATTAAGTCTATTGTACTCCTAGAACTATAATCAAATCTGGAAGATGAATCCAAGATGGCGCCCTGTTATTTTCAATGGCCTGTGCTCATTGGCGTATGACCGCAAAAAAGATTTTCATTTCCGCATTTACTTCCTTGTTTGCAGCCCAACACAGCCCAACGTCTGACGTCACAGCCCAAGACTGTTGGGCTGTGACGTCAGAAACGCCCTTCTGACCAATCAGAGCGCGAGCTGCTAGAGCGGAGCTAGCGCAGGCTTAGAGCGGGGCTAGGCTAACTCTTACAAAGTTGATTTTTAGGTGCTTTGACAATTTTTTTTTAAGTTCGTATTATAAAAATACAGAAGAATCCCTACAAAAAAAAATTATTTTATAAAATATTAAATAATATAAATTATGAAAGCTGTGGATGCCCTGTCAGCCGAACACGGGCAGTTTGATTTCTCAAAAAATACATTGTGCTTTGATGGGAGAATTTTTCTTGGGCTGCGGGCTGCAATATCTCGCTCGACTACACATCAATCTGCGGTCACGGATAGAGGGGGCATGCCTTATCCAGCTCTTATTATACATCCATGGTTGTACTGCACAATAACACAGTAAAAGGTAGAACGCTAAACTTTCAGTAACAAACATAAATAATAAACATAGGATGACTAAATAGGAGGCACAGAATAAAGACTATAATATATAACTATAGGGGCATAATATAACTATAATTAATATACACGGCACGACACACCCGGAATAGCATTAGCTTCTAAGCTAAGCTAGGCTAACTCCCTTATAGATCGAAACACTGAACAGATATTACATACAACATACCCCGATCTGCATAGACAATAGTAAAAAAAAAATAAAACGTCTATACAGCCCTGAAGAACATAACTAGAGCTAACAGATGACTGCACGCTCGAGCCTCGTGAACTAATTAAAGCAGTGCAGCGTGCTCTAAACTAAAGTGCACATTAAATAGCACCACTAGTGGGCGCTCCTCACCATGCTCCTGCCTTTCCAACAGTTTGTGTGTTAAACATGTATGAATTAAACAACACAACAACTATAAACAACATTATTACATAGATTAGAAAAAAACTTTCAACTTGCAAATGGTTTTCTTTGTATAATCTCAAAGTTCTCCTATTTTCCACAGAGATCCCCACAGAGCCCACGCCTGGAGACGATCTTCCAATTGACGAACTCATCGCAGCGGACTCCTCAGGTACTGTAGAGTCAACGGGGTGCGTTTGTATTTGTGCGTTTATCAGGGAACTAAAGAAGTGCAGCTGAAAAATGAGCTGTTTGTGTTTTTTTTTGACCTGCTTACACCTTCAAATTGTGAAAACCCGAGTTCATTTAATACAGTTTAAATAAAGGAATACGCGAACATGTGTGAATGAAACAAAACACGACACCAGGTCTGTTTTGGATGAGGTGGCAACATTATAACTTGGCTAAACACTCACAAGAGTCAGTTTTGTGTAATAGCAGAAGGAAGGAAGTCAAATGTCATAACCGCACTGTTTATGTCGTATGCGTAAATTCTCACCACCATTCCTCTGTCTATACAAGATGAAAATGTTCACTTGTTGACAAATAGTAATTATTTGTAAAAGATAAACTGAAAAAAAACGTAACTTGAACAAAACTAACTGAATTAAATCATTTTCTATGCATTTCCCCTGTCCAACTTTGTGCTTTTTTACCAAAACAATGTCAAGTTTTACACCTTTTCACTTTATTTGTGATTTGTGACAGTACTGCTGACGTTCTTAAAATCAGCTCATGTATATTGTGTTTAATTTTGATCAGTTTTCCTACTGCTGCTGCTGCTGATCCTGATCCCCGTCGTTGTGATAATAGTCCTGATCATCTACAAGAAGAGGAAATTACAAAACGGTAAGAAAAAAACAACTTGTAAAACATAACACACTAAACACATGAAATGTACAACTGTTAATACTTTAAAGAGGGGGGATTATGCAGCTTTCTACCGTCCTGTAACGTTTCCTTAACAAAAACATGCCTGAAGAGAGTTTAGATGTCATCCATGCATGTCTCAGTAATTTAGTGATCTATCCCGGGCCCTATTCTTTACGGTTAGCAATCCAAGCCTGTACAAATCTATATAATCCATGCTACTGTGGGACTATTTTTATAAATATATAAAAAAGTGGATACAAAACAATGCACTACAACTTGACAAACCTGATGCGATGTGCAGGAGTTTCAATTACCAAATACAAATAAGAAGTTCAAATGACACAAGTAAATGACTGCTGGATTGTGTGAAATAAAAAAGGTAAATCGTCATATTTTTATACAGCGTTTTTCCACCTTCAAGGAAGTCAAAGCGCTTTACAACAAGGAACCACTCACCCTTTCGCACACACATTCACACAACAGTGCACGCACACACTGGGGGGTGAGGTGGGTTAAGTGTCTTGCCCAAGGACACA
Source organism: Odontamblyopus rebecca (assembly GCA_030686955.1). Taxonomy (NCBI): domain Eukaryota; kingdom Metazoa; phylum Chordata; class Actinopteri; order Gobiiformes; family Gobiidae; genus Odontamblyopus; species Odontamblyopus rebecca. Next base: position 9,097,535 of record CM060654.1, read on the forward strand.
ACAACAGCATTCATCTGTGGGAGCTGGAATCGCGCCGCCAACCTGTGGGTCAGTGGATCTGACCGTTCTACCGATGATGATTATGTCGAGAGCAAGTTTCGAACCGCCAACGTTCAGATAAATGCTTCACTTTACTTTAATCTTTATTTGAGGGACAATGCACAGAAACATTAAATCGAAAGTCAGAGATGCACTGCACCAGATTATAGCTGAATAGCTAGTTTCCATCTGTAGTCCCTTCCACAAATGGAAAAAAAGCTCTACAAACTGAGCTACTGTTGCCAAAATTAACTTTTTGTTTTTCCCTGTATCCATGGAGATTGTGCAAGAGGCTAAAAAAGGAGTTAGCTGTAGACAGACTGCAGACTTTTTGTGGGAGACAATCTTCCAGAGAAAAAATAGTGGAAGAATGAACCATTTCATCACAAACCAAAACACCAGAGCGGAATAATGGTGCGTTCGTTTATCCATCTGAACTCGGAGGTCCGAAGAGGTAACCCCCCCTTTTCCTCGGACGGTGCAACTGGGAAGAGCTCGGAAGAGGAAGGATTCTGAGACAGAATCCAAGACGGCTGCCCCCAGTGTCACTTGTATGAACTGTTTTCATTGTGTTTGGACACTTTGGTGGTTTAAATGACAATTTCAGACTTTCATATTACTGCAGTACTTTACTGCATCTGTATCACTGCCTGTGGGTTTGGTAGTATTACTGCAATACTTTACTGCGTCGGTCTATCTGCCTGTGGGTTTGGTAATCAATGTCGCTGATATTTTAGCCCATTTCCTGCTAACTAACGTGCCAAAATGATCGACTATCACGCGACACCAACACTTTCACTTCACGAATAACCTGAAATATACTATTTCTACCGAATTCTTCCTCGAGGTTGTGTAGTTGGTAGCTAATACTCGGCCAGCGCTAAAGCGACAGCAGCTTTCCAGTAGCGTCCACGTTTTTCTTCTAGTCGGACACACAAAACTGTCGTAATAAAACGGTTGAAGCGTGGACGTTATAGCCGAGATCCGAGTGGGAGACGGGTGGATAAACGAATGCAGCATATGAGTGAGGGCTTTCCTGTTGTGTTCACCTGGCGCCCCCTGGAGGCTGCTGTGATGCTGCAGGACACAGAGGAGGGAGGGACACTTTTGTCTCAGCCTCTCCTCAAACTGCCCGGACACAGATCTGCTGACCCTCCCTGCCCAGTCCTCCTGATGAACTGAGACCTTTGACTGAGACGCGCAGTGGGAACGTAGCTGCAACAAAACTTGAATTTCCTTCGGGATCTATAAAGAATCTCTTTCTTTTTCATTCGCGGGATGCACGTGGAGTGCATTTTGTGACGGTGCTCTGAAGGAAGGATGATGGAGCAAGGGGAGGGGTGTCCGAGAGCGTAAAAAACAAAACTGAAACTAATTATATATTTGAATATTTTCTGCGAATGTCATGTTTTAGCAGTTAATACCCCCTCTTTAATCCAATTAATTCAAGTATCTGATTTGACGCCACTCGTTACAGGGATGATATTTTGTTTTATTCATGTTTGTGTGTTTATTTGCAGATTATGGAAACAAAAGACGGTCAGAGGTAATGTTCATGCGTCATTTACTATAAATATTAAAGGTGCACTGTGTAACTTTTCTGGTGGAGGGTCCGTCAAACACTTTTCTCCGTGGAGATGTTTTTGTTTTGCCTGTTTCACAATACCTGTCTATCTTCATGGAGACCAAACCAGATCTGTGGAGAGGCGACCCCGCTCACAGTCAGAATGTTTGTTTTTCTAGGTATTTTTGAGCTATAAAACCACCTGTAATTGAATAAATGTAAAGTAGAGCAGTTTAATGCCATAATGTGGAACGTTTCCAGACAGAGCAATGACGTATCCACAGAAAGTAGAGACAGACTCCCCACCAAAACGTTACATAGTGCATCTTTAAGAATTAAAATGTGTTTATTTCACTAAATAATACACATTTCATTTGTTTTTGTGAGAGTAAATTCCATAATTGTGAATAGGCCATTTTGACACTAAAACAACATAAACACTACATACGTAATTCTAAAATGATTCAGAATTGTTTTTGGGGTATGTGGGCAGTAAATTAAGCTCATTGTAACTTTTATTTCAGCTTTATCAATGAAATCACTTATGCCTTTTAGATTCTCAACTTTCATTATGAGAATTTACTAATGTCATTTGTTTTGTATGTATTTTTAGTTGGTACAGTACAAGAACTATCCAGCTTCAGAGCCTGCAGACCACACATACGAGAGTCTCAGCGCAGACACAAGAGACGACACCCACATCTACAGCTCCCTCGACCCAAAGCACCCACCCAGCAGCAACACCGCCCCCTGCTGATCAATGCCTCTGCCTACGCCCTGTCATGTCAAAAGTGATACTGAATATGTCATGAATAAATATTTTCAACTTTATAAAAAAAACTAAAGCAGGAAATTCTATCTATCTAAAGTGGTGCCTTTAATTCCCTTTTCCACTTTTTTTAAACCATGGAGTTTGTATTTCACTAGGAGTGTAAAGATATCCAAGTCTCACAATACGATATCGTCACAGTATGAACCTTACGGTACGATATTTATTGCGATATCGTGGGAAAGTTCACGATATGATGGGGAGGCTCACGATGATATCCCGATATTCTACATAATAAGAAGACTGACATTATAAAACGCTTTGACCAGTCATTTGGTACAACACTTATTGTCATTAGGGATGGAACGAAATCCAAATCTCTCTGTACGATATTTTCACCATAAACATCTCACGGTACAATATTTGTTGCAATATTTTGTGGTGAATAAGATACTTTTCCCTCTAAAAATGCCTTCACAAGACTTAATCCCAAGAATGAAGATTTCAGTGTTTAGAACAGTTATTTCTTCATGTCGTCTGCACTGAAACGGAGCAAAGGATCATGGTCTATGTAGTTCCCTCTGTTTTTTAGCTATTTCTGCCTCATAACTATTCATTCAATCAAAAAGACTTGTGATTCGATATATTGTGATGGTCCACGATATTATTGTGAGACCTTTGACGATACGATATCACCATATTTCAGTTAATGGTCCTTCGAGCCAGATCGCTGAACTTCTGCCTGGAGGATGACCAACAGAGGTTGGAAAGAGTGCGCACCCAGCTTGAGGTGAAAAATCCGTCTTTTCTCGACGACAACCCCTGTTGGGCATCCTCTTCGTGGAAGGACCCGGTCAACCAGATCCAGTTTTATCACCTGAGGTCAGAAATTTAACTTCTAAGAGTGAAGTTTTAAAGGACTACATAGAGATGAATCTAGTGTAGAAGTGTGAATCTAGTGTAGAGTGTGAATGAATTGTTGAATGGGGATTCAAATTGAACATTGTTAAGATGTATCAAGGTTGAATCTCATTAAGGACATAGGTCGATGGTGTGCTGAATATTGATCCAGCGTCCTTCTCGGTGTGTGAATTAACACCAAGTTTATGACCGCCCATCGTGGTAGAAGCTTGTCATAAAACACAGAGAAGTCTCCCGTCGATCAACAGTAGGCAACAACCTAGACACATATTACGTCATGGCAGAAAAACCAGTAAAAATAGAAACAGACTCGGAGTATATGAAGCGAATTTATCCAGAGTCTTGCAAATTCCTACGAAAATGGAAAGTAAAATATAATTTTGATGAAAAACTAGATGAAATAAAGTTAAGCGAACTAGTGATGAACCTATCAATTCATGACCAATTTAAAGGAAAGACCAAATATACACCTCGTAAACAAATAATGACAGTTCGACTATGGATAACTAAAAAGCGTAAAAGTGTTAAAACAAAAAAGACAGAAACATTCGCAGTGTCTCGTCCGGAAGACGATGATGGCACAGTGGTGCAAAGGCGCCCTCTGCAGGCAGAACAGGCAGAGGGTGGTGAGGATCAAGACGAAAATGAGGAATTGGCTGACAAAGAAAAGGAGGAGGAGTTTAAGACCCTGGGGCTTTATCCAAAACTTCCAGAATTAGAAGTACGAAAAAAACAAGCCAACCAAAACCCGTTTTGGGCTCCTCCCACTGCCCCAGAGGCCCAGCAGAGCCCTCCACCCGCATATGATAAAAAAACTCCACCCCCCTTGCAACTCCCATCTCCTATATCAAAAGGTGACAGAAAGACAGAGGCGCGAGGCCTAGTCAACTATGCCACAGACCAGATATGGGATCAAATTGATTATCCCACGAAAGAAGAAGAAATAGCAGAAAATAATCCCCTTCCAGATCTACATACACAAGGGGCAACGATACAGGTATACAGACCGTGGGCTGTAGTTGACATAAAAAAGGCGAAAGATAGGAAGGAGGGCAGATGTTATATATGCCGCAAAAAAGGACATTTTGCAGGAAATTGTAAAAAGAAAGAGACGGAGAGAGGAAAAGAGAGGAAAAAGTAAGAGACAGAAAGACAGAAAGAAATCAAAAGTGAGAAAGCAAGAATAGAGAGAGAGCGATAGAGAGGGAAAGGGGAGAGAAAAGAAATTGAAAGTGAGAGAGAAGAGAGGGAGAGACAGACAGAGGGGAGATAGTGAAAGTGAGAGAAGAGAAAGAGGAAGAGGAAGAAAGACAGAAGCACAAATTCCGTAAAGCATGACTAAATAAGAAATGCAAATATAAGTGTCAGGAAAATAAAGAATATTGACACATAGGCTTTGCCAAATGTGTCAACAGGGGGAAATATGGTTAATACAATAGGTTATAATACATAATTTTTTTTTTAAATAATGTCTAATCTGCATTAAAAATAATGCACAAAGACAGCAGAGACCTAGAGGAGCTTTCCCTACTCCAGAGCATCCTTTTCACACGCTACACGTGGATTTCATTCAATCAACAAATCCAAAAGTGTAGGGTATTGTCTAGTGATAATTGATGCATTCTACAAGAGGGTGGAAATATTCCCAACAGCTAAACTGGATCTACAATTGAAGATAAAAGAACAACCAGACTCTGATCAAGATCTTATTGACTATATGAGAAAAACCCTGTTAACAAGAAATGTTGTAAACAACAATAAACTGCCAGAAAGAACTATTTCTCCACAGGGCAACACGGCAAAACCAGGAGACCACGTGTTCATAAAGACTCTAAAGCGGAAGAACAGGACCAGTCCAAGGTGGAACGCATCAAGTCGTCCTGGCTACATCTACTGCAGTAAAGGTCAAGGGCAGACCAACCTGGATTCATCAATCGCACTGTAAGTTAAGGAACCAGTTGGACCGGACAGATCCTGACCCAGCCTCCGAGAACTCTCAAACGCAGAACGCCTAGACTACTGGACCTCCTAGACGCAGGACATCACTGACTCAGGACTTCAAGTCAACGAGACTACAAGAGTGAGTAGCAGGTAAACTACTGTTCATTCCAACGGTGTTCTTACGAGGAAGTTTACCCTCGGGCACTGAAAAAGATGACAGCTCCGTCCATCCAAAGGGAAAAACAACAGTCTGAGAGAAGAAGAAGTCAGACAACCACATGACACCCAGTTAAGACGGTTAAATAAGGTGTTATTTGTAATGATTTTATTCATGGTGTACATAGCAATATTGTTTTTGATACATATCAAACATACACACCCTGACTTGGTAGTGAGTGCACAATTCACACAACACAAATGTAACGACTGTCTTTGAGACTGTGACACACAGCCTACAACCACACTGACAAAAGAGGACAAGACAGAACTGACCCTGACGAAGACAACCAGGACTTTGAACACAAATAGGCAAATGTAAATACAAGTTAAAATGACCAAGAGCCAACATTACCCTCAGTGTATGATTTTACACATTTTTGTGATGGCATGTGCTAAAGTTATTAAAAAAAAAATGAAGGGCTCATGTTCTGATCTTATATGATGTAAGTTTTATAAACAGGGGGAAAATGTTAGAATAAAATGCTTATAATGATGAAGTTATTAAAAAATGTACATCAAGCTAATGCAGTCTCAATTTGCAAAGAGCCTTTGTTAGAGGTATGCAGCTATCTCTGCTAAAACCAGATGCGTGACCTTTTGTGAACTCTACTTCACGTTCCCAGACCATATTTCTGTGCTTATCTGATGAAATGTAAACCTAGCCATGATATACTTCTAACCATGCTGTCTTTGTAAACCTAACACTGACATGATGTATTGTCAAAAGTCAATAAAACTGTTAGAATAATTATGTATATTATCCCATATTTGTCTTAATCATGTGTTAGATATTTGTGTATTTGCAATAATCTCTTTTGTGCTTCCAAACTGTGTGCAGTACTTTTCCACTGCTGTGGAGCCGGAGCCAGGCTTATCAGGAGGCCCCATAAGACAAGGGCGGTCTGAGTTTGGCAAAACATGAACTGAACCCAAACATGAACTCAAACCACAGCGTATTCTCCGCACTCAGCCTGCTGTCTGACCTTGATCAATAATGCATAATTATTTTATTATATTTATCCTATCTTGGTATTGCTGCTGTTTTCCCCCCCTTCCTTTAGAGCAGCGATACCCATTGTAACCAGGGCCATCCTAACGTAAATAAAAGTGAGGAGACGGCGGGGCATGCGCCAGAGCGGGTTGGAGAGTGTATCTGGGCACGTCTCAATCCGTTCTCCTCGCGAGTAAAACCAAATAATCTCTCTTGTCTTTCTTCTCTGAATGTTTAGATGGTGTTTAAACCTAACAAAAACCGTGCTAGAAGGGGAGGAGCTTTGGGAGTCTGATGTGGACGGGCTCAGAGAAGCGCGCATCTTGTCTCCCCCGTGTGCACGTAAAAGAGAACTGGCTCAGGTGATTTAATCCTTAATTGTGGTAGGAGACTGGCATTTATATAAAACTGTAGAGATATTTGGCTGTTTGTGATCTATCTTTTAACAGACTGCCGCCCAGATCTCTCTGCACCCGGCCCCTATGGCTCCTCCCGCGGTTGGTGGGTCCAGGGGAGGGCGGTCCCACGTCGCTCCTTCGGGCTGTGCCCGGCCGGGCCCCGTGGGGAAAAGCCCGGCCACCAGGCGCTCGCCCATGTGCACCCACCCCAGGCCTGGCTCCAGGGTGGGGCCCCGGTACCGCCTTTCCGGGCGACGTCACTGACCTCGTTTTTATCGTCATCATAGGGGTTTCTGAACCGCTCTTCGTCTGACCCGTCTCCCCGGACCTGTTTGCCTTGGGTGACCCTACCAGGGGCATAAAGCCCCCGACAACATAGCTCCTGGGATCATTCGGGTACTCAAACCCCTCCACCACGTTAAGGTGGCAGTTCGAAGAGGGGATTTTTTTCACTTACCAAGTTTTCTTAAAACAAGATGAAATATGAATCTTGTTCTAAGTAGAAAACACAAGTTTCAAGTATTTATGGCAAGATTTTTCACCTTATTGGTTTGAGAAGGAAGTTAAAGAGGGTTAACCTGGACTGATTTAATAAAACATTTTTAGAATAAGTTGTAATATTTAAATAAGATAAATCAGGATGGACTATCTTGAAGCAAGTCAAAAAATCTCATCTTATTAAGTAAAAAAAGTCTTAAAATTGATCTTTTAAGATGAATCTGCTTAATTCAAGTCAGTTTAACTATATTAGAAAATCCTTTTAGACGACACAGACACATAACACACAGACACATAACACACAGACACATAACACATAGACACATAACACACAGACACATAACACACAGACACATAACACACAGACACATAACAGTGAAACAGACTTGATACTAAAGTGTTTAGCAGCGACAGTACAAATGCTGCAGGGGACATGGGCATTGACAGAGCACATTGATAAAACAGATCAGAGCCAAGAGGCGAGCAGCATAAATTCTCAGTGCAAACTTGAGTTTAGTTGGTGACAGCTTTGGGAAGCTGCCCCTGAGTATTTGTGTTGGCTGGAATGGACCTGAAGCTCCTGCCAGAAGACAACAGGTTGAAGAGATGGAAGCCGGGATGGGGATTGTCCTTTATGATGTCCCTGGCCCTGCTGAGACAATGGGAGGTGTAGATGGTGGATATAGATGGCAGAGGGCGGCCTTTGATTTTCTGTGCCTTGTTGGTCCCTCTCTGCAGCCTCTTCCTGTCCGTCTCTGTGCAGAGTCCCACACTGACACAGCAGAGGTCAGCAGCTCTCAGTGGTGGAACAGTAGGAGATCACCAGCAGGTTTGTGCTCAGCTGCTCCTTCCTGAGCACCTTCAGGAAGTGTAGCCGCTGCTGGGCCTTTTTGAACAGTGCAGAGGTGTTGACCGACCCGGAGACGTCTGCAGAGATGTGAACCCCAAGAAATTTAAAGGACTCCACTCGCTCCACACTTTCGCCATTGACGTACGGGGGGCAAGTGCAGCTCTGTTCCTCCGGAAGTCCAGGATGAGTTCCTTAGTTTTGGTGCTGTTCAGTGCCAAGTTGTTAGTTGCACTCCACTTTCTGAGCGTCGTGTCGTCAGCGAAATTGACAGTGAAGTCCAATAATCCAAAGTCTTCTTCTCAAACGTGGTATACGTCTCATTTTCCCAGATTGTTGCGCCACTTGGAAGAAAACGGAACCTCTCCTATGCAGATTTTAAGACCACAAACCATCACCAGACTCACACTGTGCTCATATGTTCACTTTTCCATTATTGTTTCCGTTACTGAGCTGCAGTTTATGTATATTTTTTAAAGTTAGAAAATGTGAAATTCTAATCCCAAGGTGCATGTTTAAAAGGGAATTAAAGACACTCATTTGACATAGATTTTTTATACTAATTAGTTTTTTATTTTTCAATAAGATGAACATATTTATTCATGACATATTCAGTATCACTTTTGACATGACAGGGCGTAGGCAGAGGCATTGATCAGCAGGGGGCGGTGTTGCTGCTGGGTGGGTGCTGTGGGTTGAGGGAGCTGTAGATGTGGGTGTCGTCTCTTGTGTCTGCGCTGAGACTCTCGTATGTGTGGTCTGCAGGCTCTGAAGGGGGAGCTGGACAGTTCTCGTACTGTACAAACTAAAAATACAAAGAAAATATCCAAATTACTGTTATTGTCATTAAAGCAACACTATGACACATTTTACATTATTATGGAGGTTTTTATTGCACTGAAAAACATGTGTCCTTACTGTGAAGAGGCTCTCCACAAACCTGACTCGTATTTGGCCTGGAGGAGGGCCTACTCTGCTTGTTCCCATGGAGATGTTGACTAATAATATTCCACAGTATTGCGTTAAACCAGAGGTCACCAGCCTTTTTGAAACTAAGAGCTACTTCATGGGTACTGAGTCATACGAAGTCTGATACGCACTTCTGAAATAATAAAGTTGCTCAGTTAAACTTCACGTATAATGAACATATTTTTAAGATATTGTCATTTTTAAATCAGTATAAATGCAAGTGTGATTAAAAAAGAACAAGCGAATAAAATTTAATTCTAGATGCAGCTCACAGGTCAATTGTGCTATTTTAGAATCTGCCTGTGGGCACCTCCTGTAGTCCTGGTGCCCGCGGGTGTGGTGGGAATCTTTTACTTTGTTTTCTTGTGTGTTGTGGTCTATTTAAGCTAAAGAATGTATTTTATGGGTTTAGAGAACTGTTAACTAACAACAGCTAAAACATTTCTGTATTCGTGCCACATGTGATGGTGTAATGTGCTGTTCCTGGGGTTTCTCGAGGCAGGTCACTCTGCTCTGTCTTTATCCAGTATCGTCAAAACAACGAGCTGTTGCTTTGTTCATTCTCATCATTTAGAATAGCTGGATCCTTGGGGGCAAATCTGATCTATGCCCATCTGAACCAGACGAGTCGTCTCTGTTTGTGGGTTGTTTAGACATACTGTAGTATGTTCTACCTCATGTTGATTTCAAGACGTTTGTCGACTTTGTAAAAAACTGTTTTTGTTTTTCCATTTATAGATTAAGGGAGAGACGGACCTTGCGTGAGGGACAGAAGGGTTCTTTTTCATTTTCTCTGTGATTGTTTGCACTATTGCTTTAATAAATCCAGACTCTTTGATTTAACACAACTTTTCTCCAGTTTCTTCTCAGATTTAAAACTCCACAACAGCGGGCACAGCGTTGGTGACCCCTGTGTTAAACTTATCACCACGTAGAATGTTTCTATTTCTGTGTAATTATGCAGGTGATGTGCGACCTCCACAAAGTTACATTTACACTTTAAACTGTCGTATTGATCCAGGCCTGAGAACAAAGACCTCAAAACTACTACTTCTGCTCAGCACTGGTTTTCAGAGTTAATGCAAAACAGTGAATATGATTTTATCTTGCTCAACAGTGACCTCTGGTGCTGGTTTTGGAAGTAAATTTTTCATTGATTTTTTTTTTTCATAGACATAACAAAAAAATCTAATATTGAAGAGAATATTGAATGAGAAATGACTGTAATGTTACACAGCGTTACACAATCATGAGTCCATTATGAGTTCATTCTCTGCCCTTCACATTTTAATCAGATCCAGTGTAAATATGTAAACCTTACCTCATGATTTGCTTCATTATCTGCAAATACAAACACGGACAGTGAACAGATTGTGGATTGATGAATTCATATTTCAAATGAGCTTATCTCTTACCATTTTGTACTTTCCTTTTCCTGTAGAAGACCAGCGCACATAGGATGATTAGGACCACAGGGATCAGAGTCAACAGCAGCAGAAACCTGGACTCTGGACAGAAAATAGTGACCGGATCATTCTGCATCATCGAGACAAGTGGGACAGTAAAAGTTGTTTAAAGCTTTTTAAAAGATTGAATGGTTTTTGCCGTGGCAATGGTGCAAATTTCTAGTTTGTTTTTGCATCTCACCATCAAACTTTGACAAGAGATAAATCACACATACTTGATCTGTTACACATGTTGAATTTGCCATGAAAACTTGTTGATAATTCAGTTATTTTTTTGTTTTTCTTACAAACAGTAAATTGCAAAGGAAACACACAACACAGTGCAGGACACCAGGCAGATTCAACTATATATATATATATATATATATATATATATAGTTTTAAACTACAACTACAGTCGGCGCCAAAAGATTGAGAATGACACTAATATTACATTTTCACAGGGTCGGCTGCTTCATTGTTTTTAGGTGTTTTCTTAGATGTTTTTATGGTTTACTGAAATACAATTACAAACATTTCATGGGTATCAACAGGTTTTTTTGACAATTACACTGAGTTCATGCAACAAGTCAATATTTGCAGTGTTGACCTTCTTTTCAAAGACCTCTGCAGTTCTCCCTGGCAGCTGTAAATCAACTTCTGGACCAAATCCTGACTGAGGCCGTTCATTCTTACATAATCAGTACTTTGAGTTTGTCAGAATTTGTCTTTTTTTTTTTTTGTCCACCCGCCTCTTGAGGATTGACCACAAGTTCTCAGTGGGATTAAGATCTGGGGAGTTTTAATTATTTATTTAATTATTTATTAATTACTTTATTTAGCAGGGACAATGTACATTAATAAACATTTCTGTAAATGTACCAGAATTAGCCCAAATGGCTATTTTTCATCTGCTGTCCCTGGACAGTTGTTAATAGTCACCCTAAAAACAAATGCATTAGAAAAAATCCAATATAAAATACCATATAAAACTATACATATACATTCAATAAAAACAGAATAGAAAAAAATATATACAGATACAAAAAACATGACATGTTTGTGAAGACATGACATGACTGTGCATTCTATATTCTGTCTATAGTTCATGTTGACAAATTTGACTATTAAAAAGCCACTTCCTCATATGTATTTTAAATGTGTTGTAAGTGGCCATTTCCCTGATCACCACAGGCACTGTATTCCACTCCTGTGCAGCTCTGAGTGAGAAAGAAGCCTGTCCAAATGCACTTCTCCTCAGGGGAACCACACAGTCACCTCTGACTGCAGCCCTTGTATTACGAACAGCAGCAGATCTTACATTTACAAACTGTTCAAGGGGAGGAGATGACAGTCCATGAACCACTTTATACATCAGACACATATTCATATATTTGATCATGTTTTGCCAATTCAAGAGCTTATGTTTTTCAAGTTTTCTGGCCATGGACCTAAAATCTTTATCTTTTGTTTCCTGAGCCATTTAGTTATTCCGTTTGCTTTATGGGAAGGTGCTCCTCATGCTGGAAAAGGCTTTGTTCATCACCAAACTGCTCTTGGATGGTTGGGAGACGTTGCTCTCGGAGGACGTTCTGGTACCGAAATTAATATTTGTGTCACTCTCAAAACCTTTGGCCACGACTGTACAGTGGAACAAGACACATGTTGTAATATGACCGGACACATGCCTTAAGATTTCACAAGACCAAACCGCCACAGTTGTGCACACGAGTTTACATTTACACCTTTTGAGAATCTGTAGTTCCAAAAGACATGAACTTAAATAAATTACAAATATTACAAATTATGTAAAAATCTTGTTTTATCTCTTTCTGCGTCCCACCCCTAGACTCATGTGAGGTAATGTCTGATCACAAAAGATCTGTTGGAAAAACTAGGACAATACAAACAGAGAAGGATCAATAACAACTGTACAGCCTCCACCTGCACATCTGCACAGTACCTGATGCATTTGTCTGTGGATCATGGTCAGAAGATGATGTGGACTGTTGTGTTGTAGCTCTAAGTATGAGTGAGGTCTTGTCACTTGTTTGTACATTCAGGTCCACATCAGAGGTGGGTTTCACAGTGACTTCAGGTTCTGGTTTCAGAGTATAAATTGGATTTAAAGCTGCGTCTGAAAAAAATGATAACGTTAGATATTAAAACTGCTTTTGTTACTTTTGAAAATGTTTAGAACTGATTATAAGATACATACTTTTGTTGACATCAATCCTAAATTCACGTTTTCCATTTATTCCGCGTCTTTTCAGAAGACACTGGTATAGTCCGGCGTCAGCACTGGTCACACTGCTGATGCTCACATACAGGATGTCTCTACTCCATGTACCCTTGTTCTCATATTTAATGCAATATCTTCCTTTACATTGGTAATTTTCTGAAGTCTCAACCAAAACGTTTTCTTCTTTGTCACAGTTATTTTTACAGAAGAGCTTTGTGTGTCCACCTGGATAAAACTGGCATCCAACTGTGATGTTTCCTCCTTCAGCCGCCTTATAAACTGTCTGTGCTCTGATGAAACCGAGCAGCCCGTACAGCACTGTTCAGAAAATAGAGGTATTTTTTTAACGTGATTCCAATAACAAATCAACTTTATAAATTAAAATCTTACATACGGCTCCTTTAAGTCTTTTAAGAAAACAATAAACAGCAGAAAGATAAAAACATCCTGTCTACACCTGCATCCTCTTTCACAAATTTACAGTAAAAAGCTGCTAATCTAAAGGAAAATCTGATCATTTTACTGAATCCTGTTTGGCAAAGATAAAAATACAAAGGTATAGGGCCGTGTAGTCAGTAAAGGTCAGTGTAACTCACCGAGAAAGAGGAGATCAGCCGCACAGAACCTCATAGTTGGTTTCTTTAATTTGCAGAGATTTCAAATGCTGCTGTTTGTTTTAACACATTCTCAAAACAGGAACAACTGGGCAACTCAATGTCAAACCAATGTTACTGTACACTTCACACTTCCGTAAAAAGCATTATTTTTTATGATATGATCTGCTAACTCTTCAACTTACAGTATTTAGATCACCTCATGTTACCTTTTACTGTTTTGAAAATGCTATATTGGCTGAAAATGTGCATCCTGCTAATGAAACTGCAGTTTGCATCGTGTTTGGGAAGTTGCTGTGTACAGATTTTTGCTTTTGTATATTTTCTGGGGAATTACAGAGCCTGGGGGATGCATCCCGAATTCCGAACTTCCGGTCATCGCGCAATGCAAACCGGGAAGGGCCCTCCGGAAAAGTGAGCATCAAACCGCTATGAAGGTGTAGCTGTTTTCGAGTCTTTTGAACCATTTCGCTGTTGTTTTCTGGTTTCGATATTTTAATGTAGAGATCAAATAAGTTACTGTTATTCTTTGATAAGTGCAGTCGTGACCAAAAGATTTGAGAATGACACAAATATCACATTTTCACAGGGTCGGCTGCTTCATTGTTTTTAGGTGTTTTCTCAGATGTTTTTGTGGTTTACTGATATACAACTACAAACATTTCATAGGTAACAAAAGGTTTTATTGACAATTACACTAAGTTCATGCAACAAGTCAATGTTTGCAGTGTTGATCCTTCTTTGTCAAGACCTCTGCAGTTCTCCCTGGCAGCTGTAAATCAACTTCTGGACCAACTTCTCACTGATGGCTCCATTCTTGCATAATCAGTGCTTTGAGTTTGTCAGAATTTGCGTTTTTTTGTTTTTGTCCACCCGCCTCTTGAGGATTGACCACAAGTTCTAAGTGAGATTAAGATCTGGGGAGTTTTTTTGCCATGGACCTAAAATCTTTATGTTTTGTTCCCTGAGCCATTTAGTTCTTACGTTTGCTTTATGGGAAGGTGCTCCTCATGCTGGAAAAGGCTTTGTTTATCACCAAACTGCTCTTGGATGGTTGGGAGGCGTTGCTCTCAAACATTCTGCTACCAAAATTAATATTTGTGTCATTCTCAAAACTTTTGGCCACGACTGTATAAGACCTCAACTTTCCCTTCTTTGTGGACAAATGAACAGTCAGAACCCGAGTCGGAGCAACTGTCACTGAGTCTGAAGGCGAAGAACCAACATTCGCTGAAGTGTCAGTGTCGCTGAAGTTTGGACCTGAAAAGTCGATGCTCTGAAAAATTACCTCAGAAAAAGAAACTTGAAAATGACTTTAAATTACTTGTTGCTCGGGTATTTGCTGCCTCGGAGAAAGTCATCAAAATAGAACCAAATGCGCAGGAACTGTTTGCTGAAGCAAAACTCGAAAATTAAGTAACCAAGGTTGAGTGAGGGATCGGGATTTTTGCTTTGTTGGCGCTCCGCATACAAAATGTTCGCTGCAGACTCGGGGTGAGTTCTTAGGCCCTTCCTGTGTGTCAATACTGCCCGTCGCCTTCGCTTTTCACCATTTTTCGATTCCGTTGGGAAGGGAACCAGTTTGAACAGAGGTTTGCAGTCACACAGATCTGATTCCCTTTGGCAGTTATGGAGTCCGCAAACTCGAAGCCCATTTCTCGAGCCGTTTTCCGCTGTTGGGACATTCAACAACCGCACAATTACGATGTCCGAATCCCATCACTAAAATATGACAATATCAGAACCAGAAACAAAATGGTTCAAAAGGCTTGAAAAGATCGGCTGACAGTAGACGCGTTCCACTGGGAAATCAAACATGGTGGTTTGATGCTCACTTTTTCGGAGGGCCCTTCCCGGCGTACATTGCGCGATGACTGGAAGTCAATTCGGGATGCATGTATAGGGGCCGGGAGAGATCGTTAAATTACTCAAACACGCACGGCGACATCTGAAACCTCTTCAACAATTCAGCATAATACCCCTTTTCTGCAAGAATAATATCACCTTTACAAGCATCTGCAATCAAATAATGTTTAATCAAACACTAAAGTTGAATATGGTCTTGAATGTATAGAAAGCATTATAAAAGAATTACTTTTTGAGATTTGAACTATGTTGTGTTGTTAAAAACATACCTGGAGTGGTGTTTAGCTCAATTCACTTGTTTCTTTTGTCTTCTCTGAGCACTCAGAAATTCCTGTTCGTATTTTGCCCAGATTGTTGTATAAAAGGTAAAAATCCAAACAGTTTTTTTTCTCATGAACCATCACCACACTCCAACTGTGTTCACGACAACACATTGTAGCTCTACAGTATTGGCATTCACGTTTCCTAAAAGCTTCATTTGTTTATTTTCCCATTGTCCATTCCCATTGCTGACAGCAGAGGGAGCTCCAGCATATAAAATATTAGTGGAATATAGGGATGTAGCAGTAACTGAAATATGGTGATATCGTATCGTCAAAGGTCTCACAATAATATCGTGGATCATTACAATATATCGAATCACAAGTCTCTTTGCTTAAATGAATAGTTCTGATGCAGAAATAGCTAAAAAACAGAGGAAACTACATAGACCATGATCCTTTGCTCCGTTTCAGTGCAGACGACATGAAGAAATAACTGTTCTAAACACTGAAATCTTCATTCTTTGGATTAAGTCTTGTGAAGGCATTTTTAGAGGGAAAAGTATCTTATTCACCACAAAATATTGCAACAAATATTGTACCGTGAGATGTTTATGGTGAAAATATCGTACAGAGAGATTTGGATTTCGTTCCATCCCTAATGACAATAAGTGTTGTACCAAATGACTGGTCAAAGCGTTTTATAATGTTCAGTCTTCTTATTATGTAGAATCTCAGGATATCGTGAGCCTCCCCATCATATCGTGAACTTTCCCACGATATCGCAATAAATATCGTACCGTGAGGTTCATACTGTGACGATATCGTATTGTGAGACTTGGATATCTTTACACTCCTAGTGAAATACAAGCTCCATGGTTTAAAAAAAAGTGGAAAAGGGAATTAAAGGCACCACTTTAGATAGATAGAATTTCCTGCTTTAGTTTTTTTATAAAGTTGAAAATATTTATTCATGACATATTCAGTATCACTTTTGGCATGACAGGGCAGAGGCATTGATCAGCAGGGGGCGGTGTTGCTGCTGGGTTGGTGCTGTGGGTCGAGGGAACTGTAGATGTGGGTGTCGTCTCTTGTGTCTGCGCTGAGACTCTCGTATGTGTGGTCTGCAGGCTCTGAAGGGGGAGCTGGACAGTTCTTGTACTGTACAAACTAAAAATACAAAGAAAATATCCAAATTACTGTTATTGTCATTAAAGCAATACTATGACACATTTTACATTATTATGGAGGTTTTTATTGCACTGAAAAACATGTGTCCTGACTGTGAAGAGGCTCTCCACAAACCTGACTCATATTTGGCCTGGAGGAGGGCCTACTCTGCTTGTTCCCATGGAGATGTTGACTAATAATATTCCACAGTATTGCATTAAACCAGAGGTCACCAGCCTTTTTGAAACTAAGAGCTACTTCATGGGTACTGAGTCATACGAAGTCTGATACGCACTTCTGAAATAATAAAGTTGCTCAGTTAAACTTCACGTATAATGAACATATTTTTAAGATATTGTCACTTTTAAATCAATATAAATGCAAATGTGATTAAAAAAGAACAAGGGAATAAAATTTGATTCTAGATGCAGCTCACAGGTCAATTGTGCTATTTTAGAATCTGCCTGTGGGCACCTCCTGTAGTCCTGGTGCCCGCAGGTGTGGTGGGAATCTTTTACTTTGTTTTCTTGTGTGTTGTGGTCTATTTAAGCTAAAGAATGTATTTTATGGGTTTAGAGAACTGTTAACTAACAACAGCTAAAACATTTCTGTATTCGTGCCACATGTGATGGTGTAATGTGCTGTTCCTGGGGTTTCTCGAGGCAGGTCACTCTGCTCTGTCTTTATCCAGTATCGTCAAAACAACGAGCTGTTGCTTTGTTCATTCTCATCATTTAGAATAGCTGGATCCTTGGGGGCAAATCTGATCGATGCCCATCTGAACCAGACGAGTCGTCTCTGTCTGTGGGTTGTTTAGACATACTGTAGTATGTTCTACCTCATGTTGATTTTAAGATGTTTGTCGACTGTGTAAGAAACTGTTTTTGTTTTTCCATTTATAGATTAAGGGAGAGACGGACCTATGCGTGAGGGACAGAAGGGTTCTTTTTCATTTTCTCTGTGATTGTTTGCACTATTGCTTTAATAAATCCAGACTCTTTGATTTAACACAACTTTTCTCCAGTTTCTTCTCAGATTTAAAAACTCCACAACAGCGGGCACAGCGTTGGTGACCCCTGTGTTAAACTTATCACCACGTAGAATGTTTCTATTTCTGTGTAATGATGCAGGTGATGTGCGACCTCCACAAAGTTACATTTACACTTTAAACTGTCGTATTGATCCAGGCCTGAGAACAAAGACCTCAAAACTACTACTTCTGCTCAGCACTGGTTTTCAGAGTTAATGCAAAAACAGTGAATATGATTTTATCTTGCTCAACAGTGACCTCTGGTGCTGGTTTTGGAAGTAAATTTTTTATAGATTTTTTTTTCATTGACATAAAAAAAAAATCAAATATTGAAGAGAATATTGAATGAGAAATGACTGTAATGTTACACAGCGTTACACAATCATGAGTCCATTATGAGTTCATTCTCTGCCCTTCACATTTTAATCAGATCCAGTGTAAATATGTAAACCTTACCTCATGATTTGCTTCATTATCTGCAAATACAAACACGGACAGTGAACAGATTGTGGATTGATGAATTCATATTTCAAATGAGCTTATCTCTTACCATTTTGTACTTTCCTTTTCCTGTAGAAGACCAGCGCACATAGGATGATTAGGACCACAGGGATCAGAGTCAACAGCAGCAGAAACCTGGACTCTGGACAGAAAATAGTGACTGGATCATTCTGCATCATCGAGACAAGTGGGACAGTAAAAGTTGTTTAAAGCTTTTTAAAAGATTGAATGGTTTTTGCCGTGGCAATGGTGCAAATTTCTAGTTTGTTTTTGCATCTCACCATCAAACTTTGACAAGAGATAAATCACACATACTTGATCTGTTACACATGTTGAATTTGCCATGAAAACTTGTTGATAATTCAGTTATTTTTTTGTTTTTCTTACAAACAGTAAATTGCAAAAGGAAGCACACAACACAGCGCAGGACACCAGGCAGATTCAAATCTTATTTTGATGATTACAACAAAACAAAACTTTTGCAATAACTATTTACTACCATACATACATACATATATATATACGTATATATATATATATATATATATATATATATATATATATATATATATATATATATATACAGATACAAAAACATGACTGTGCATTCTATATTCTATCTATAGTTCATGTTGACAAATTTGATTGTTAAAAGCCACTTCCTCATATGTATTTTAAATGTGTTGTGAGTGGCCATTGACCATGTCTGATCACAAAAGATCTGTTGGAAAAACTAGGACAATACAAACAGAGAAGGATCAATAACAACTGTACAGCCTCCACCTGCACATCTGCACAGTACCTGATGCATTTGTCTGTGGATCATGGTCAGAAGATGATGTGGACTGTTGTGTTGTAGCTGTAGGCATGAGTGAGGTCTTGTCACTTGTTTGTACATTCAGGTCCAGATCAGAGGTGGGTTTCACAGTGACTTCAGGTTCTGGTTTAAGAGTTGGATTTAAAGCTGCGTCTGAAAAAAATGACAACGTTAGATATTAAAACTGCTTTTGTTACTTTTGAAAATGTTTAGAACTGATTATAAGATACATACTTTTGGTGACATCAATCCTAAATTCATGTTTTCCATTTATTGTGAGTCTTTTCAGAAGACACTGGTATAGTCCGGCGTCAGCACTGGTCACACTGCTGATGCTCACATACATGATGTCACTACTCCATATACCCTTGTTCTCATATTTAATGCAATATCTTCCTTTACATTGGTAATTTTCTGAAGTCTCAACCAAAACGTTTTCTTCTTTGTCACAGTTATTTTTACAGAAGAGCTTCGTGTGTCCACCTGGATAAAAATTGCATCCAACTGTGATGTTTCCTCCTTCAGCCGCCTCACGAACTGTCTGTGCTCTGATGAAACTGAGCAGCACTGTTCAGAAAATAGAGGTATTTTTTAACGTGATTCCAATGACAAATCAACTTTATGAATTAAAATCTTACATACGGCTCCTTTAAGCCTATTTAGAAAACAATAAACATCAGAAAGATAAAAACATCCTGTCTGCACCTGCATCCTCTTTCACAAAATTACAGTAAAAAGCTGCTAATCTAAAGGAAAATCTGATCATTTTACTGAATCCTGTTTTGCAAAGATAAAAGTACAAAGGTATAGGGCCGTGTAGTCAGTAAAGGTCAGTGTAACTCACCGAGAAAGAGGAGATCAGCCGCACAGAACCTCATAGTTGGTTTCTTTAATTTGCAGAGACTTAAAATGCTGCTGTTTGTTTTAACACATTCTCAAAACAGGAACAACTGGGCAACTTAATATGTCACACCATAGTTATTCTACACTGTCACACTTCCGTAAAAAGCTGTATTTTTTATGATGTCATCTGCTAACTCTTCAACTTACAGTATTTAGATCACCTCATGTTACCTTTTACTGTTTTGAAAATGCTATATTGGCTGAAAATGTGCATCCTGCTAATCAAACTGCAGTTTGCATCGTGTTTGTGAAGTTGCTGTGTACAGATTTTTGCTTTTGTATATTTTCTGGGGTATTACAGAGCCTGGGGGATGCATCCCGAATTCCGAACTTCCGGTCATCACGCAATGCAAACCGGGAAGGGCCCTCCGGAAAAGTGAGCATCAAACCGCTATGTAGGTGTCGCTGTTTACAAGTCTTTTGAACCATATCGCTGTTGTTTTCTGGTTTCGATATTTTAATATAGAGATCAAATAAGTTACTGTTATTCTTTGATAAGTACAGTCGTGGCCAAAAGATTGAGAATGACACAAATATCACATTTTCACAGGGTCGGCTGCTTCATTGTTTTTAGGTGTTTTCTCAGATGTTTTTATGGTTTACTGAAATACAACTACAAACATTTCATAGGTAACAAAAGGTTTTATTGACATTTACACTGAGTTCGTGCAACAAGTCAATATTTGCAGTGTTGATCCTTCTTTTTCAAGACCTCTGCAGTTCTCCCTGGCAGCTGTAAATCAACTTCTGGACCAACTTCTCACTGATGGCTCCATTCTTGCATAATCAGTGCTTTGAGTTTGTCAGAATTTGTGGGGTTTTTTTGTGCACCCGCCTCTTGAGGATTGACCACAAGTTCTAAGTGGGATTAAGATCTGGGGAGTTTTTTGCCATGGACCTAAAATCTTTATGTTTTGTTCCTGGAGCCATTTAGTTCTTACGTTTGCTTTATGGGAAGGTGCTCCTCATGCTGGAAAAGGCTGTTCATCACCAAACTGCTCTTGGATGGTTGGGAGGCGTTGCTCTCAAACATTCTGCTACCAAAATTAATATTTGTGTAATTCTCAAAACTTTTGGCCACGACTGTATAAGACCTCAACTTTCCCTTCTTTGTGGACAAATGAACAGTCAGAACCCGAGTCGGAGCAACTGTCACTGAGTCTGAAGGTGAAGAACCAACATTCGCTGAAGTGTCAGTGTCGCTGAAGTTTGGACCTGAAAAGTCGATGCTCTGAAAAATTACCTCAGAAAAAGAAACTTGAAAATTACTTTAAATTACTTGTTGCTCGGGTATTTGCTGCCTCGGAGAAAGTCATCAAAATAGAACCAAATGCACAGGAACTGTTTGCTAAAGCAAGACTCAAAAATTCGTAACCAAGGTTGAGTGAGGGATCGGGATTTTGCTTTGTTGGCGCTCGGCATACAAAATGTTGGCTGCAGACTCGGGGTGATTTCTTAGGCCCTTCCTGTGTATCAATACTGCCCGTCGCCTTCGCTTTTCACTATTTTTCGATTCCGTTGGGAAGGGAACCAGTTTGACCGGAGGTTTGCAGTCACACAGATCTGATTCCCTTTTGCAGTTATGGAGTCCGCAAACTTCCGAAGCCCATTTCTCG
Organism: Odontamblyopus rebecca; assembly: GCA_030686955.1. NCBI lineage: Eukaryota > Metazoa > Chordata > Actinopteri > Gobiiformes > Gobiidae > Odontamblyopus > Odontamblyopus rebecca. Next base: position 9,119,155 of record CM060654.1, read on the forward strand.
AGCCGTTTTCCACTGTTGGGACATTCAACAACCGCACAATTACGATGTCCGAATCCCATCACTAAAATATGACAATATCAGAACCAGAAACAAAATGGTTCAAAAGGCTTGAAAAGATCGGCTGACAGTAGACGCGTTCCACTGGGAAATCAAACATGGCGGTTTGATGCTCACTTTTTCGGAGGGCCCTTCCCGGCGTACATTGCGCGATGACCGGAAGTCGGTCGGGATGCATGTATAGGGGCCGGGAGAGATCGTTAAATTACTCAAACACGCACGGCGACATCTGAAACCTCTTCAACAATTCAGCATAATACCACTTTTCTGCAAGAATAATATTATGGGGGTAGTTTTGTTCCTTTTTTATTCAAACAAAGAAAAAAAATCCAAACAAAATATACAGCTTTGAAAACAAAAAAAAACATGTTTGATTGAAAAATATTTGATTGAGTTCTGATTTTCTTTCATTTTAAATGTGAAATCTTTGATTGCGGCCCAAAGTTTTGTTTGCAAGTCCAAAAGTTTTGAACCTCAAAATCTTTTGCAAACCAAGAACGTTTGCTTGCAAGTTCAAATGAACGCGATGGGCGGGATCTTAGAGGAGAAAGGGTGGATTTCTATTGGTAGCTTGCCTCTGATTGACAGTTTGGCTGGTGCCTGCCTGGCCCTCCCGCCAACTCTTCTACTGCCTATCTGCCAAGTTACCCCGCCCCCTGAAGACGGTGTGTGAATTGGAAAAAGTCCGTTGGTGGGAAATTGGAAGGTAAGTCGCTATAATGAAATAGTTTAAAGTTCTAAACAGCAAGACCATACGTTGTATTGTAAAGATATTTGAATATAAATGTTTCCCTTGTCAGTGATACAAGCAAGACAGTGCACCAATTTACCTCATTTACTGGGCTAATACTAGAGACGTTACCTAGCTAGCTACCTAGAGAACCCCAGCACGGTTAAACATAGACCTTGTTGTATAAGAGCTTCAGCTATTTTGATTTGGTACAGAAATTACTAAAACCCGCTCAGTTAAGAGCGAGCTAGGCCTCTTATATGCTACCCAGCTAACATGGTTACGTCGTCACAACATTGCAGATTAGTGAATTCATGACCACACATACGTTGTAGCTACGGTACCTCCTGACGTGGTAGTAACGTTGCAAGTGAAGGAGGTAAATACGTACCCTTGACGTAACTTGCTCAGTTAAGAGCGAGCTAGGTCTCTTACATGCTAGGATTTATAAAACATGGCTTTTGGGTATTGCTTTCAACGGGTAGAATCTGCTCTGGTTGCTGCATCTTAACCTCACAGACAGAAAGGAAAGCGACAACTGAGTGACAAGGCTTGTTGTGCTTTCAACTTTACTACCACGACACGTTATAGCAACACTAGTGGTGCGAAGTAAACTGTATCAGTAAAACAGATTTCTTTTGAAGTTTCAGAAATCATCTCTCAAACTCAATGATTAAAACTTCTGTAATGACAATGTCTGCAGATACTGAAAGAGATTTCTCGCTAGAAAAATGAAAACATGTTTTATTTATGTGAGGATGAGGGCGCAGGACATACAGAGAGGCTAAATGGTTTTAATTTATTGAGCAACACTATCCCCAATTTAAGGGAAACAGAAAACCACCCCGCAACTAAAAGGCAGCACAGGTTCGTTTTTATTGACTTGACAGAGACTTACAGTTGAATTTACGCTGTTTATTCATACATAATGGTGAGATAGTTTCCTTTAGTTTAAGCATTTTATACCTCAGCTCAGTTCATTTCACTTTCACATTCGGATACCACAGTTCTGTACAGGTGTGCAGTTGGTCACACCCCAGGCAGGGGGCGTAGGCCTCGCAGAACCCAGCTTCCACACACACCCTGAGACCGGTGTTTTCTCTGTATGTAGGGGAGGCTCGGCACCAGCAGGAGCCTATTAACAATAAGCATCAACCTACATGCACAACAGATTCAAGATTCAACTATTTATTGTCACTGTTACAAAAAGAACAACGGAATTGCATTGGGACGACTCTCCCAGAGATCAGCACCATCTTCTCCACTCGCCGTGTGAGAAGTGACCGGCACCACCCTGCTCACCACCTTTTTCCACCTGCTGCCCTCAGGGAGAAGATACGGGTCCATAAAGGCCAGAATATCTAGACTGGCCAACAGCCTGTACCCTCAAGCTGTGAGACCCCTGAACACTGTCCCCCCTCTATCTCTGCCCCCCTCCCATGGACAATAACCACACCCACCAATCAATAGCTCTGTACTGGTTTTGCATTGCTGCATTCTGTCACTACTCTCACGTATTTGTCTAAATGTCCCTGCTCTCTCATGCACTTTATCATGACATGCCCTGATGCTGCTGCCAAAACTGCTGCTATACTGATGTCATACTGTGCTAAATGTTTACAACTGGGTTATTTAGGGGTTATTTATTTCACTTGGGTTTGCACTTTACCAACTTTGCACTTGATCAACTATGCATGTGGATGCTCCAAACGAATTTGTTTAGAATAAAAATAAACATACCATTAGCAAAACATACCAGGCGGCTTTAGAGCGGCGCACACCTCCAGGCATCGCGACCCGAACGCTCCTGCACACGATGGGTCCTGTTCCCAGCCCCGGGTAAAGCTACAAACATTCGCCCATTAGCTTTGACACACAGGGTGGAGAGGGTAAAACACTCTGGCCTCCTCACCGATGACCGCATCACTACTCTGATCGGCGTGGTTGACGCCCACCCTGCGATCTAGTGTCGCTTAATCGTACTCTGCGTGCTCCTCTCGCACCTCGCATCGGTTATCAAAAGGATTTATAGCTAAAAATTGTGAGAAAGTTCGGCCATTTTGATTTCTCACGTCGCCAGAAAATTGAAGGTCACGTGATTCCTATAGAAATGAATGGTACAAAAAACTGTGACATTGCTACAACTTAAGAGGCGAAATTGTGAAATACATTCATTTTTCAAGTGGACCAGTTTCTATTATACAGTTTTCCATGAGGATGGGTTGCAATCAAACCATGAACCTGGATAATAAGGGCCATAACTGTAATTTTAAGGTGCTAATAGACTATATACAACAATCTAAGTTAACATAGTATAACATAGTACCAATGTGCACACTATTAAAATCAATTCAACATTAGATATATAATGTTAAAAAATATAAATAATGATACAACATTCTCAGTGCAGCTAACTTGAGACATCTAGAATGAGAAGGACCAGTTAGTGCTTTGGTAAAGAAACTGTGGCATATTGTGGGTCCTTATTTTTGGCCTGAACTACAGAGTACAGCATTGTCTCAGCCTGGCTCTGGGGGGCGCTGTTTATTGACATATTTTTGCAGTTGGAAAAATCCACTTCAGTGTAGGTGACGCTGTCTGAAGGGTCCTCCTCCTGGAACAAAACAAAAGGTAAACATGAAATACATTTGGAATTGAATAGAGTGTCCATGTCATTGTCAGGTCACTTCCATAACCTTCGAAGACCTAAGGGCAATTTTAGTACATTTCTTCTCGCCTGAATTTTTTTCTTAATTTTGCTTTTAAAACTGCCCCTTTTACCCCATAATGAAGTGTTATACGTCCATTGTTCAGTGAAACCTGTTATTTCACAATCTGCTGCTGTAGTTGTGTCATGTGGCTGTAATAAAAGCTACAGGACCAGAAATAGAGATGGAAAAAAAAAAAATTCACACTCTTTTATACAAAACACACAGCAACATGTATAAACAACTTTTTGGACATAAAAAAATGCTAAATTTAAGGCTTAGCATAGCTACAACAATGCAAAATATCAAGTCTGTAAGTAAACTAAAAAATATCCTTATTGCCCTAAAAAAAAAAAAATCAATTTCCATGGCGTTTATTACATTTGAATTTGTTCATTTTGAGTGAAATAAACCTTTCAAATAAAAATAGCAAGGAATGCGCAATTACGCACACCAAGATGCGTAATTTGCCATTTATTTGAGAAAAACTGCACTTAGAGCGGCTTTTTCAATTGTTATAAACATACACAATCGAGAGGAGTCGACCATCTTGACTCACTTCACTCTTTGGCAAAGTTTTGGCTGATCAAAATGGACGGAGCGCATGAGTTTGGCTGAAAACAAAGTTCCTATTGGACACTTGTTTTGCGCACGTCATCATGCGGCGTGAGTGTGACGCAGGAGAAGCCACAGAAATGTACGGAAACCTCTATGTCTGCACTTTCAGAGGGAAAAAAGTAAGTTTCTATCTGTTACGGTTAGAAAGTGATGCACGGTTATATAAAACATATTCCTCGGTATCGTATACGATGTCGTAGGTCTTCGAGTGATAAACACTGAGCACAGTCACTGCCTCTGACGTCGTGTTCTCTCAATGCTCATGCGGGACACTTTTGGGGCATTTAAAGTTCACACTGGAGATCACATACAAGTCGTAATAGGAAATGTGAACAATCTTGCCAAAAAAAAACGTATTTCACCAAAAAAATCCGAATTGAGCATTAAGTCCTGCAGTCTGAACGTGACCTAGGTTGCAGGAAAAAAAATCTCCATTCCAGCATTCAGTGGCTGTACAATAAGCTGCATATCTGTACATGAAGCGCTAAGCTAATAGAGGTATTTGGCCGTTTCTGTTTGTTCACTGCAGAAGTTCTTGGAAGCGCACTTCCCCAGTAAACCGGATGCTTGTTGAAGATATACGAGGTGTGAAATGGTTCCTCTTTTCTCTTAAAGAAGCATGACTACTTGCAAACTATGAGTCACCCCACCATGCACTCTTCAATCATTTGTTCAAAAACTCACCCTTATATCAAAGAATGAGATTTTATGCCCTTTCTGTTTAATTTTGGTTTGCTGTTAAGTGAGAGTTGCTAATAATAAGTAACCCAAGACCCAACGGCTGTCTACAAAACAAGCATCTATTGGAAAAATCATCAATCAATTAAAATACATCAATCAATTAAAATATCAAGTCTAATACATTACTAAATACTAATAATATACAATCAGGGCCCGACCGGTATGGATTTTGTTGCAGCTGATTTGATACCGATACAATGGGAGTTGGGGCTGCCATTAGCCGCTGTAAAAATTCACTATAAATCTTCTATTGTTTATAAAACTTAGGTTTGGCTCTATTGGATTTTCAATTGGGTTTATTTACATGACATTTATTGTTATTCTGCCTCTTTACGTCAAATTTAAAGATAGTCGGTCGGCCTAATGGGATTTTTGTATGATATTCTAGCCAATAAAGAAAGTGCTGTAAGTAAACTATCTCTATTAGCTTTTAGCGATAAATCTGTGTGCGCTGCGGTAATTAATGATATGCTAAATGCCGATAATTCACACTTCTATTCACAGCTCATTTACATATCAGTGCGTGTCCAGTAACATATATACGGCCACTATAGTCACTTTACAGTCGCTAATAGAAGAGAAAACAGCCTGTTTATGTGTGCGAGCTACAGCAGCTAATCGCTAACCAATGAGAAAGAACCAAAATGAGCTTCAAAACCAACATATTTCAACACTCAGCCTCACACAGGCTCCTCTCAGATCAGCACTAAGAACTGTCCTTTTAATCCAGACTCACACTGAGCATCTGTAAAAAGAAGAGAATCTCAGTGTTGCGCACATGGATCTATGGCTATAAGTGTAAACAAGTGCACATGGCGATGCGTTCAGGGGCAGTATGGACACAGACAAATGACTCCTCAGATATTATTAAATATTGATCCGGAGCCACATATCAGGACATTTATCTGTCTGTTAATTGGATTAAATGGGAAGAATATAGAGTCTGAGCTTTATAACAAGGTAAAACATGTCCACGGGGAATATCGGTCCATGTCGGCAAGATTTTGTCCAATAGCCGATATGTTTCCAAGAGCCCGTATCGGCTGATAATATCGGCCAACCGATATATTGGCCGAGCCCTATATACAATACTAAATAATCAATCAATTAAATACTGTCCCACTTTAACTGTATGTTTTAATCATACTTAATTTGTTTATGCTGACGTAAGGTGATTTTGAGTGTCCAGAAAGGCGCCTAATAAATAAAATGTTATCATTATTATTATTATTATTATTATTATTATTATTATTATTATTATTATTATTATTGTTATTGTTATTATTATTATTATAAAATGGTCCATCTCACAGGAATTTGTCTTAACCACAACTTTAAAGGTACCACTAAATGACATCACCAGGTGAAACGGGGCAATTCAAGCTTTGGGGGTGCAGACAGCCTAATCATTTAGTATTAATCAAGACAAGTCACTGCAGGTGAGAAGGAAACAGTCTTTTAAATTAGATATATCAAATTGACACTTTTAATTTATTTCACTTAAAAAAATGTTGTGTTTGTAATATATGTTCTCTTCCACCTTGTGATGTCATGATGTGGTTCAGGAGAGATTTCCAGGCGGCGTTTGCATTTGTTGCGGCGTTTGCATTTGTTGCGGCGTTTGCATTTGTTGCGGCGTTTGCATTTGTTGCGGCATTTGTATTTGTTGCGGCGTTTGCATTTGTTGCGGCGTTTGTATTTGTTGCGGCGTTTGTATTTGTTGTGGCGTTTGTATTTGTTGCGCCGTTTGTATTTGTTGCGCAGTTTGTATTTGTTGTGGCATTTGTATTTGTTGCAGTGTTTGCATTTGTTGCAGTGTTTGCATTTGTTGCGGCGTTTGTATTTGTTGCGGCGTTTGCATTTGTTGCGGCGTTTGTATTTGTTGCGGCGTTTGTATTTGTTGCGCAGTTTGTATTTGTTGCGGCGTTTGTATTTGTTGCAGCGTTTGCATTTGTTGCGGCGTTTGTATTTGTTGCGGCGTTTGCATTTGTTGCGGCGTTTGCATTTGTTGCGGCGTTTGCATTTGTTGCGGCGTTTGCATTTGTTGCGGCGTTTGCATTTGTTGCGGCGTTTGTATTTGTTGCGGCATTTGTATTTGTTGCGCCGTTTGTATTTGTTGCGCCGTTTGTATTTCTTACGCCATATGCATTTGTTGCGGCATTTGTATTTGTTGTGGCGTTTGTATTTGTTGCAGTGTTTGCATTTGTTGCAGTGTTTGCATTTGTTGCGGCGTTTGTATTTGTTGCGGCGTTTGCATTTGTTGCGGCGTTTGCATTTGTTGCGGCTTTTTCCTTTTTTTGCGGCGTTTGCATTTGTTGCGGCGTTTGTATTTGTTGTGGCATTTGTATTTGTTGCGGTGTTTGCATTTGTTGCGGTGTTTGCATTTGTTGCGGCATTTGTATTTGTTGTGGCGTTTGTATTTGTTGTGGCATTTGTATTTGTTGCGGTGTTTGCATTTGTTGCGGTGTTTGCATTTGTTGCGGCATTTGTATTTGTTGTGGCGTTTGTATTTGTTGTGGCATTTGTATTTGTTGCGCCGTTTGCATTCGTTGCAGTGTTTGCATTTGTTGCGCCCTTTGCATTTGTTGCGGCATTTGCATTTGTTGCGGCGTTTGTATTTGTTGCGGCGTTTGCATTTGTTGCGGCGTTTGCATTTGTTGCGGCTTTTTCCTTTTTTTGCGGCGTTTGCATTTGTTGCGGCGTTTGTATTTATTGTGGCATTTGTATTTGTTGCGGTGTTTGCATTTGTTGCGGCGTTTGTATTTGTTGTGGCATTTGTATTTGTTGCGGTGTTTGCATTTGTTGCGGCATTTGTATTTGTTGTGGCATTTGTATTTGTTGCGGTGTTTGCATTTGTTGCGGTGTTTGCATTTGTTGCGGCATTTGTATTTGTTGTGGCGTTTGTATTTGTTGTGGCATTTGTATTTGTTGCGCCTTTTGCATTTGTTGCAGTGTTTGCATTTGTTGCGGCGTTTGCATTTGTTGCGCCGTTTGCATTTGTTGCGGCGTTTGCATTTGTTGCGGCGTTTGCATTTGTTGCGGCATTTGTATTTGTTGCGCCGTTTGTATTTGTTGCGCCGTTTGCATTTGTTGCGCCGTTTGCATTTGTTGCAGTGTTTGCATTTGTTGCAGTGTTTGCATTTGTTGCAGTGTTTGCATTTGTTGCAGTGTTTGCATTTGTTGCGCCGTTTGCATTTGTTGCGGCTTTTGCATTTGTTGCGGCGTTTGCATTTGTTGCGGCGTTTGCATTTGTTGCGGCGTTTGCATTTGTTGCGGCGTTTGCATTTGTTGCGGCGTTTGTATTTATTGTGGCATTTGTATTTCTTGCGCCGTTTGCATTCATTGCAGTGTTTGCATTTGTTGCGGCGTTTGCATTTGTTGCGGCGTTTGTATTTGTTGCGCCGTTTGCATTTGTTGCGGCGTTTGCATTTGTTGCGGCGTTTGTATTTGTTGCGCCGTTTGCATTTGTTGCGGCGTTTGCATTTGTTGCGCCGTTTGCATTTGTTGCGGTGTTTGTATTTGTTGTGGCATTTGTATTTGTTGCGGTGTTTGCATTTGTTGCAGTGTTTGCATTTGTTGCGGCATTTGTATTTGTTGTGGCGTTTGTATTTGTTGTGGCATTTGTATTTGTTGCGGCGTTTGCATTTGTTGCGGAATTTGTATTTGTTGCGCCGTTTGCATTTGTTGCGGCGTTTGCATTTGTTGCGGCGTTTGCATTTGTCGCGGCGTTTGTGTTTGTTGCGCCGTTTGCATTTGTTGCGGCGTTTGCATTTGTTGCGGCTTTTTCCTTTTTTTGCGGCGTTTGTATTTATTGTGGCATTTGTATTTGTTGCGGTGTTTGCATTTGTTGCGGTGTTTGCATTTGTGCCCCTCCTCGAACCGCCACCTTAACGTGGTGGAGGGGTTTGAGTACCCGAATGATCCCAGGAGCTATGTTGTTGGGGCTTTATGCCCTGGTAGGGTCACCCAAGGCAAACAGGTCCAGGGGACGGTCAGACGAAGAGCGGTTCCAGAAGCCCCCATGATGACAATTAAAACGAGGTCAGTGGCGCCGCCCGGAAAGGCGGTACCGGGGCCCCACCCTGGAGCCAGGCCTGGGGTGGGTGCACGTGGGCGCGCCTGGTGGCCGGGCCTTTCCCCACGGGGGCCCGGCCGGGTACAGCCCGAAGGAGCGACGTGGGACCGCCCTCCCTGGACCCACCATCCGCGGGAGGAGCCATAGGGGCCGGGTGCAAAGAGATCTGGGCGGCAGTCGAAGGCGGGGCCTCGGCGACCAGATCTCCGGACATGGAGACTAGCTCTGGGGACATGGAATGTCACCTCGCTGGGGGGAAGGAGCCTGAGCTTATGCGGGAGGTTGGCGCGTTACCGGCTAGATATAGTCGGCCTCACCTCCACGCACAGCTTGGGCTCTGGAACCCAACTCCTTGAGAGGGGTTGGACTCTCCATTTCTCTGGCGTTGGCCGCGGGGAGCGGCGGCGAGCTGGCGTAGGCTTGCTTATAGCCCCACAGCTCAGCTGCTGCGTGTTGGAGTTTACCCCGGTGAAGGAGAGGGTCGCGTCCCTGCGCCTTCGGGTCGGGGACAGGTCTCTCACTGTGGTGTCGGCCTATGGGCCGAACAGCAGTGCAGAGTACCCGGCCTTCTTGGAGTCTCTGGGAGGGGTACTGGACAGTGCACCGACCGGGGACTCCGTTGTTCTACTGGGGGACTTCAAGCGCCCATGTGGGCAACGACAGTGACACTGGAGAGGGGGTGATTGGGAGGAACGGCCTTCCCTGATCTGAACCGAGCGGTGTTCTGTATGCTGGACTTCTGTGCTAGTCACAGTTTGTCCATAACGAACACCATGTTCGAGCACAAGGGGGTCCATCGGTGCACGTGGCACCAGGACTCCCTAGGCCGGAGGTCGATGATCGACTTTGTTGTCGTGTCATCTGACCTCCGGCCGTGTGTCTTGGACACTCGGGTGAAGAGAGGGGCAGAGCTGTCAACTGATCACCACCTGGTGGTGAGTTGGGTCCGCTGGCGGAGGAGGAAGCCGGAAAAGACCTGGCAGGCCCGGGCGCATCGTGAGGGTCTGCTGGGAACGTCTGGCGGAACCTTCTGTCAGTGTGGCCTTCAACTCACACCTCCGGGAGAGCTTCTCCCAGATCCCGGGAGGCTGGGGACATGGAGCCCGAGTGGGCTTCGTTCTCGGCCTCCCATTGTCGATGCGGCCGTTCGTAGCTGTGGCCGTGGCCTGCGGTGCCTGTCGCGGCGGCAATCCCCGAACCCGGTGGTGGACACCGGAAGTAGAGGATGCCGCTGTTGAAGCTGAAGGAGTCCTACCGGGCCTTACTGGCCAGGTGGACTCCTGAGGCAGCTGACGGGTACCGTCCGGGCCAGCGTGCTGCAGCCCGGGCGGTTGCAGAGGCAAAAACTCGGGTCTGGGAGGAGTTCGGGAGGCCATGGAGGAGGACTATCGGACGGCCCCAAGGAAATTCTGCAAACCGTCCGGCGCCTCAGGAGGGAAGCGGTCCTTCACCAACACTGTTTACAGTGCGGGGGAGAGCTGCTGACCTCGACTGGGGATGTTGTCGGGCGGTGGAAGGAATACTTTGGGGATCTCCTCAATCCCACCGTCACGTCCTCCGAAGAGGAGGCCGGGGCTGAGGGACCCAGAGGCGGACTCATCCATCACCCTGGCCGAAGTCACTGAGGTGGTCAGAAAGCTCCTCGGTGGCAAGGGTCCGGGGGTGGATGAGATCCGTCCTGAGTACCTTAAGTCTCTGGGTGTTGTGCTGTCTTGGCTGGACACGTCTCTACAACATCACGTGGCGGTCGGGAACAGTACCTCTGGACTGGCAGACCGGGTGGTGGTCCCTCTGTATAAAGGGGACCGGAGGGTGTGTTCCAACTACAGGGGAATCACACTCCTCAGCCTCCCCGGTAAAGTCTTTGCCAGGGTGCTGGAGAGGAGAGTTCGGCCGATAGTCGAACCCTCGGATTCAAGAGGAGCAGTGTGGTTTTCGGCCTGGTCGTGGAACACTGGACCAGCTCTACACCCTCCATCGGGTGCTGGAGGGTTCATGGGAGTTTGCCCAACCAGTCCACATGTGTTTTGTGGACTTGGAGAAGGCATTCGACCGTGTCCCTCGTGGTGCCCTGTGGGGTGCTCCGGGATATGGGTCCGGGGCCCTTTGCTAGGGCTGTCCGGTCCCTGTATGACCGGAGCAGGAGCTGTGTTCGCATTGCCGGCAGTAAGTTCTGTTCATTGTATTTATGGACAGAATTTCTAGGCGCAGCCAGGGGCCGGAGGGGTCCAGTTCTGGGACCACAGGATTTCATCGCTGCTTTTCGCGGATGATGTTGTCCTGTTGGCTCCATCGAACCAGGACCTGCAGCGTGCACTGGGCGGTTTGCAGCCGAGTGTGAAGCGGCTGGGATGAGAATCAGCTGTTCCAAATCCGAGGCCATGGTTCTCGACCGGAAAAGGGTGGATTGCCCTCTCCGGGTGGGTGGGGGAGTTTCTGCCTCAAGTGGAGGAGTTCAAGTATCTCGGGGTCTTGTTCACGAGTGAGGGAGGATGGAGCGCGAGATTGACAGGCGGATCGGTGCGGCGTCGGCAGTGATGCAGTCGCTGTATCGGACCGTTGTGGTGAAGAGGAGCTAAGCCGAAAGGCGAAGCTCTCGATTTACCGGTCAATCCCACGTTCCTACCCTCACCTATGGTCATGAGCTCTGGGTAATGACCGAGAAGAATCAGGAGATCGCGGATACAAGCGGCCGAAATGAGTTTCCTCCGCAGAGTGGCCGGGCGCTCCCTTAGAGATAGGGTGAGGAGGCTCGGCCACACGGGGAGGAGCTCGGAGTAGAGTCGCTGCTCCTCCACGTCGAGAGGAGCCAGCTGAGGTGGTTCGGGCATCTGGTCCGAGGATGCCTCCTGGACGCCTCCTCGGGAGGTGTTCCGGAGCATGTCCCACCGGTAGGAGCCCCTGCTTAGACTGCTGCCCCCACGACCCGGCCCCGGATAAGCGGAAGAAGATGGATGGATGGATGGATGGTTTGTATTTGTTGCGGTGTTTGCATTTGTTGCGGCATTTGTATTTGTTGTGGCATTTGTATTCGTTGCAGTGTTTGCATTTGTTGCGGCGTTTGCATTTGTTCAACATTTGTATTTGTTGCGCCGTTTGCATTAGTTGCGGCGTTTGCATTTGTTGCGCCGTTTGCATTTGTTAAGCGTTGCATTTGTTGCGGCATTTGTATTTGTTGCGCCATTTGCATTTTGTTGTGCCGTTTGCATTTGTTGCAGTGTTTGCATTTGTTGCAGTGTTTGCATTTCTTGCAGTGTTTGTATTTGTTGCGCCGTTTGCATTTGTTATGCGGCGTTTGAATTTGTTGCGGTGTTTGTATTTTGTGCTTTTGCATTTGTTCTTGGCGTTTACATTTGTTGTGGCTTTTTCCTTTTTTGCGGCGTTGCATTTGTTGCGGCTTTTTCCTTTTTTTGCGGCGTTTGCATTTGTTGCGTGTTTGCATTTGTTGCAGTGTTTGCATTTGTTGCAGTGTTTGCATTTGTAGCGCCGTTTTTCTTGTTGCGCTGTTTGTATTTGTTCGGCTTTTGCATTTGTTGAAGCGTTTGCATTTGTTGCGACTTTTTTCCTTTTTTTTATGGCGTTTGCATTTTTGCGGCGTTTACATTTGTTGCGGCGTTGTATTTGTTGTGGCGTTTGTATTTGTTCGTGCGTTTGCATTTGTTGCGGCGTTTGCATTTGTTAAAGCTTTTTCCTTTTTTGTGGTGTGTTGCATTTGTTGGCGTTTGTATTTGTTGTGGCGTTTGCATTTGTTGCGGCGTTTGTATTTGTTGCGGCATTTGCATTTATTTTAGCGCTTTGCATTTATTGCGCCATTTGTATTTGTTGCCGTTTGTATTTATTGCCGTTTGTATTTGTTCGCCGTTTGTATTTGTTGCGTCGTTTGTATTTGTTGCTACGTTTGCATTTGTTACGTACGTTTGCATTTGTTGCAGTGTTTGCATTTGTTGTGGCGTTGTATTTGTTGTATGGCGTTTGTATTTGTTGCAGTGTTTGCATTTGTTGCGCCATTTTCATTTGTTGCAGTGTTTGCATTTGTTACATTGTTTGTATTTATTGCGCCGTTTGCATTTGTTGCAGTGTTTGCATTTGTTACGCTTGTTTGTATTGTTGTGGTGTTTGCATTTGTTACAGCGTTTGCATTTATTCGGTGTTTGTATTTGTTGCGCCATTTGCATTTGTTGCTGCATTTGCATTTGTTGCGGCGTTGTATTTGTTATAGCGTTTGCATTTGTTTTGCAGCGTTACATTTGTTATGACGTTGCATTTGTACAGCGTTGCATTTATTCACAGGCGTTGACGAGTTGCAGTGTTTGCATTTATCATGGCGTTGCATTTGTTGCGGCGTTGTATTTGTTGCGGCGTTTGCATTTGTTATGCGGCATTTGTATTTATTGGCGTTTGCATTGTTGGCGTTTACATCTGTTGCGGCTTTGCATTTGTTGTGGTGTTTGCATTTGTTATGGCGTTTGCATTTGTTATGGCGTTTGTATTTGTTGCGGCGTTGCATTTGTTAAGGCGTTTGCATCTGTTCAAACTTTTGCATTATGTTGCGGTGTTTGCATTTGTTGTGGTGTTTGCATTTGTTGCGGCATTTGTATTTGTTGCGGCGTTTGTATTTGTTGTGGCATTTGTATTTGTTGCGGTGTTTGTATTTGTTGTGGCATTTGTATTTGTTATTACGTTTGCATTCGTTGCAGTGTTTGCATTTGTTGCGCCGTTTGTATTTGTTGCGCCGTTTGCATTTGTTCGCCGTTTGTATTTGTTCGCCGTTTGCATTTGTAGCGCCGTTTGTATTTATTCGCCGTTTATGTATTGCGGCGTTTGTATTTATTGCGCCGTTTGCATTGTTCGCCGTTTGCATTGTTGCGGCATTTGTATTTATTCTGGCGTTGCATTTGTTGGCGTTTGCATTTGTTGGCGTTGCATTTATTGCGGCGTTGCATCTGTTGCAGTGTTTGCATTTACTGGCGTTGCATTTATTCTGGCGTTTGTATTTGTTGCGGCGTTTGCATTTGTTGCAGCGTTTGCATTTATTCGCGGCATTTGTATTTATTGCGGCGTTTGCATTTGTTGCGGCGTTGCATCTGTTATGCAGCTTTTGCATTTGTTGCAGTGTTTGCATTTGTTGGCGTTTGCATTTGTTCTGGCGTTGTATTTATTCTGCGCGTTTGCATTTGTTCTGGCGTTGCATCTGTTGCGACTTTTGCATTTGTTGCGGTGTTTGCATTTGTTGTGGTGTTTGCATTTATTCGCGGCATTTGTATTTATTATGCGGTGTTTGTATTTGTTGTGGCATTTGTATTTGTTGCGTGTTTGTATTTGTTGTAGCATTTGTATTTGTTGTGCGTTTGCATTACGTTGCAGTGTTTGCATTTATTCGCCGTTTGCATTTGTTGCGCCGTTTGTATTTGTTAACGCCGTTTGCATTTGTTCGCCGTTGTATTTATTTTGCCGTTGCATTGTAGCGCCGTTTGTATTTATTGCGCCGTTTGTATGTTGGCGTTGTATTTGTTCGCCGTTTGCATTTGTTACTGCCGTTTGCATTTATTGCGGCATTTGTATTTGTTGCGGCGTTTGCATTTGTTGCAGCGTTTGCATTTGTTCTTGGCGTTGCATTTGTTGCGGCGTTTCCATTTGTTGCGGCTTTTTCCTTTTTTGCGGCGTTTGCAGTTGTTCGGCGTTGTATTTGTTGTGGCATTTGTATTTGTTGCAGCGTTTGCATTTGCTGCTGGCGTTTGCATTTGTTGCAGTGTTTGTATTTGTTGTGGCGTTTGCATTTGTTGCAGTGTTTGTATTTGTTGCGGCGTTTTATTTATTGCGGCTTTTGCATTTGTTCGCAGTGTTTGCATTTATTCTTGGCGTTTACATTTATGCATTGTATTTATTCGGCGTTTGCATTTATTCTGGCGTTTACATTTGTTCTGGCGTTTGCATTTGTTGCAGCGTTACATTTATTCTGGCGTTACATTTCGCCGTTTACATTTGTTCGCCGTTTGTATTTGTTACAGTGTATGCATTTGTTGCGCTTTACATTTATTTGGCGTTTACATTTATTGCGCGTTTGTATTTGTTGTGGCGTTGTATTTGTTGCGGCGTTTGTATTTGTTGTGGCATTGTATTTGTTGCGGCGTTGCATTTGTTGGCGTTGTATTTGTTGTAGCATTGTATTTGTTGGCGTTGTATTTGTTGTTATGGCGTTTGTATTTATTCTGGCGTTGCATTTGTTGCAGCGTTTGTATTTGTTGGCGTTAGCATTTGTTGCGGCGTTGTATTTGTTGCGGCGTTTGCATTTGTTGCGGCGTTTGCATTTGTTGCGGCGTTTGTATTTATTGCGGCCTTTGCATTTGTTGGCGTTGCATTTGTTGCGGCTTTTCCTTTTTTGCACTGTTTGCATTTGTTGTGGTGTTTGCATTTGTTGCGGCATTTGTATTTGTTGCGGCGTTTGTATTTGTTGTAGCATTTGTATTTGTTGCGGTGTTTGTATTTGTTGTGGCATTTGTATTTGTTATTTGCATTATTGCAGTGTTTGCATTTGTTGCGCCGTTTGCATTTGTTCGCGTTGTATTTGTTGCCGTTTACATTTGTTACGCCGTGTATTTGTTATGCCGTTGTATTTATTCGCGTTTGTATTTGTAGCGCCGTTGTATTTATTGTTTGTATGTATGCGCCGTTTGCATTTGTTCGCGTTTGCATTGCAGTGTTTGCATTGTTGCAGTGTTTACATTTGTTGCAGTGTTTGCATTTATTCGCCGTTTGCATTTATTTGTTTGCATTTGTTGACATTTGTATTTATTCTTGGCGTTTGCATTTATTCGTTTGCATTTATTGCAGCGTTGCATTTATTTGCAGCGTTTGCATTTGTTACGGCGTTTGCATTTATTCTGGCGTTTGCATTTATTCTGGCGTTGCATTTATGCTTTTTCCTTTTTTGTGGCGTTTGCAGTTGTTGGCGTTTGTATTTGTTGTAGCATTTGTATTTGTTGCGGTGTTTGCATTTGTTGCGGTGTTTGCATTTGTTCGGCGTTTGCATTGTTGCGGCTTTTTCCTTTTTGGCGTTTGCAATTGTTGGCGTTTGTATTTGTTGTAGCATTTGTATTTGTTGCGGTGTTTGCATTTGTTCGGTGTTTGCATTTGTTGCGCCGTTTGTATTTGTTACTGCGTTGTATTTGTTGTGGCGTTTGTATTTGTTCGCCGTTTGTATTTGTTGCAGTGTTTGCATTGTTACGGCGTTGCATTTGTTGCAGTGTTTGTATTTGTTGTGGCGTTTGCATTGTTGCAGTGTTTGTATTTATTTGCGGCGTTTTATTTATTGGCGTTTGTATTTGTTGCGCCATTTGCATTTGTTGCAGCGTTGCATTGTTGGTGTTTGCATTTGTTGCGGCGTTGCATTTATTGCAGCGTTTGCATTTATTTGTTGGCGTTGCATTTATTGCGGCGTTTGCATTTGTTCGCCGTTTGCATTGTTAACGCGTTTGTATCTGTTGCAGTGTATGCATTTGTGGCGGCGCTTGCATTTGTGGCGGCGATTGCAATTGTTGCGGCGTTGTATTCGTTATGGCGTTGTATTTATTCGCGTTTGTATTTGTTGTAGCATTTGTATTTATTCGGCGTTGCATTTATTGACGTTGTATTTGTAGCATTGTATTTGTTGCATTTGCATTGTTCGGCGTTGTATTTGTTGTAGGCATTGTATTTGTTCGGCGTTTGTATTTGTTCGGCGTTTGCATTTGTTGCGCGTTTGTATTTATTGCAGCGTTTACATTTATTCTGGCGTTGTATTTATGGCGTTGCATTTGTTACGGCGTTGCATTGTTCGCAGCGTTTGTATTTATTCTGGCGTTTGCATTTATGGCGGCGATTGCATTTGTGGCGGCGTTTGCATTTGTTGCGGCGTTTGTATTTGTGCATTGTATTTATTGCGGCGTTTGTATTTGTTCTGGCGTTTTGCATTGTTGCGTTTGTATTTGTTGTAGCATTGTATTTATTCTGGCGTTTGTATTTGTTGCGGCGTTTTCATTTGTTTCGGTGTTTTCATTTTTTTCGGCGTTTTTATTTGTTCTGGCGTTTGTTATTGGCGTTTGCATTTATTACGGCTTTTTCCTTTTTTGGCGTTTGTATTTGTTGCGCCGTTTGTATTTGTTACAGCGTTTGCATTTGTTGCAGTGTTTGTATTTGTTGCGCCGTTTGCATTTGTTGCAGTGTTTGCATTTATTCGCTGTTTGTATTTATTCATGGCGTTTGCATTGTTGTTTACATTTATGGCGTTGTATTTGTTGCAGTGTTTGCATTTGTTGCGCTGTTTGTATTTGTTGCGGCGTTTGCATTTGTTGCGGCGTTTGCATTTATTCTGGCGTTGTATTTGTTGCGGCATTTGTATTTGTTGCGGCGTTTGTATTTGTTGCGGTGTTTGCATTTGTTGCGCCGTTTGTATTTGTTGCAGTGTTTGCATTTGCTGCGGCGTTTGCATTTGTTGCAGTGTTTGTATTTGTTGTGGCGTTTGCATTTGTTGCAGTGTTTGTATTTGTTGCGCCATTGCATTATTGTTACAGCGTTGCATTTATTCTGCGGTGTTGCATTTGTTGGCGTTGCATTTGTTGCGGCGTTGCATTTGTTGCCCCGTTGCATTTGTTGCGGCTTTTGCATTTGTTGCGCCGTTGGCTTTTGTTGCGCGTTTGTATCTGTTGCAGTGTATGCATTTGTTGCCGCTTTTGCATTTGTTGCGGCGTTTGCATTTGTTCTGGCGTTGTATTCGTTGGCGTTTGTATTTGTTGCGGCGTTTGTATTTGTTGTGGCATTTGTATTTGTTATTTGCATTTGTTGCGGCGTTTGTATTTGTTGTAGCATTTGTATTTGTTCGCGTTACATTTATTCTGGCGTTGTATTTGTTGTGAACATTTGTATTTATTCTGGCGTTGTATTTATTCATGCATTTGTTGCGGCGTTGTATTTGAGCGTTGCATTTATTGCAGCGTTGTATTTGGCGTTTACATTTGTTGCGTTTGCATTTATTCTGGCGTTTGTATTTATTGCGGCGTTTACATTTATTGCGGCGTTGCATTTGTTGCACTTTTTCCTTTTTTGGCGTTTGCATTTGTTAGCGTTGTATTTGTTGGCATTTGTATGTTGTTCTGGCGTTTGTATTTGTTCGCAGCGTTTGCATTTATTCTGGCGTTTATTTGTTGTAGCATTTGTATTTCGGCGTTCATTTATTCAGCGTTGCATTTATGTGTTTACATTGTTATGGCGTTGTATTTATTTGGCGTTATGCATTTATTGCGGCGTTGCATTGTATTTTCCTTTTTTGCGGCGTTTGTATTTATTCGCCGTTTGTATTTGTTGGCGTTTGCATTTGTTGCAGTGTTTGTATTTATTCTTGCCGTTTACATTTGTTGCAGTGTTTGCATTTATTCGCTATTTGTATTTTGGCGTTGCATTTGTTGCAATTTACATTTGTTCTGGCGTTGTATTTGTTACGGATGTTTGCATTGTTCGCTGTTTGTATTTATTCGTTTACATTTGTTGCGGCGTTTGCATTTATCAGCGTTTGCATTTGTTTATTTGTATTTGTTGTGTAGCATTTGTATTTGTTGGCGTTGTATTTGCGGTGTTTGCATTTGTTGATGTTTGCATTTATTCTGGCGTTTGTATTTGTTGCAGCGTTTGCATTTGTTGCGGCGTTTGTATTTGTTGTAGCATTGTATTTGTTGTGCATTTGTATTTGTTCTGGCGTTTGTATTTATTCGCGGCGTTTGCATTTGTGGCGTTTGCATTTGTTGGCTTTTTCCTTTTTTGCGGCGTTTGTATTTGTTGCGCGTTTGTATTTGTGTTGCAGCGTTTGCATTTGTTGCAGCGTTTGTATTTATTCGCCGTTTGCATTTGTTGCAGTGTTTGCATTTGTTGCGCTGTTTGTATTTATTCTGGCGTTTGCATTTGTTGCAGCGTTTGCATTTATTCTGCTTTGTATTTGTTGTAGCATTTGTATTTGTTGCAGCGTTTGTATTTATTGGCGTGTTGCATTTGTTGCAGTGTTTGCATTTGTTGCGGCGTTTGTATTTATTCTGCGCGTTTGCATTTGTTGCGGCGTTTGCATTTGTTGCGCTGTTTGTATTTATTCGCGGCGTTTGCATTTGTTGCGGCTTTTTCCTTTTTTGCAGTTTGTATTTGTTGCGCGTTTGTATTTGTTGCAGCGTTGCATTTGTTGCAGTGTTTGCATTTATTGCGCTGTTTGTATTACGTTTGCATTGTTCGCAGCGTTTGTATTTGTTGCGGCATTTGCATTTGTTGCGGCATTTGCATTTGTTGCGGCTTTTGCTTTGTTGCGGCGTTTGCATTTGTTGCGCTGTTTGTATTTGTTGCGGTGTTTGCATTTGTTGCAGCGTTGCATTTATTCTGGCGTTTGTATTTATTCTGGCGTTGCATTTGTTCTTAGCGTTTGCATTTGTTGCGGCTTTTCCTTTTGTTGCGGCGTTTGCATTTGTTGTGGCATTTGCATTTATTATGAGCTCCCCGGCCGGTAGTCTGGCAATTATTGTGAACTTAAAAACAGAACTCCAGATCTCTACATGTGACTCAATAATGTGGGTGAAATGGCTCAAACCTACCGCAGGAGTTGACCCGTAGTCCACAATCACAGGTGGCACTGCAGAAAACAGCATTAAAGGCTTTAGTAACAGACAGTTCACCATGTTTCATTACATTATTCTAATTTTGTTTCTCAATCTCACCTTTTGATTTGTTCTTCCAGTAGAATATCAGCAGAGCAGCGAATAACAGGAGTAGCACGCCGGTGATACTCAGACCCACGTACAGCCATTCTCGTCCTGTCAAAGAAGAGTTCAATATTTAGCATTTTTATTCTTATTTATAAAACAAAACCAAAAAAACATGAAATAAAAAAGTACATTTCGGAGTTGGAGTTGGGTGGGATCCCTCCTGTGGGCTCACCACCTGCAGAGAGGGGTTCATACGGGGGTCAGGTGCTATGAGTATTGGGCAGCACGCTGCCCCCAGCCGGATTAAGCGGGAGAAGATGGATGGATGGATGGAGTTGGGTGGGATAGTGGGAGGTTTTGGAGCCTCTGTATTGGTACACAGGGGATGGGGTTCACTCACTAAACCAGGACTAAAATCAGGACTCAAACCAGGTCTAAACCAGGTCTAAATCAGGACTAAACCAGGACTAAACCAGATCTAAACCAGGACTAAACCAGTTCTATAACAGGACTACAACAACTGTTGATGATTAGAACAAAAGCAAAACTTCCTTGCAATAGCTGTCGTTTATTTCTTTTTTTTTTTCAACCAAAAACCTGTGCTGGGAAACTGTAGCGGAACAAGATTATATGACGCAAGAGTCGAGCCACAAGATCTTGCAAGACAAAACTACCACAAGATTTTCCATTTGTCTTACAGTCGTCCCTCACTATAACGCGGTTCACCTTTCAGGGCCTCACTGTTTTGTAGACTTTTTTGTGCAGTTTTTTATGCTTTTGTGAGGGTTTTCCTCGTGCTGCTTTTCTTGTTTGGAGTTTCTTGGACAGATCCCAATTACACACCTGCTGTGCTCCACTCCTGATCCTCCTCATTCAATCATCTCCTGCCGTAAAAGACCTGCTGACCTTCTCTCCAGTGCCAGATCGTTCCATCATCTAAGTGGTGAACTAACTCAGGCTTTTCTATGTTTTTTTTGTTTTGTGGAAGTTCTATATTCTGTAGACTTACCTGTTTTTTCTTGTCCGTTCATCAGTACCTTCAGGTGGAGCCAGCCTCATCTCATTTTCCTCCGGTTCTGTAAACCCCTGGTCAGTCTGAGCCACCACCTCCCTCCTGTCTGTCTGTCTGCTGCTTTACCCACTTCTCCAAAGACTATTTTGTTAAGAAAAATCTTTTTTTTTTTTGTATATTTGGGTCCACCAGATGTAATCCTTAAGCTTTTTTTTCTTTTCTTTATAGCGTATGAACATGCGTCGTGTTCTACGCCCTGATTGGTTGTTCTGCGTAATCGAAGGTGGCATGTCTGTTTATAAGAATCTTCTCAGCCCAGAATAAAAAACAGCGGCTACAACTACCCATAACTACCGTATTTTTCGGACTATAAGTTGCTATAATTTTTTTTCAGGGTTTGGGTGGTTCCTGCGACTTATACTCACACTAGACCAAATATATGAATCATATATATGAATCAAAAATGAAAAAACAACTCTTTATCCATTTTTTTTTAAATTTTGGTTATAGAGACAAATAATAAAGAAAAGAGTTGTTTTTTCGTTTTCTTATTTTTGGTTCTATAATGAAAAACGAATGAATGAAACATGGATTGTTCTCTATTGGGTTGTTTTGATTACTATAACTTTCCCCAAAAAGTGTGGCTTATGGTATAGTCCAATGTGACTTATATATGTTTTTTTTTTCTTCATTTTGTATTTTTTGGCTGGTGCGACTTATACTCCGGTGTGACTTATAGTCCGAAAAATACGGTATGTTCTTCACCCGTAAAAAGACACCAGTGGAAAAAGACTCGGTGTTTTCCACACATAAACCACACCACAGAACAGACTCCCGCTCCTCTGTTTAGCCTGTCTGAGAAAAGTGTATAAAGTGTGTGGTGAGGGGTTTTACCGCCTTACAACATATATAATAATTGTAAAAAATAAAGCTGACTACTGCAGATTTCGCCTATTGCAAGTTATTTTTAGAACGTAAACCACGCGATAAAAGAGGGACCACTGTACATTTCTTGAGAAGCTGTAATATACTAATTATAGATAATTTTACTACTTTTAAACCATTTTCTGATAGATTTAAGGGTTTATCTCTTAAATCTTGGCCAAGCTTTTTGCTGTGTCCACTACAGATGGAGCTAATGCCAATAACACAAATGTACAGCCTCCACCTGCACATCTCCACAGTACCTGGGCCATTCGTCTGCAGATCATGGTCAGAAGATGATGTGGAAGAGTGATTGGATTGTGGCTCCAGGGATAAATTATGTTCTGTTGTAGCTGTAGGCATGAGTGAGGTCTTGTCACCTGTTTGTACATTCAGGTCCACATCAGAGGTGGGTTTCACAGTGACTTCAGGTTCTGGTTTAAGAGTATAAATTGGATTTAAAGCTGCATCTGAAAAATATGATAACGTTAGATATTAAAACTGCTTTTGTTACTTTTGAAAATGTTTAGAACTGATTACAAGATACATACTTTTGGTGACATCAATCCTAAATTCCTGCTTTCCATTTATTGCATATAGTCTTTTCAGAAGACACTGGTATAGTCCGGCGTCAGCACTGGTCACACTGCTGATGCTCACATACATGATGTCTTTACTCCATGTACCCTTGTTCTCATATTTAATGCAATATCTTCCTTTACATTGGTAATTTTCTGAAGTCTCAACCAAAACGTTTTCTTCTTCGTCACAGTTATTTTTACAGAAGAGCTTCGTGTGTCCACTTCGATAAAAATCGCATCCAACTGTGATGTTTTCTCCTTCAGCCGCCTTATGAACTGTCTGTGCTCTGATGAAACCGAGCAGCCCGTACAGCACTGTTCAGAAAACACACCCGTTACGTGCAGAATTGAGGAAAGAACAAAACTGTAAAAACATTATATTCTGCATTTCAATACATTTTCAGAATCAGTATCAGTTCTCTTCTTCCCAAATGCAGTTTCTTACAGACGTGCATTGCATTAAAGGGGCTAAACTGCACTATTCTGATCTATGTTATAATGGAGCTGTGTTTTGTTTCATTCACACACGTTTAACACACAAACCTGCATATTTAGGCTGAGTTCTTCTCTCAAAGGGAAAACGCTCTGTTCCAAATTGTGACGTCATTAAGTAGTAATACAGGAAGCGCTCCACAATTTTTGCCAATTTAGCTGTTTCATTCCTCAGTGCACCAGCAGATTATTAGAGACTTTCTGTGACAATCTCAAGAAAACAAAAGGTAAAACAAAACAAAAAAAAGAATTCAAAAAACAAAAGCAGCGACTTAAAGGGACAGTTCAGAATTTTGGACATAGGGCCTCATTTCCTCGTGAGCCAGAGTGTTGGAGACGTGTGGAGACACTTTTTTAAATATTCCATCCAGTCCTTGTATTTGCAGAGGTTGCTGGTGCTAGGCTAGTGCATGTCAATGGCCATAGTCGTCCTGCCACTAAAAACAGTTTTACTCACTCCACAAAGCACCTGAGGCAAAACTATTATAACTCCAGACTGTGCATGTGAACGTCTGTGTTGATAGAATAATGTTTGAAATAAAACTAACTGTTGAGGGACTATTTTCTCATATATCAGTCCGCCGCTGCCGAGCTTTCTATCAGGAAGTACAACTCGCTGCTGCTGCTCAGACATAAATCCTTCAAATGCAACGGTTGGTTTTACTTCTAAAATTATTCTACAGTTGTGGCCAAAAGTTTTGAGAATGACACAAATATTAATTTCGATACCAGAACGTCCTCAGAGAGCAACGTCTCCCAACCATCCAAGAGCAGTTTGGTGATGAACAAAGCCTTTTCCAGCATGAGGAGCACCTTCCCATAAAGCAAACGTAAGGACTAAATGGCTCAGGAAACAAAACATAAAGATTTTAGGTCCATGGCCAAGAAACTCCCCAGATCTTAATCCCATTGAGAACTTGTTGTCAATCCTCAAGAGGCGGGTGGACAAAAAAAAAAAACACAAATTCTGACAAACTCAAAGCATTGATTATGCAAGAATGGATGACCTCAGTCTGGATTTGGTCCAGAAGTTGATTTACAGCTGCCAGGGAGAACTGCAGAGGTCTTGACAAAGAAGAGTCAACACTGCAAATATTGACTTGTTGCATGAACTCAGTGTAATTGTCAATAAAAGCGTTTGATACCTATGAAATGTTTGTAATTGTATTTCAGTAAACCATAAAAAACATCTGAGAAAACACCTAAAAACAATGAAGCAGCCGACCCTGTGAAAATGTAATATTTGTGTCATTCTCAAAACTTTTGGCCCTGACACAGACATTTACATGGACAGTCTGGAGTTATAATAGTTTTGCCTCAGGTGCTCTGTGGAGTGGGTCAGTTTTTAGTGGCAGGACGACTATGGCCATTGACATGCACTAGCCTAGCACCAGCAACCTCTGCAAATACAAGGACAGGATGGAATATTTTTTAAAAAGTGTCTCCACACGTCTCCAACACTCTGGCTCACGAGGAAATGAGGCCCTATGTCCAAAACTCCAAACTGTCCCTTTACATTTTTCAAGAGTAATGAATCCAGGATCATTTAAACATGTGACTGAAGCAAAACACAACTCCAGGTCTGTTTGTGCGACTTTATAACACGGCCTAAAGCTCACACGAGTCCATTCTGTAATACTGTATAAAGAAAGGACCTTTAAAAGTGCACCATGAAGAAAGGAGGACCAGACACCTGCTTGTCTCTATGGAGAAGTCGTTGCTTTGCTGGGATTTTCCGCAGTATGGCATTAAACCGGTCATTTCCACGGAGACAAGCAGGTGACACCACACCACAAGTTACGTGTCAGGTCTGTAGAGAGGCGACCCCAGCTCAAGGTAACATTTAGCAATAAAAATACTTTAAATTGAATAAATGCTAGATTTGTTATGTTTAATGCAATAATACGGAACATTTCAGGCAAAGCGATACATCTCTATGTGGATATGCTACACCTCCCACTGGAAAAGTTACATATCGCACCATATTAAAAAAAGGAATAATAATAAAATGAAAAACAAACAAAAGTCTGTTAAACAAAATACTGATCCTTTATCTGGAAAGTTCCACAGTATGGCATTAATTAAACTTTTCTCTCTTCATGGAGACCAAACCGAACCAAGTTACAGGTCAGATCTGCGGAGAGGCGACGCCGCTCACAGTCAGAATGAGTGTTTTTCGAGGTACTTTTGAGCTATAAAACCACCTGCAATTGAATACATGTAAGGTAGAGCTGTTTAATGTCACACTGTGGAACATTCCCGGCAGAGCAATGACATCTCCATAGAAACAATCAAATGATGCACCCAGAAAAGTTTGAGTTTTGGACATTACAAACCTGTTCTGACATTAATACAGTAGTAGAAGTATTGTAATCCACTATAATAATGACCGGATTATATCAGTTTGGTCATTACTTCTTCAGTTTAAAAGCCCATTACACATTATAGCACCTTTATGATAAATTCACACTTTTTCTCGGTCCATCATGATTCAGTGGTTCCTGTTCCTTCCTTTTTGAAACGCCTACTTTTAGACGCTCTTTTCAAACATACTCAAAAGTGAATTCCCACTAAAATATCTGTATATATTTCTTTGGTTTCTTTAAAGTTTCCGTCCAGATGCACCAAGTACTCACCATGTAAAACGACTGCGACCTGACAAAGCTTCATTTTTGCGTCTGTAGAGTTTGTCACACAAGCAGGAACTGTACTGCAACCACTTCTCAAAAAATAAGGGCGACAAATTGTGTCACGTCCCATTTCGTCAAACCCACAGACTGAATATACTGTAGAAATTGTGTAATTTGAAATGGCTATTGCATGTTCCTTCATTTGAATTATTGAATTATTTTTGTTATTATTATTATTATTATTGTTATTATTATTATTAGTAGTAGTAGTAGTAGTAGTAGTAGTAGTAGTAGTAGTATTAAAAAGTAAAAATGTACAATACTGATGACTATAACATATTTTGCACAGAAATCTACACTATTCCTCTGGAAAGATGATTTACCTCCAACATTTAGGCTATTTACAGCTCAACTGTCAGAATTTCTACCGTTGGAAAAACTAACTCTTGAAAAAAATAATTATGGACACATTTTTCAAGAACTTTGGTATCCCATACTGACAAGCATAGGAAATCTTTAAAATTAAGGTATCACATTTACTAAATTACGTTTATGAATTGACAACAACTTGAATGAATTTGAATGAATAATGTACCTGCTCATACATAAGATGTTTGCTGCTCTGGAACGGTTTGTCATGTCAAAAATATGTCAGTATAAACATTTATGAGACACAAAAGCTTTATATGTACAGTAGTACTTACAGTTGTGCTGTAAGTAAAGTTGCTTAGAATGAGTTGTAATATTTAAATACAGTCAACAAAAATATAAACGCAACACTTTTGTTTTTGCTCCCCATTTGTCATGAGATGGACTCCAAAGATCTAAAATTCATTCCCAGATACACAATATTACCATTTCTCTCAAACATTGTTCACAAATCTTGCATGAGGACAAGAAGGGTTCTTTTTCATTTTCTCTGTGATTGTTTGCACTATTGCTTTAATAAATCCAGACTCTTTGATTTAACACAACTTTTCTCCCAGTTTCTTCTCAGATTTAAAACTCCACAACAGCGGGCACAGTGTTGGTTGATTTTTTTCATCCATCCATCCAGCCATCCATCTTCTTCCGCTTATCCGGAGGCCGGAGTGCGTGGGGGCAGCAGTCTAAGCGAGGGGCTCCCCAAGCTTCCCTTCTCCCCAGCCACTTCCTCCAGCTCCTCGGTGACGGACCCGAGCAGCGTTCTCAGGCCAGCCGAGAGAGACATAGTCCCCTCCAAGCGTGTCACTGGGTCTTCCCCGGGGAGCACTCCCTGCAGTGGGACATACCGGGAACACCTCCCGAGGAGGCGTCCAGGAGGCAGCATCGAGACCCAGATGCCCGAAAGCCACCTCAGCTGGCTCCTCTCGGCGTGGAGGGAGCAGCGACTCTGCTCCGGCCTCCTCTCGTGTGACCGAGCTCCTCACCCTCTCTCCCAGGAAGTAACTTCGGCCACTCTGCGGAGAAACTCATTTCGGCCGCTTGTATCCCGCGATCTTGTTCTTTCGGTCATTGCCCAGAGCTCATGACCATGGTGAGAATAGGAACATGGGGTGACCAATGGTAAATCGAGAGCTTCATGGCCTTTCGGCTCTGACTCCCTCTTCACCACAACGGTCCCGATACAGCGGCTTTGCATCACTGCCCGGCTGGCCGCACCCGTCCCCGCCTGTCAATCTCGCGCTCCATCCTCCCCTCACTCGTGAACAAGACCCCGAGATACTTGAACTCCTCCACTTAGAGGCAGAGACTCCCCACCCACCCAGAGGAGAGGGCAAGTCCACCTTTTTCACCGGTTGAGAACCATGGCCTCCAGATTTGGAACAGCTGAGTTCTCATCCCAGCAGCACGCACTCGGCTGCAAACACGCCCAGTGCACGCTGCAGGTCTGTAACTCGATGGAGCCAACAGGACAACATCATCCGCAAAAAGCAGCGATGGAAGATCCTGTGGTCTGAACTGGACCCACCTCCCCGGCCCACAGCTGCTGCCTAGAAATTCTGTCCATAAATACAATAGACAGGAGCCGGGGACAAGGGCAGCCCTGAGCGGAGTCCAGCATGCACCCAGGGAACAGGTCCTGAAGAAACTTACTGCCGGCAATGCGAACACTGTGGCTCTCGCCAAGATCGCCACAGGGACCGGACAGCCCCTTAGTAAAAGGGCCCCCGGACCCCATACTCCCGGAGCACCCCCCACAGGGCACCACGAGGACACGGTCGGAATACACCTTCTCCAAGTCCACAAAACACATGTGGACTGGTTGGGCAAACTCCATGAACCCTCCAGCACCCGATGGAGGGTGTAGAGGACTAGTCCAGTGTTCCACACGACCAGGCCCGAAAAACCACACTGCTCCTCTTGAATCCGAGGTTCGACTGTCGGCCGAACTCTCCTCTCCAGTACCCTGGCACTAGACTTTACCGGGAGACTGAGGAGTGTGATTCCACTGTGGTTGCAACACACCCTCCGGTCCCCCTTTTTGCACATACAGAGGACCACCACCCCTGATCTGCCAGTCCCAGAGGTACTGTTCCCCGACCGCCCGCCCCAGCGATATTGCCCAAGACGTGTCAGCCAAGACAGCCCCACAACACCCAGAGACTTAAGGTACTCAGGAGCGGATCTCATCCACCCCCGGAGCCTTGCCGCACGAGGAGGCTTTCCGTGCACCTCAGCTGACTTCGGCCAGGGTGATGGATAGAGTCCCGCCTCTGCGTCGCCAGGCCCTCGGCTTCCTCTCTCCGGAGGGCGTGGCCGGTGGGGATCAGGGGAAGATCCCCAAAAGTATTCCTTCCACCGCCCGACAACATCTCAGTCGAGGTCCCTTCAGCTCTCCCCCCGCACTGTAAACAGTGTTGGTGAAGAACCGCTTCCCCCTCCTGAGAGGCGCGAGGACGGTTTGTGGAAGCTACTTGCCCAGGGCCGTCCGATAGTCCCTCCTCCATGGCCTCCCGAACTCCCTCCCAGACCCGAGTTTTTGCCTCTGCAACCGCCCGGGCCTGCAGCACGCTTGGCCGGACAGCACCCGTCCAGCTGCCCACTCAGGAGGTCCACCCTGGCCAGGAAGGCCCGGTAGGACTCCTTCTTCAACAGACAGCATCCACTACTAGGAGGTGTCCACCCACCGAGGATTAGGGGATTGACCACCCCGCCGCGACGAGGCACCCGCGAACCTTACGGCCTGCAGCTACTGAAGCGGCCACATGCGACAATCGACAATGGAGGCCGAGGAAACGAAGCCCACTCGGGCTCCATGTCCCCAGCCTCCCCCGGGATCTGGGAGCTCTCCTGGAGGTGTGAGTTGAAGGCAGCACTGACAGAAAGGTTCCGCCAGACGTTCCCAGCAGACCCTCACGATGCGCTTGGGCCTGCCCGGTCTTTCTGACTTCCTCCTCCGCCCAGCTGGGGTACCCAACTCACCACCAGGTGACTTGGCTCTGCCCCCTCTCTTCACCCGAGTGTCCAAGACACCTTACCGTCGGAGAATCAGATGGCAGGCCTGACAGCAAAGTCAGTCATCGAGCCTCCGGCCACTGAGAAATCCTGGTGCCCACGTGCACCCGATGGATTTACCTTGTGCTTTCAAATCATGGTGTTTCGTTGTGGACAAACTGTGACTAGCACAGAGAAGTCCAATAGCCAGAGAACACCGCTCTAGGAGTTCCAGATCCAGGAGGGCCGTTCCTCCCCGTCACCCCTCTCCAGAGGTCTGTCACTGTGGGTTTTGCCCACATGTGGGCGTTGAAGTCCCCCAGTAAGAACAAGCAGGTCCCCGGTCGGTGCACTGTCCAGTACCCTCCCAGGGACTCCAAGAGGGCCGGAGTGCTCTGCCACTGCTGTTCGGCCCATAGGCCAAACACGGCCTGCACGTGAGAGACCCTGTCCCCGACCCGAAGGCGCAGGGAGCAGCGACCCTCTGCGCAGCGGCGGCTGAGCTGCAGCGGGGCTATGAGCAAGCCACGCACCGGCTGCGCCGCCGGCCTCCCCCGCGGCCAGCGCCAGAGAAATGGAGGAAGTCCAGCCTCTCTGAAGGAGGTTGGGTTCCAGGGCAAGCTGTGCGTGGAGGTGAGGAGCCGACTATATCTGGCATTAACGCTGCGACACTCCCGCACAAGCTCAGGGCCTCCTTCCCCCCCAGCGAGGTGACATTCCATGTCCCCAGAGCTGGTCTCCCATGTCCGGAGAATCTGGTCGCCGAGCCCCGCCTTCGACTGCTGCCCAGATCTCTTTTGCACTTCCCGGCCCCTATGGCTCCTCCCGCGGATGGTGGGTCCAGGGGAAGGCGGTCCCACGCATCGCTCCTTCGGGCTGTACCCGGCCACCGAAGCGCTCGCGCCGTGCACCCACCCCAGAGCCTGGCTCCAGGGTAGGGCCCAGCCACACGCCTTTCCGGGCAGCGTCACTGACCTACGATTTTTGTGTCATCATAGGGAGTTTCTGAACCGCTCCTTCGTCTGACCCGTCCCCCAGACCTGTTTGCCTTGGGTGACCCTACCAGAGGCATAAAGCCCCCGGAAACAACATAGCTCCTGGGATCGTCCCGGGTACTCAAACCCCTCCACTGCGTTAAGGTGGGCGGTTACGAGGAGGGATTCTGATGTGTCATATTTTAGTGATGGAGGATTTGGGACTGCTCGTGGTTGTGCGGTTGTTAGATAATGTCCCAACTTAGCGGAGAAAGCGGCATTTCGAGAAATGGGCTTCGGAAGTTTGCCGGACTCCATAACTGCAAAAAGGGAATCAGATCTGTGTGACTGCAAACTAACTTTCAAACAGTTCCTGTGAATGTGGTTCTATTTTGTTGACTTTCTCCCACGAGGCAGCAAATACGGACGAGCAACAAGTAATTTTAGTAATTTTCAAGTTTCTTTTTTCTGAGGTAATTTTTTTCCAGAGCATCGACTTTTCGGGTCCAAACTTCAGCGACACTGACACTTCAGCAAATGTTAGTTCTTAGCCTTCAGACTCAGTGACAGTTGCTCCGACACAAGGTTCTGACTGTTCATTTGTGTCACACAAGAAGAGAAGAAAGTTGAGGTCTTATACAGTCGTGACCAAAAGTTTTGAGAATGACACAAAATATTAAATTTGGTACCAGAATATTTGAGTGCAACGCCTCCCAACCATCCAAGAGCAGTTTGGTGATGAGCAAAGCCTTTTCCAGCATAGGGGAGAACCTTCCCATAAAACAAGCGTAATAACTAAATGGCTCAGGAAACAAAGGCTTATAAAGAATTTTAGGTCCATGGCAAAAATCTCCCCAGATCTTAATCCCACTGAGAAACTTGTGGTCCAATCCTCAAGAGGCGAGTGGACAAAAAACCCCACAAAGAGTCTGACAAACTCAAAACACTGATTATGTCACAGAATGGAGCCATCAGTGAAAATTTGATCCAGAAGTTGATTGACAGCTACCAGGGAAGACTGTGAAGTCTTGACAAAAAGAAGGATCCAACACTGCAAAATATTGACTTGTTGCATGAACTCAGTGTAATTGTCAATAAAACCTTTTTTGATACCTATAGAGGAAATGTGTAGTTGTATTTCAGTAAACCATAAAAACATCACAGAAGAAACACACCTAAAAACAATGAAACCTTCGACCATATTGAAAATGTAATATTAGTATCATTCTCAAAACACCTGTACGACTGCACTTATCAAAGAATTACAGCTAACTTATTTGATCTCTACATTAAAAATACTCGAAACCAAGAAAACAACAGCGATATGGTTCAAGGAGCCTGAAAACAGCTACACCTACATAAGCAGTTTGATCTGCTTTCACTTTCGAGGAGGAGCCCCTTCCCGGTTGCATTGCTGTGATGACCGGAAGTTGAATTCGGAATGCATCTGAGGCTCTGTAATTCCCCAGAAAAATATACAAAAGCTAAAAATCTGTACACAACGCTTCACAAGCTTACGATGCAAACTGCAGTTTCGTACTTAGCAGGATACACATTTTCAACCAATATGGCATTTTCAAAACAGTAAAAGGTAACATGAGGAGTGATCTAAATGCTGTAAGTTAAAGAGTTGTAAGATCGCATATCATAAAAAATACACTTTTACGGAAGTGTGACAGTGTAGAATAACTATGGTGGCAGTGACATCATTGAGTTGCCCAGTTGTTCCTGTTTACGAATGTGTTAAAACAAACGGCATGACATTTTAAGTCCTGCAAATTAAAGAAACCAACTATGAGGTTCTGTGCATTTTGATCATTCCTCTTTCTCGATTGGATTACACTGACCTTTTATTTCTACGGCCCTACTGCCTTTGTGCTTTTTATCTTTGCCAAACGGGGATTCCAGTAAAGGTAGTCAAATTTTCCTTTAGATTAGCTTGGCTTTTTACTGTAAATTTACGCGAAAGTGGATGCAGGTGCAAGACAAGATGTTTTTATCTTTCTAACTGTTTTGTTGTTTTCTAAATAGGCTCAAAGGCTTGCATTATGTGAGATTTTAATTTATAAAGGATTCAGTTTGTTGTTGGAATCTGCGTGAAAAAAATACCTCTATTTTCTGAACAGTGCTGTACTGAGCTTCCCATTTCGGTTTTCATCAAGAGCACGAACTTGATTTATGAGGTGACTGAAGGAGAAACTTATCACAGTTGGATGCGATTTTTATCTAAGTGGACACCACGACGGCATCTTCTGTAAAGAAATAACAGCAGGCGAAGAAGAAAGCGTTTTGGTTGAGTCTTCAGAAAAATGAACAATGTACAAGGAAGATATTGCATTAAATATGAGAACAAGAATTTGCATGGAGTCATATCCTGTATGAAGCATCAGCAGTGGCGACCAGTGCTGGCGTCGGACATTATACCAGTGTCTTCTGAAAGAGACGCGGAATAAATGGAAAAGCGAGGAATTTAGGATTAATGTCCAAAAGCAGTATGTATCTTATAATCAATTCTAAACATTTTCAAGAAAGTAACAAAAACGATTTTAATATCTAACGTTATCATTTTTTCAGGCGCCAGCTTTAAAAATCCAATTTATGCTCTTATGACCAAGAACCTGAGAGTCACTGTGAAAACCACCTCTGATCTGGACCTGAATGTACCAAACAGGTGACAAGACCTCGCTCAGGCCCTGCAGCTACAACACAACCAATTCACATCATCTTCTGACCATGATCCACTGAACAAATGCATCAGGTACTGTGCAGATGTGCAGGTGGAGCTGTACAGTTGTTAATGATCCTTCTCTGTTTGTGTATTGTCCGAGTTTTTCCAACAGATCTTTTTGTGATCCAGACATTACCTCACATGAGTCTAGAATTAGAGGGCCTATGAAAGAGATAAAAACAAGATTTTTACATAATTTATGGAAATTTGTGAATTTATTTAAGTTCATGTCTCTTTGGAACTACGGAATTCTCAAAAGGTGCTAAATGATAAGCTTCATGTGTACCAACTGTGGCAGTTTGGTCTTGTAAATGTGCAGAGGCATGTGTCCGATCATATTGTAATATGTGTCTTGTTCACACTGTACACCAATCGTGGCCAAAAGGTTTTGAGAAGTGACACAGAAATATTCATTCCGGTACTGAAGGCGTCCTCCGAGCTTAACGTCTCCCAACCATCCGAGAGCAGTTTGGTGATGAACAAAGCCTTTTCCAGCATGAGCTCCAGGCCCTCATAAAGCAAAGCGTAAGAACTAAATGGCTCGGGAAACAAAACGCAAAGATTTTAGGTCATAGTAATCTCCCCAGATCTTAATCCTTGAACTTGAGCAGTCAATCCTCCAAGAGGCGGGTGCACAAAAAGCCCCACAAATTCTGACAAACTCAAAGCACTGATTATACCGAAATGGAGCCATCGGTGAGAAGCTGGTCCAGAAGTTGATTTACAGCTGCCAGGAGAACTGCAGAGGTCTTCGAAAAGAAGGATCAACACTGCAAATATTGACATGTTGCATGAGCTCCAGTGTAATTATCCAATAAAACCTTTTTGATACCACTATGAAATATTTGTAATTGTATTTCAGTAAAACATGAAAACATCTGAGAAAACACCTAAAAACAATGAAGCAATAAACCCTGTAGAAAATGTAATATTAGTGTCATTCTCCAAAAACTGCAGCCACGACTGCACTTATCAAAAGAATAACAATAACTTATTTGATCTCTACATTAAAATATCAAAACCAGAAAACAACAGCTGATATGAGTTCAAAAGCACCAAAAACAGCAACACCTACATGGCGGTTTGATGCTCACTTTTCCGGAGGGCCTTCCCCGGTTGCATTGCTTGCGATGGCCGGAAAGTTAAATGAAAAAGAAAATTCCGGGATACATCCCCAGGCTCTGTAATTGAAAGAAAATATACAAAAGCAAAAATCTGTACACAGCAACTTCCCAAACACAATGCAAACTGCGGTTTCATGAAGCAGGATGCACATTTTCAATGACCAATGTAGCATTTTCAAAACAGTAAAGGAAGTAGCATGAGGTAGTCTAAATACTGCAAGTTGAAGAGTTAGTAGATCATATCATAAAAAAATACTACTTTTTTACTGGAGGTGTGACAGTAATAAGAATAACTTTATGGTGTGACATATTAAGTTGCTTGATTGTTCCTGTTTGAGAATGTGTTAAAACAAACAACGGCATTTTAAGTCTTTACGCAAATTAAAGAAACCAACTGTAAGGAGTTCTGTTGTGGCTGATCTCCTCTTTCTCGGTGAGTTACACTGAGCCTTTACTGACTACTACGGCCCTATACCTTTTTGTACTTTTATCTTTTGCAAGAAAAACAGGATTCAGTACAAATGATCAGAATTTACTACCTTTAGATTGGCAGCTTTTTACTGTGGAGAATTTTGGCAGAAAGAGGATGCAGGTGCGGAGCAGGATGTTTTTATCTTTTCTGCTGTTTATTGTTTTCTAAAAAAGACTTGCAAAGGAGCACGTATGTAAGATTTTAATTTATAAAGTTGATTTGTTATTGGAATCACGTTGAAAAATACCTCTATTTTCTGAACAGTGCTGTCATGCGGGCTGCTCACGGTTTCATCAGAAGGCACAGACAGTTTATAAAGGCGGCTGAAAAGAAGGAAACATCACAGATTGGATGCCAGTTTTATCTAAGAGGAACCCCGCAAGCTCTTCTGTAAAAATAGCTGTATTATTAAAAAAAAAAAGCGTTTTTGGATTCCAGACTTCAGAAAATTACCAATGTAAAGGAAGATATTGCATTAAATATTCATTTCGGTACCAGAACGTCCTCCCGAGAACAACGTCTCCCAACCCATCTGAAACAGTTTGGTGATGAACAAAGCCTTTTCCAGCATGAGAGCACCTTCCCATAAAGCAAACGGAAAGAACTAAATGGCTCCAGAAACAAAAAAGATAAAGATTTACACAGGTCCATGGCAGGAAACTTGAAAAACATAAACTCTTGAATTGGCAAAACATGCAGTCAAATATATATGAATATGTGTCTGATGTATAAAGTGGTTCATGGACTGTCATCTCCTCATTGAACAGTTTGTAAATGTTAAGATCTGCTTTGCTGTTAGTGTCACAAGGGCCTGCAGTCAGAGGTGACTGTGTATGGATTCACACCTGAGGAGAAGATGCATTTGGACAGGCTTGCTTTCTCACTCAGAGCTGCACAAAGATGGAATACAGTGCCTGTGGTGATCAGAAATAATGGCCGCTTACAACCCCCATTTTAAAAATACATATGAGGTAGTGGCTTTTTCAATAATCAAATTTGTCAACATTTGAACTACAGACAGAATGTAGAATGCACAGTCATGTTTTTGTATCTGTATATATTTTTTCTATTCTGTTTTTATTGAATGTATATGTATAGTTTACATATGGTATTTTTATATTGGATTTTTTTCTAATGCATTTAGTTTTTAGGGTATTTAATAACAACTGTCCAGGGACAGCAGATGAAAAATAGCCATTTAGACTAGTTCTGGTACATTTACAGAAATGTTTATTAATGTACATTGTCCTTGCTAAATAAACTAATAAATAAATACATAAATAAAACTCTAGATCTTAATCCACTGAGAACTTGTGGTCAATCCTCAAGAAGGCGGGTGGCCAAAAAAAAAAAAAAAACACAAATTTTGGTCTGACAAACTCAAAACGCACTGATTATGTAAGAATGGACAGCCCCTCCAGTCAGGATTTGGTTGCAGAGGAGTTGATTTACAGCTGCTAAGGAGAACTGCAGAGGTCTTGAAAAAGAAAGCGTCAACACTGCAAATATTGACTTATTTATGAACTCAGTGTAATTGTCAGCAAAACCTGTTGATATCTATGAAATGTTTGTAATGGTATATTTCAGTAAACCCTAAAAACATCTAAAAAAACACCTAGAAACAATGAAGCAATGACCCATGTGAAACTGTAATATTAGTGTCATTCTCAATCTTTTGGCACCGACTGTAGTTATTTGTAATCATCAAATCGAGATTTGAATCTGCCTAGTGTATCCTACACTATGTTGTATTAACTTCCTTTACACACAATTTACTGTTTGTAACACGAAAAAACAAAAAATAACTGAACTATCAACAAGTTTTCATGGCAAATTCAACATGTGCCAACAGATCAAGTATGTCTGCGATTTATCTCTTATAGAAGTTTGATGGTGGTACTTACAAAACAAAACTAGAGAAATTTGCACCATTACCCACGTAAAAACCATTCCAATCTTTTAAAAACTGCTTTAAACAACTTTTACTGTCCCACATGTCTCCGATGATGCAGAATGATCCGGTCACTATTTATTTTCTGTCCAGAGTCCAGGTTTCTGCTGCTATTGACTCAGATCCCTGTGGTCCTAATCATCCTATGTGCGCTGGTCTTCTACAGGAAAAGAAGAGTACAAAATAGTAAGAGAATAAACTCATTTTGAAATATAGATTCATCAATCACAATCTGTTCACTGTCGTGTTTATATTTGCAGATATTAAACCAAATCATGAGAGTAAGGTTACATATTTACACTGGATCTGATTAAAATGCTGAAAGGGCAGAGAATATGAACTCATAATGTGACTCATGATTGTGTAGCATGCTGTGTAACGGCCACAGTCATTACTCATTTATTATTCTCTTGTGCAATATGTCTTGATTTTTTTTATGTAATATATGAAAAAAAAAAATCAGTGAAAAATTTGCTTCCAAAACCAGCACCAGAGGTCACTGTTGAGCAAGATAAAATCATATTCACTGTTTTGCATTAACTCTGAAAACCAGTGCTGAGCAGAAAGTAATGAATTTTGAGACTCTTTATTCTCGAGCCCACTGGATCATCACGACAGGGTTTAAAGTGTAAATCATGGCTTTGCTTCAGGAAATTACTGTACACCTTTGCATCATTTACACAGAAATAGAAACATTCTACGTGGTGATAAAGTTGTAGCACAGGGGTCACCAACGCTGTGCCCGCTGTTGTAGAGTTTTAGAAATCTGAGAAGAAACTGGAGAAAAGTTGTGTTAAATCGAAAGAGTCTGGATTTAGTAAAGCAATAATTTTCAAACAATCACAGAGAAAATGAAAAAAGAACCCTTCTGTCCCTCATGGAAGGTCCGTCTCTCCTTAATCTGCATAAATGGAAAAAGCAAAAACAGTTTCTTACACAGTCGACAAACGTCTTCAAAATCAGCATGAGGTAGAACATACTGCAGTATGTCCTAAACAACCCACAGACAGAGACGACTCGTCTGGTTCAGATGGGCATCGATCAGATTTGCCCCAGGGATCCAGCTATTCTAAATGATGAGAGTGAACAAAGCAACAGCTCGTTGTTTTGACGATACTGGATAAAAGACAGAGGCAGAGTGACCTGCCTCGAGAAACCCCAGGAACAGCACATTACTGCATTGCATGGCAAGCACCGAATACCAGAAATGTTTTAGCTGTTGTTAGTTAACTGAGAGATTCTCTAAACCCATAAAATACATTCTTTAGCTTAAATAGACCACAACACACAAGAAAACAAAGTAAAAGATTCCCACCACACCCAGGCACCAGGACTACAGGAGAGTGCCCCACAGGCAGGTTCTAAAATAGCACAATTGACCTGTGAGCTGCATCTCGGAGTAAATTTTATTAGCTTGTTCTTTTTCAATCACATTTGCATTTATACTGATTTAAAAATGACAATATACTTAAAAATATGTTCATTATACGTGAAGTTTAACTGAGCCACTTTATTATTTCAGAAGTACGTATCAGACTTAAATGTGACTCGAAGTACCCATGAGAGTAGCTCTTAGTTTCAAAAGGCTGGTGACCTCTGGTTTAAAAGCAATGCTGTGGAATATTATTAGTCAACATCTCCATAGGAACAAGCAGAAGTAGGCCCTCCTCCAGAGCCAAATACGGAAGTCAGGTTTGTGGAAAGCCTCTTCTGGTAAGGACACATGTTTTTCAGTGCAATAAAAACCTCCATAATAATGTAAAATGTGTCATAGTATTGCTTTAATGACAATAACAGTAATTTGGATATTTTCTTTGTGTTTTTAGTTTGTGCAGTACACGAACTGTCCAGCTCCCCCTTCAGAGGCCTGCAGACCACACCTCACAAGAGTCTCATCACTTTGACACTACAGAAGCGACACCCACATCTACAGCTCACACCAACCACAGCACCCACCCAGCAGCAACACCGCCCCCTGCTGATCAATGCCCCTCTGCCTACGCCCTGTCATACCAAAAGTGATACTGAATATGTCATGAATAAATATGATCATCTTATTGAAAAATAAAAAACTAAATAGTATTAAAATTCTATGTCAAATAGGTGTCTTTAATTCCACATACTGCAACATGCACCTTGAGATTAGAATTTCACATTTTCTAACTTAAAAAATATACATAAACTGCAGCTCAGTAATAGAAACAATAATGGGAAAAAGTGAACATATTCGAATTCATCCATCCATCCATCTATCTTCTTCCCCGCTTATCCACAGGAGGCAGTGTAAGGGCAGCAGTCTAAGCAGAGGCTCCCCAAGCTTCCTTCTCCCCAGCCACTTCCTCCAGCTCCTCCGGACAGACCCCGAAGACACGTTCCCAGGCCAGCTTGTCGAGGGACATAGTCCCTCCAGCGTGTCCTGGGTCTTCCCCGGGAGCCTCCTACCGGTGGGACATGCCCGGAACACCTCCCGAGAAGAGCGTCCAGGAAGGCATCCGGACCAGATGCCCGAACCACCTCAGCTGGCTCCTCTCGACGTGGAGGAGCAGCCGACTCTGCACTCCGAGCTCTTCCCGTGTGACTGGGCTCCTCACCCTATCTCTGAGGGAGCGCCCGGCCACTCTGCGGAGGAAACTCATTTCGGCCCGCTTGTATCCATGATCTCGTCCCCTTTCGATCGTTACCCAGAGCTCATGACCATGGGTAGAGGGTAGGAACGTAGATTGACGGCAGCCCATCGAGAGCACGCCTTTCGGCTCAGCTCCCTCTTCCACCACAACGGTCCGATGCAGTGACTTGCATCCTTGCCCGGCGCTGCACACGATCCGCCTGTCAATCTGGCGCTCCATCCTCCCCTCACTAAATGAACAAGAGGCCCCGAGATAACCCAGAACTCCTCCACTTGAGGCAGAGACTCCCCCACCCACCCGGAGAGGAGCCAGTCCCCACCTTTTTCCGGTCGAGGGCTCATGGCCTCGGATTTGGAACAGCTGAGATTCTCATCTGAGCCGCTTCGCCACTCCGGCTGCAAACCGCCCAGTCTGCGCTGCAGGTCCTGGCTCGATGGAGCCAACCCAGGACAACATCATCCGCAAAAAGCAGTGATGAGATCCTGTGGTCCCCGAACTGGACCCCCTCCGGCCCCTGGCTGCGCCCTAGAAATTCTGTCCATAAAATTCAGCCAGACAGAACCGGTGACAAAGGGCAGCCCTGGCGGAGTCCAACATGCACCGGGAACAGGTCTGGCTGCTGCCGGCAATGCGAACACAGCTCCTGCTCCGGTCCATGCAGGGACCTGACAGCCCCCCACTGGCAAAGGGCCCCGGACCCCATACTCCCCGGAGCACCCCCACAGGAGCACCACGAGGGACACGGTCGAATGCCTTCTCCAGAGTCCACAAAACACATGTGGACTGGATTGGGCAAACTCACATGAGCCCTCGAGCACCCGATAGAGGGAGTGTAGAAAGCTGGTCCAGTGTTCCCACGACCAGGCAGAAAACCACACTGCTCCTCTTGAATCCGAGGGTTAAGCTATATTTCAGACTGAACTCTCCTCTCCAGTACCCTGGCATGGAGCTTTGCCGGGGAGGCTGAGGAGTGTGATTCCCCTGTAGTTGGAACACACCCTCCAGTCCCCCTTTTTATACAGAAGGGACCACCACCCCGGTCTGCCAGTCAGAGGAGGTACTGTTCCCCGACCGCCACGCGATGTTGTAGAGAACGTGTCCAGCCAAGACAGCCCCCCACAGCACCCAGAGACTTAAGGTACTCAGGATGGATCTCATCCACCCCGGAGCCTTGCCATGGCAGGGAAGCTTTCCCCGACCTGCCTCAGTGACTTCGGCCAGGGTGATGGATAAGTCCGCCTCTGGGTCCCCAGCCTGCAGCCTCGCCTTCGGAGGACGTGACGGCGGCAGTGGGATTGAGGGAGATCCCCAAAAGTATTCCTTCCCACCGCCCGACCAACGCTCCCCGGTCGAGGTCAGCAGCACTCTCCCCCCTGCATAGCAAACAGTGTTCGTGGAGGACCGCTTCCCCCTCCTGAGGCGCCGGACGGTTTGCCAGAGATTTCGCCAGGGCCGTCCGATAGTCCTACTCCATGGCCTCCCCAGGCTCCTCCCCAGACCCCCGGATTTTTGCCTCTCACAGCCGCCCGGGCTGCAGCATGCTTAACCCGACGGTACCCGTCAGCCTGCCTCCAGGAGTCCCCCGAGCCAGCAAGGCCCGGTGAGACTCATGTGCTGGCTCCCGACACATCCCTTACTTCCCGGTGTCCACCACCGGGTTCGAGATTGCACCCGCGACAGGCACCGCAGACCTTACGGCCCACAGCTCTGAACGGCCACATCGACTAATGGAGAGCCGAGAACGCAGCCCACTCGGGCTCCCATGTCCCCAGCCTCCCCGGGATCTGGGAGAAGCTCTCCCGGAGAGGTGTGAGTTGAAGAGCCGCACTGACAGAAGAGTTCCGCCAGACGTTTCCCCAGCAGACCCTCACGATGCGCCAGAGCCTGCCAGGTCTTTCCGGCTTCCTCCTCCGCCAGCAGACCCAACTCACCACCAGGTGGTGATCAGTTGACAGCTCTGCCCCTCTCTTCACCCGAGTGTCCCAAGACACACCCGCGGCAGGAGGTCCCAGATGACACGACAACAAAGTCGATCATCGACACTCCGACGTAAAGTCCTGGTGCCACGTGCACCGATGGACCCCGCGGCCAACAGAACATGGTGTTGGATGTGGACAAACTGTGACTAGCACAGAGGTCCAATAACAAGGCCACATCTCGAGTTCAGATCCCAGAGAGGCCGTTCCTCCCCAGTCACTCCTCTCCAAGTGTCACTGTACGTTGCCCACATGGGCGTTGAAGAAGTCCCCCAGTAGGAGCAACGGAGTCCCCGGTCCCGGTGCACACCATCCAATGCCCCTCCCAGAGGCTCCAAGAAGGCAGGGTACTCTGCACTGCTGACCAAGCCCCATGAAGCCACGACACCACATCGAGAGACCTGTCCCCGACCCGAAAGGCGCAGGAGGCAGCGAGCCTCTGGATTCACCGGGGTAAACTCCAGCACCTTAGCCCCGGCTGAGCTGTGGGGCCATAAGCAGCCCCACGCCAGCTCGCCGCCGCTCCTTTGTGACCAACACACCAGAGAAATGGAGAGTCCAGCCCCTCTCAAGGAGTTGGGTTCCAGAGCCCAAGCTGTGCGTGGAGGGGGTGAATAGGCCCCCTATATCTGGCCGGTAACGCTGGACCTCCCGCACAAGCTCAAACTCCTTCCCCCCCAGCGAGGTGACATTCCCTTGTCCCCAGAGCTAGTCTCCATGTCCCGGAGATCTGGTGGCCGAGGGCCCCGCCTTCGACTGCCGCCCCAGATCTCTCTGCACTTACGACCCCTATGGCTCCTCCCGCGGATGGTGGGACAAAGGGAGAAGCTGATCCCCTGTCGCTCCTTCGGGCTGTGCCACGGCAGACCCCTGTAGGGAAAGAGCCCCTGCCACCAGGCAGCTCGCGCCACGTGCACCCACCCCAGGCCTGGCTCCAGGGTGGGGCCCAGTGCCCGCCTTTCACGAGCGACATCACTGACCTTGTTTTTAATCTCATCATAGAGGTTTCACAGACACGCTCTTAAATCTGACCCGTCCCCCGGAGCCTGTTTGCCTTGAGTGGCCCTACCAGAGGCATAAAGCCCCCCGACAACATAGCTCCTGGGATCATTCGGAGTACTCAGCCCTCCACCACATTAAGGTGGCAGGTTCAGTTCAGTTCAATTTATTTTGTAGCGCCCAAAATCGCAACAACAGTTGCCTCTAAGAGGCGTTCCAAGATATGGATGAGCCAAACATGCACACAGACATGTCAAAACAGGAAAAAGCAACATTCATGTAAAGCAGCAAATGAAAAAATCGTCCCAGTCATCCCCTGTCCGGCACAGACCCTCGTTCTCAGCAAGGAAAAGAAGCCTCCAGCCCAGATACTGGGAAAAAGAAGAAACCTCGCGGGAGAACTGCAGTGAGAAAGAGGGATCCACTCCCCATGGACGGACAGAGCTATAGGTGTCCAGGCCCGTGGAGGCCCGGTCGGTATGGCCACTGGCCCAGGTGGGGAAGGAGCCAGGGGGGAGGAGGGAGGCCGGGCGAAGAAGGAGGAGCCGGGCGAAGAGGAGGAGCCGGGCGAGGAGGGAGGCCCGGGCCGCGCCGGGAGGAGGAGCCGGGCGAGGGAGGAGAAATGGGTCCAGCTGCCATCGGGCGTCTGAAAGAGTTCCACTCCACAGGGGGAATGGGACAGGGGGACAACATGTGAATAGCAATGAACAGGCTACAGATGAAAGGAACATAGTAAGTGATGCTGATGAGAAAATAAAGAGGAGAGAGCAGAGGACAGTACTCAGGTTGCCACATGCCCCCCAACATGTTATCTCCTGCGGCAGCTTATCTTAGGAACATCAACTAAGTAACCTGGTCATGCGCTATTCCGAAGAGGAAGGTTTTAAGCCTGGTCTTAAATAAAGAGACTACAGGTGCCTGTTTTGACATCAACAGGGAGTTGATTCACTAACACCCAGGAGCTTGGTAACTGAAGGCTCTCCCCCCACTGTGCACACCCAGACACTCTAGGAACCACTAATAATCCTGCATTCTGAGAGCGAAGTGCTCTATTTGGCTGATAGGGAGACAATGGCATCCTGAAGAAGATATGATTAGAGCCATATTGTTTAAGGCTTTGTATGTCAGGAGGAGAACTTTGAATTTAATTCTAAACTCGACAGGAAGCCAGTGCAGTGATTTTAACACAGGACTGATGTGATCACGTCTTTTAGTTCCAGTTGGGACTCTGGCCGCTGCATTTTGGACCAACTGGAGGAAGCTTCTTAAAAAAGTACCTTTAGCGCCAGACGGTGAGCAGAGAATTACCCCAGTAATCTAGTCTGGATGCATAACAAATGCATGGATAAGTTTTTCGGCATCTGTTTTTAGGCAAAAATTTTCTGATTTTAGTTATGTTGCGCGGAGGTGAAAATATGCAGTTTTACAAGCACGGTTTATATGAGCTGTGAATGAGAGATTTTGGTCAAATACGACTCCAAGGTTTTTTACAGTAGAGGCTAGAGGTTATGCTCACATTGTCAAGTGAGATTATCTGGTCTGACAGAAAGTCTCTCTGACCTTTAGGAACCGACAACAATGACCTCTCAACAAGGATTGAAGAGCAGGTAATTCAGGGTCATCGGGTTTTGATGTCCTTCACACCAGGCACTGGGCTTATCGATTTGATGGGTCTGATTTGGTTTTCATTGATAGAGAGTACAGCTTCAGGTGTCATCGGCATAGCGGTGGAAGTGTGCCATGTTTTCTGATAACGTTACCTAATGGCAACATATACAGAGTAAACAGAGGTTGGACCAAGCACAGATCCTTGTGGAACATAGCTACTTTAGAGCAGGGAGAGGTGCACTGGTTTGCACTAACAAACTGGTACCTATCTGATGAATGAGATTTAAACCATTTGAGACCGGTCCCTCTGACACCTATGTCACATTCTAACCTCTGCAGTAGAAGATGTTGTGATCAATGGTGTCCAAGCGCTGCACTGAGGGTCCAGTAGGACCAGGACTGAAGCCAGCCCGTTTATCAACAGCTAGTAGCAAATCATTTGTCACTTTAAGCAGAACAGTTTCTGTGCCTGTGGTGAGCTCTGAAACCAGACTGAAATTTTTCATATAAGTGTGCCCTGCAGATGGTGACAAAGCTGTTTCACCACAACTCGTTCCAGAATCTTTGAGAGAAATGGAAGATTCGAAATGAGTCTGTAGTTGGCTAGTTCATCAGAGAAGTTTAGAAGCTAGGTT
The DNA here is from genome assembly GCA_030686955.1 of Odontamblyopus rebecca. Taxonomy (NCBI): domain Eukaryota; kingdom Metazoa; phylum Chordata; class Actinopteri; order Gobiiformes; family Gobiidae; genus Odontamblyopus; species Odontamblyopus rebecca. The sequence continues at coordinate 9,162,946 of CM060654.1, forward strand.
TTCCAAAAGCGGTTGTCTGATTGTCTATGAAGATGACACTACATTCTGCGGGCACCAATTGGACAGCCACTGGTTGACAACTGAAAAGCGGCACAGACATTTCTGGTGGCACTGGGCTGGAAGGGGGCCAGAGAAATTGCACGGACTCCGACGCATCGGCTTAGCTTAAATCACAGAGCTGCCGTTCCACGTCCCTGACTGCTGGAGCTCCCTATGACTGGGTGTGTCCACGCGTCCCCGCTCCCGGGGGCGAACCTGTTTTCGGGGCGAGAAGCTCCCCTGCTCTCAGCCCTGTGTCCCTGGTCTCCTGGAGTCCTGCACTCAGCCTATGTGTCCCTGATCTGCAGTCACAAGGTCTTAGCCTTGATCCTGTTGATGGTCTGTGGTCTTAAAATCTGCATAGGAGAGGTTCAATTTTTTTCCATGTGGCGCAACAATCTGGGAAAGTGAGAGCGGTATACCACGTTTGAGAGAAGATGACATTGGATTATTGGACTTCACTGTCCAATTCATAGACGACACGACGCTCAGAGGGTAGAGTGCTGGCCCAACAGCTTGGCACTGGAGCAAGCACCAAAACTAAGGA